>CM062827.1:10824832-10958848 GCA_031772345.1 Himalopsyche anomala
TGTACAGCGCATGCGTTATTTTATCGAAAGGAACGTGGAAGCGGTCACCTCGCCGATTAATCACAAATTATTGAACGCGATATTGTTCGCTGGCACAAGTAAGTAAATACCTACTTACTTACTTCAAGTTGGTGGAATGTGACATATTTACGACGGGGCACTGCGCGTATTTTTCCCCCACAATGGACAGCCATAAACTACCAGATTTTATGACAGATTTATCACACCGCGCTCAATGCGCGTATTCTACGGGTGCTGCCATAAGGGCTATTCATACGAAACGACATATGTACTTCTGGTTTGAAGACAAATGTGATTGTAGTTTTTCAATAATATCGCAGGATCCGATCTTTTGAAAGCTCACATTAAAAATTGAAGAAAAAACTAAATTTCGACCATTTCTATAGAAGCTTTACGAAGATTATCACGTTATCTTATAGTTTTATTGGTTCTCTATATTTATCAACAGAAAGACAATCGACAAAAATATTTTTAAGCTATGAATGCCATTATAAGCAATTCAATAGGATACGATAAAAAAAGGCTCGTATTTTTCTGGTCAGAATTTCTATTTCATTGGTCAGAATTTATATTAAATGGTCATAATGTATCGGTCGGAATAAATAGTCATAATTTAACTAAAAATAACTAACCTAACTTACCCAAAATTGTTATAAAATATTCTGACTGTATAAAACTTTTATTCTGACGATTCGTATTTTTATTCTGACAAAAATTGATTTAAATTCTGACCATTTATTTTTTTTCCTAAAAAAAATAGTACGACTAGCATTTATTTTAAATAACTGGATTTACTGACACTGAAACAAAAAATGCATTGGATTATGTTGGATTGGATTTTGTATAAATATTTTTGGAACTGTTCTACAAAATATCATTAAAATGCGTTGGCCATATGTTACTGTCTCTCAATTATCTGTACTAGCAAATAAATATCTCACCACGCTCTATAATGTAAATAAAAAATATGTCCCATTGCAGAATCCGCATAAACATATTCATGAAATCGATAAGAAACAAATCTTTTCTTAAACATTATTATATCTTCTAAATTAAGACTAGGTATGTAATTTAATCGTTAGCCCTTGATCAGATTAAAGTTTTTCAATATTGTGTTAATATTTTTAAAACGTTAGGAAAATGTTACTGTCGCCCAATTATCTGTGCTCGCAAGTAAATATCTTACCACATTATTAATATGAATAAAAAAATATATATTCCATTGCAAAATCCGCACAAGTATACTCCATAACAATGGCGGACGCAAATGACAGTAGATACAGGCCTTTCAAAAGCTCAAGCAATCACGATCGAATATTTATTGCACTTTGCATCAAAAGGAATTTCTTTTATGTCTGCTCTTATGATTTTGCTGTGTAAATCTCAGGACTAAGATCCTACTTATTTTTCCTTCCTCCACGACATGAATATAAAGAATTTATATGACCAAAGATATGCGTTATTGAGGTTGATGTGTTGGTATGAGATGGAATTTTAAATGTTTTCGAAAATAATGCTATACTTTAATTTGCAATATGAATTTCGCTTAGAGAGCTGAGTTCACTATTGCCAAATTTCTGTACTACCTTTATTTCCTTGATTACAACTTACACCATACATACTTTCCCCTATTTCTGATTTCGGGGTATGTCTAATGGTGGATTATCACATAAGTGCACGAGGCGAGGGTATCCAATCTCGGACCCTTTTTGTGATCCCTGGATTGAACACTCAATATACAATTGTGTGTAAATTGGGATTCGGGATTGAGAAAATTTTTGGTCAGCGATTTTGAAATGCTGTGATTTTTCAAACAATTTAATGTCAATTTCAAAAAACCAGAAATTTACGGATTTCTCAAAATTACGTAACAGCGCCAGAGCTTTTTTTTAGCTCTTTTTCCAAAATTTTCGAATCCAAAATCCTAGGAAATTACGGATTTCCCCAACTGAACAGCGCGAGGGTTTTTTTTACTTTTAACTCTTTTAAGAATTTTCGAATCCAAAATCCCAGGATTTTGCGGATTTACCAAAAAAAGATCGCGACATCTCTAATTTTTTTTTAGCACTTCTGTGTTTTATTTTCTCAATCCCGAAATCCCAGGACGGGAAAATTGATCCCGGACCTCCGAATTTTGGGAGCCACAAAAATAACTTATATTTATCATAACCATATGGGTTTATGTAGAAATTTCCAAATTATCTCCATAAAAATAGTATAAAACTCTTTTTAAAACGCTGTCAATCACCAGCACATGGATTGAATGTCCTTTCTGGCACATAAATTGACTCTGAATCTTTATCTGAAGATCCATTGGTTAATAGTTAATACGCCGTGCTTCTAATTCTAAGACCAAGGAGTGAAATATAAATATCATAATAATAAAAATATGAGAGATTGACTTAGAATTATTACGATTCGTTTTTCGATGCAAGGATTTCTTTTATTGCAAACCTGTTGGAGTTTTTTTACAGTCTTTTACGTCGATCAATTAAGTTCAATTTTTATTGAGAGTGACAGTAAAAAAACTTATGAGATTTTTTAAAATTCACCTTTCTTTGCTTAATATTAACAAAAATATTTAAAACCATTTAGATGGGAATTTTTAATCGTGATTGCGATAAATGAACTTGAGCATCAAAGACTACTTCACAGTCAGCTCTAGACGATAAAAAATAACCATATAAAACAATGCAGTATAACACGTGTTCTGTGTGGTATGGCTGTAATGGTGTGTGCTCATATTTTGAGGTTAGATAATAAACAAAAGAAAGATTTTCTAATCAAATTTATTTATTTAATTTACTGGCCGTCTAAACAAACGAAGAAATCATGTGAATTTTCATTCACATTTGAACTGAACTACTTATAAACTTTCTATCGCGTCAAACAATACATCGCAACGAGTACAAAAACATATCAATGATTATAATTTATTAATTTATTTCTTGCATATTAAACTTCGTTCACTAAGGATTGGTAAAAATACGATAAAATATTGGAAATTCGAACCACACACTAAATCGTTTAACAAAATAAAATAAAAGATTATTTTTGTAAGTTTATTGTCTGTCTTGATTAATGAAAGTGAGAAAAATTATTGTTTGAATTACTTTACTTTTGAAGAAGCGATATATATATAATATATAAATATTCACATTTAAAGCTTAAATATTGTTGGTGCGATTATATCTAGAAGCGAGTAAAATATATTTTTCACAAAAATATTGAAGGTGATTTAAGAAATTTCGAGGTATTAAAGATGATACGAAAGCTTAGAAACTCGTGCTACTAGTAGAAAATTAAGCTGTATACATGATTTTATGGATACAAACAATATAAGTTTGGAAGCATGTGGTGATGTGTGCAACAATGGCGCCAAAATACAACAAAAAATGTTCGACATTCTTTTTATTACTTACTTTTTAATAGATATATTTACAATCTCATGATTATAAAATGACAGTCACATTATTAGCAAACGCGTTTTCACTGCGTATAAAACATATTAAATTAAATCACAAATATGCAAATAAATGTGTGTGAAAAGAAAATTGAATGGATGCGCTTTGAATAATGTACTTGATATACAAAAATGGCGATACAATTTTTCGCATTACAATTATTATTAACATGAAAATGGAGGCAAAGTGAAAACATTTATAAAACAGCGAGCATTGTTTTCGTATTTGATCGTTTCATTTCACTCTTCATATTGTTATTATAATAAAATACAAATTAAAAAAGCCTTGTCATTGTCCCAAGCCCTATGAATATATAATTTGACACTCATACTTTTAACACCTTCAATCACGATAGTTCAAACATTATTATGATATTAAAAACTTGAATTTTCAGCACAATTTTTGGTAAATATGCTTTACTACACTTTTTTTACCTGAATTAACTAAATGACAATGTAGTTAGGTAAAAAAAAAATACTTATACGAAAATGCTTAATTATCAGGGAATTATATAAATCAGGGAAACTGATAATTTACATGAAATACGAACATATTATCGGTACAAAAAAATTAACAACATTGCAAATGAAAAACTTCTTAGAAAAGACCATTAAGCAAATTTGAAATATGGCAAAGAGTTTTTGTAAAAATATTTCGCAATTCATTTTTATTCTTTATTTATTCGCATTTTTTTATCTTGATTTCAATGTTGGATTTTTTATGTTTTCGTATTTGCAATTATGTTTTATAGAGAATTATATTGTTTTCCGCAGAATTTAGCCATATTTTCCTGATTTTATAATAAATAATTGGTATTTGGTATAATGGGGTATTTTTTACTGAAAATTTAAAACAAACTTGCATACAGAATGCATAAGAAGCGGATATTATATACCTTTTTCAATTTCTCATTAACTCTTACAGGCGTGGACAGTCAGAAAGGTCCTCTAAACACATTTTTTCGGTGATATCCTTCACCGAATTATATTTAAATGTTTACTTTTATGTTGGTTCCAATAATTATTGTAAGCAACAATTTGAGTTTCATATAAATAAAAATCACGATGAAACAGCCATGTGTTAAGATCTGAATTGTTGTATACTAAATAAAATTTTAATTCAGTTTAATTGGACGGATGGGTGATTTAAGTATTTTTGTACCTGCAGAGACAATTTTCATTTCACCAACCACTGTTACAAATTAATATGCATCCCAATACCACCCGCCACTGTCATACGTTTGGTACTAGCAATTGTTAGTCAAATATTCAGTTATGATGTTTGATTTATTATAATATAAACATTTTTGCCGATTTTACGACCCTGTCTCTGCAGTTTAAGTTAAAAGAGTTTTGTAACTATTCTAATTAAATTTCAATATTATAACAAAAATAAATTGTGGTAAGAAACTTTCCGGTTTCAGATTATATTGTATTTTTAATTCATATTACATTACTAACTTTCTATCACAATCAGATTTTATATCATATACACAATGCATCTAAGTAATATATAAATTATAGCTCAATATTCTCTAGTAAAAAAAATCATAAATACAGTGTTATTAACACTTAAAAATATTTATAAACGATCACTCTTTGTAATAAAAATTTGGCATTGAAAGTGTTATTTTTTGCAATTAGTTTTAAATTTTAGTCTCTACTTAAAGTGAAATACAAATCTGTTTTTTTGCGCGTATTTAAATTTTATTTGTATTGTTTACGATTGCGAACTTTCGAAGACATTTTTATATCCCCTAATGTGAGAAAATACTAATTTAGAATAATTATTCATAAGAATTTTGTGCATTGAAATAATTAATAACAACGAGAAAGTAATGAAAATGTGTGATAAATCGTTCGTATAATTTTTGTGATAATAAAATGTTTTTTCTGTCATTTTCTTAACTGATCAAATTAATTTTTCATGTTGATGAGTTTATTTTTTTCTTAAATTTTCTTATCTATTTTCCCATGCTGGCTAGACTTCTTTTGCACGCTAGGATGAGCCACCAGCTTTTAGCTTGTTCCTAAATTATTACTATTTGCATAATCATATAATTTTAACAACTATACATTCGCTTCAATTATGTATGCTATTAATTATAATATCATACAATTTTCGCCACAGAAAATTGACTTGACAATTATATTTGTTGCTATAATTTGCCAATGTTAGTTCCTAATAAAGAAATTTGTACATAATACATTAAACTCTTTCTGAAACTTAGTAGGAATATTAGTAGAAAGTTAAATATTCATTCAATAACGACTAAATTTTTTCGTAATTTCACCACACTAGAATAATTTTTAAGTAGGTTTTATTGTAAAATATTGAGAAATATATACGCTTTGAGTTGAGTTTTTGTTTTGTTAGTAAAATAATTATTGTTGTAGAAATTATAATGAGCTTATTAAAAACCTCTGTAAAAAAGAGGATCATTGTTTTTAAGTACGGTTTTTTAGAGTTTTAATGTATCAGGCAGACATTAAGAAGCATGTGCTTAAAACAAGTCGACGATATCAGTCCGGCGATCAATTACCTGCGAAATATAATACGATACAAGCTCAAGGAGATAATATTCAAACTGACAATAACACCTCCGCTGTCGAAAAAGTTTGAAATATACACCACGATGGCAGATAATGTCATAAATCTACATCACACCTGCATAACTTGGCGTACGGCTCTAAAAAACCAACCATACAACACAAAGGAATTGTCTATAACTTTGTTTTTATTATTTTTAAATAACCGGCGACAGCAGTGTAATACGGACATAAGTAAAAATTTTCATTTTTATTTTAATTTACATTATTATAAATAAGCGATATTTTTACACACATTGCCATCATGCCAATAGTTCAAATATTACAAAATAAAAGGAATGAATATGAATCAATTTGAGATTCAAATTACAAATCTTTTTTTTCATTATTTTAGAGATTTTTTGGTGATTGCTAGGCGATAGAACTTAAGAAAGAAATATGTTGATATAAAAAACTCCAAAAGCTATATATATATATATACATACTTTTTTATACATACTCGGTGATTCGGAAGCATCTGATCAACGGTGCTTTGTGTGTATCAGACATAAAAAAGCCTATACTGAATACTTGGAAAAATATTATTGTACAATATGTCCGTTTTAATCTCATAAAGAGACGGAGTGAACTTTGAACAAGAAATTTTTCTTCGTAGAAAAATATTTATAATATAAATCAAAGTAAATATAATGTTTTAAAATCTATATTATAATCTTTCAATCTGTACCCCATTTTAAACGAAAAATACATAATATGCATTTGTACTATTTCCCCACTTTTATTTAAGCCATGGCCGGTTTTGCTCATAACAAGAATTATCACCTAACGAAAAATACATTTTTAAATAACATAACCAATGGTCATTTAATTGATTTTTATGATTGAAATATTCTACATTTTTTTTATGAATACTATTTTTCATGAGTATTCAACAACGTTTTTTTCAACTGAAATTGTACCAAATTATTATGCTTCATTGCTTAAAATATGGAGAAATCATTTCAAATAGTTTTAGTTTTTTCGTAGTCGAAATCTAATAACAATTTGTAATTAATAATGCCGCCTGTGATACTAAATTATATAATACAGTGAAAACTTGATCTACAGTTCTCGCATTATTCGTGTTCCCGCATGGATCGTTTATTTTTCATAGTCCCGGCCAAACACCCATAAGAACAATGTTTGATAATCCCAAATTAATCGTTCCCCGATTTACCGATTTTCTAGACTCTAAATATTAACTAACTAACTTGAAGTAACATCTTAATAATGTAAATTTTTATATATATAACAAATAATTTAGAAAACTTTATACTTAAAAGACAAAGTTATCTTGTTCTACACTTTCTGATATTACTTTTGGTAAATCAACGATAATCTTCCTGCATATCAACTGTGTTTTAAATAACCATACGTTCTCGACAAACATACAAGTCGAACATGATATCTATAGAAAAACCATCATACTCCCATCAATATAAAATCTCGATTTATAAAACAGATTACGTGTTATTATTTCAAATAAATTTAAAGTAACGATCAATTATTTTTATTCTAACTATTATAGCAGTTTAAGAATTCCAATAAAAACACATCGAGGGAAAGTAACTGGAAACGAGTAAACCTAAAAAGGTGTTTGAATAAAATAGACGAATAATTATTATGTTAAAAATATGTAAAACAGGTTCGATAGTTTTGTATCCAACAGCACCTGTTCAGAGATAGGATATTTGAGTAGCGTAGAATCAAAACGTACACTCTCCAAAAATCAAGTTTTGAAAAACCGCAAAAAGGCAAAGGAACTGTATTTTTTATAATTTAAAAAAAGTACCTATTACCGTTAATATTTTTATCACAAACGAAAAGTTGCACTTCATTAAAATGTGAAATATAAGATTTAACAATGAAAAATACTGGTTGCCTAATGGTTCTTCCCAACTATCTATTTCAAATCATTCACTGGAAAAAATGAGTTTCAACGCCAATACTGATTGGATTGGCATTTACTTGGTAGAACTTCATTATAATAGGGTAAAAATAGCAACGTATTTAGTTTTACAGTTTTTTATATTATTAGTTGATAGCTATTTCGGTTTTCGTCATCGTCAGAATTTGGTAAATTGTTTTAGCATTCAGTGGATAATTTTCGTCATGAACGAAACCGGTTCTGATAATATTTGAGTATAACTGAGTGTTTTATTTTTTGAATAGTTGTTTTAACATTGTTCAAAATATCATTTTGTACCCAATTATTCTCAATGCATGTGTTAATGGATCAAGAAGCACTAAGCAAACTTAACTTAAACGATTTGACAATTCGAACGTATAAAATGTTAGTTTTGATTCTAGGTGCCTCATTTTTTCTTCGTATGTATACCGAGGGCGTCAAAGGTACGTAACCTGGTACATGAATAACCATTTAATTTGTTTAAACCTAATGCCAGTTGCCAAAGGTAATAAATTTTAAAGTCGTTAAGTAATTGTTCTTAATTAAGGTATACACAGGGCAGATTTATTGTACACCACAGTTTCCAGTAAAAACACGATATACTACGGAAATCAACATATCGTTGAATTACTAAGCGTTGATAACTTTAAAAGTCGTAATTTTTTTTACTGAAATTGATATTTAGATACTGAAAAATTAGATTGATTTTGATACTTGAAAAATTATTAACTACTTGAAATTTTACTTGAACCTCAATTTCTTCGCAGTAATATGTCAGGTCAGTAAATAATGAAATTTCGCAAAAAAAAAATCATACCCAAAAAACTCAGCGGTGGACGAAAATTTTTAGAAAACAATATGTACTATTACATAATAAATTAAATCGTGTTTACGCGAACTCTCAATGAAGTGTATGCATCTGAAGAGAAATATTTGTTTCTGAGTAAACATACAAATAAACTTATAGATATTGTAATTTTTTATCTCTTGTTGGTTTACAAAAAGATATTTCCTAATAATATTTAGAAAATTTGAATAACTATTATTTATTTCCATATTATAAATAAAACAGAATTCATTTCTAAATGATACGAAAAGAATAATATTCTGTAAAATAATATTGAACATGTTAAAAGTACGTTTCAAAAATACCGTTAAATTTCATTTTTTTTTTTGTTTTTAACCATGTCCGCTCCCAATGTGGAGCATATGGAATCCTAATGGAGTTTATCTCAACAGAAGTGTTTCTACGAGAACTGCTTGTTACTCAGTTGCTCAACCTCCCTTTTTCCAAAGAGAGTAGGAATAGAAGGAAAAGGCTAGGACAGGACTAGTGGTTAGCTAATCGCTCTCGATACGCCCCGTTTATAGGATAGGATAGGTGGGAGGGGGGAATCCAAAACTTCACATACATCCATGCCTTTGAACAGAAATTCATAAATTGATTGAAAAATCAATTTATAAAACTGCCCGTACTGGGATTCGAACCTGTGACCTTTGTAGCGGTAGCCAACGACGTTGACCACTCGTCCACACAGGCGGCAAATTTCATGTAATGAAGTAAAAAAATGAATAATTTAATCATTTTGTTTTAATAAAAATTTTCAATTGGTAAATCTCAGTTTGTAATTAAAACGACAACGTTTACAATAATTAAGATTGTACAAAAAATCAACGAATATATTTAAATTTCACCAGGAGATTTTTATAAGAAATTTTATGAATATATTATATGATTCATAATATAATATACCTAAATAGCTGAAATCACACGCCTTATTTTGCGACATTCACAAAAGTTTTCTGTATAGTATGTTTAGAAAGATTTTGGAATTACCGCAATATATATTGTCTAATGATAATATACGCTTAAACGGCAAAGTGTACAATCTGAGACAATAAAATTGAATAGTACCATACTCCAGGTATACAATTATTTACTTATTACATTCTCTTATGAGCACCACGACAATATTTATAACAACATAACAATAAAAGGTAAATATGCTTTACAACATTCTACTCTTTGCCACTCCAAAATTTCATTCACAAAATCTCGCAAAAAACAATGCAATTATCTGGAGAGTTCAATTGAAAATACGAAAATATCAAAAACTCAACGATGTAATCAAGAAAACCAATAATTCATGAGAATAACGAAATATTATTACAAAAATTTGTCAGCCATATTTCAAATTTTCCCTATGGTGTAGAGCAGTGGTGGGGAAGCTTTAAATTTATAAAGGATACATTCATTTATCTGATTCAACATAAGGCCTCAGTAAAGAAAGCGTTGACAAACAGTATAAGATAACTATTTTTACTTCATTTTGCAATACTTGTTAATTACAATAATATGTTGACTAAAATGAGCTTTTTGGATCATTTGGTAATTATGTGAAAATTACTGCAAACATTTTTAACGCTTGAAAAGTTTAAATACGCTTTTTGTTAATTACATTAAATAGAATACCCAGCAAAATTAGACTTAGTTTTTTAAATAAATAAAAAAAAAAGGATTATCAGGTAACTATCAAAGAATCGGGCGTTGAAGCCGAAAGACCAACTTTTTTTGGCTTTCTATCTTCAGTAAAACCTCCATTTGAAGAAATGAACGAAAAAAAACTCTAGATGGGGGGGACATAAATTATATTTGAAAATTCACAGAAATTAGTTTAGTTATTTTTTCTGTGATGTTTATATCGACTGTGGAAAGGAAAAAAGATCTAACTCTCACATAACAATTTTACAGAAGACGCAAAAAACCAAAAAAAAATGGACCAAAGGCAAATTATGAAGTATACACAACCTTGAAGTGCACAGTGATTGATAAACGATACGATTTATAGTTTTGTTTTAAAAAAATATGTAAATATGTGATTTTTTCAAGCTCCCCTCTCTCCCCCTATTCACAATCTCACTAAAATTCTTAGCTAAGGGAGAACAACTACGAATAGCATCCATTATTCTACTGTTAAATTACTTACTTTCAAGCACTTACTAAAAACAATTAGATAAAAAATATTCTCGATTGGGAAGTCATAAGCTCTTTTATGGTAGTAGACAACACAATGTCCTTATTTAAAAAATGTTATTCAAACCATAATAGATAAAAATTCTGTAGAATATTTTTTGAGTGCTTTAAACAAAAGATAATTGAAACGTGTCATTCTATACTTGCGTCTTGAGTAACTTAACCTTAATTCGATACTCACTTCAGATTATTGAGAGTATCAGATGTCCATTGTTTGAAGTTATAATTTTGCTCGTATATAAGAGTCTTAAAAATCTTAAAAGGTCTTCGATAATTTCACAATAAGATTATCTTACTTAATGCGGGCATAATAAAACATTCTTGTTTTTTTTCTTAATCATAGAAGACGAAAGTAAATGGCAATTGAAATTTATGGCTACACTTTGGTTTAAAACTGTATTAAATAACAATCTCATCAAAAAGAAAAAATACTAACACACAGCTTGTAAATCATATCGTGAATTCAAATGTGGTAAATTTTGATGTTTTGATTTAATAATACGACTTTGAGTATCTTTTTAAAGTATATTCTTTGCACTGTTTTGAAGATTTGTATTCAGTACGCCATGTTTTCGAATCTAATAAGGCTAGAGTTTAAAAGATGAGAGATCAATACGTGATTACTTTCTAATTAAATAATTTCATCATCTCAGAGAACGTCTTTTTTAATTATAAATCTGTTGATTAATACAAAATGCACTTTTCCAATAACAAAATGCAATTGCTTTTTTTAAATGCAATCGCAACCGAAAAACGTTAGCTATAAAATAGTATAAGATGATAATATAGCGGTCCAAGACACAGTTTCTAAATATTTCAATGTATTTTTTAATTTTACACTCTTGGTATTTAGATTTGATGTAAATAGTTTGATCATAGTGTTGTGAAAAACAAACGTTAGTTCACTCAGTTCCAGCCGAGATAATGAATAAACTGTAAAATTTAGATAAACGATAGAAAAAAATACGTTCTTTTCAAACAGATCTTCCAGATTCCAATTCTAGAAAATTTATATTTCGTACATGTTTTCAGCACACTTTAAACAACACTCTTTTTAAGTAAAAGAAAAATATTTTTCCAAACACTTTTAGGGTGTTCATTATCAATACTTGGTGGAAAAGCACTAAATTAAGAAAAACACAACTTTCCTTTGTACTTAAGATCAGGACCGGTTTCGCTCATGCCGAACCGGTCGAGATCAGGATAAATAAAAGTGGAAATAAGTATAAAGGAATATCATGTTTTTCTTCATTTTTCCGATCGTCCTTTATATCTTTTCCTATTGTGGAACATGTGAACACATCTTTTTAAAAAATATAGAACTTTTCTCAATAATCCTACGAGAATGTCTAAACTGAACATACTCGCTTAAATTATTTTTTTCAAAGTATACAGATAAGGTTATTAGTGTATAAATGGTTGGGTAATCTTTCTCGCTTCTTCCCGTTTGAAGAATCGCATAGGTGGGAAAAAAAATACTTACCAAATAAAAACAATCAATTGGGTTTTACCTTCTTGGCTTGGGCCTGACGATCTCGTGCGTAGCGTCCGTGATGCAGAGCGGGCTCATGGCCCCGGCACCTGGCAGCGCACCCCAAGTGGGGCCCGCGGCCGCCTGCCAGCCACGCGGCCATTGCGCCCCTCCGCCGCCACTGCCGCCCGAAGGGTCGCCCATACGACCGCGCACCTGGTTTCAGCGCGCCACCACGCGCTGCCTTGCGATGCACATAACCACAACACTATTCAACAGTTTTTTCCTACACCACTGAAATATATCGTACACTTGTTTTGCTAACTAAATGTATAAAATCTAAAACCAAACACAAGTTTTAAATAATACCACAGATTAAAAGATATATTTAAATTTCGTCGTTATTTTTGTATTATGCTAAACACTTAATTATTGATATTAAAACAATGGAATACTTCCAGTATATTTATTTTGTAGTTCAATCAATAATCATAACACATAAAATGTCTGAAAAATTCACATTTTTTTTTGATAAAGTGATTCTCTTTTATTGTTTACCGGTAGGTTTCCAAATATTCTTCGAAGTTTCTGAAAAATAAAACAATAATTTTATGAATTTTTCAATATGTTCCATTGTGAAAAATCATTTTTAATAATGAATATTTACTTAAAGGTGCACATTTTTTTAAACTAGAATAATAACCTATAAATTTGCTATGGTTCTAACCAAATCTTGAACAACAGAATAAATATTACTGAACATATCAGTACCACTCAAAGTACCCCACGCGCATGACAAGCCTATGACAGTGGTTAATAAGCTGCAGTTCGCGAGCCACATGCGGCTCTTTGGCTCTCTCACAAAATACCACATACAGTGCGATTGAAACTTCGTGTCCTACTCGCAGAGTCGGTTTTCGGTCTCAAAAGAGGAAATCTCAGTTTGAGGATGTTTTTGGCGAAAGCCAGCGTAAGAGTACCCTAACCAAGTTAATAACAATGTATCTACCTACGTAGTTTAATTTTAAAACAATTGTGTCTCAAAACAAATTTCAATCGTTGTACGGTTAATATTTGGCTCTGTTGACTAATGAGTTTGCCGACCACTGGCCTATGGCATCACTAGATATAGTTCCGGCCAGCGATGGGCTGCCAATACGTTAACAAGGGGCTCGCTTAATCTCGAAGCAATTTTTAGTGTTCTGAGGAAGGAGTGAATTTTCTTATCGCTTCTATGTAATTATATGCAATACTTAAATAAGCAATCGATTTTTACTTAAAACGCGTATAATATTGTGTGTACTGAAGCTGTCGTAGATAATATATAAATTAGAAATTGCAGTTATAAACCAATTTGATTTGAGAATATTTTTCTCTCATAAGTTAACAAGGGGCTCGCCGACCTCAGTTAAATTCAACAAAGGGCTCGCGCGAGCCCCTGCGAGCCCCCTCCAGCCCACCCCTGATTCCGGCCCTACTAATAAAATGTATTGTTTTTTTTTCTTTTTAACATTCAAAAAACAAAACCAACGCTGACGCTGTTACTGAACGAATTGTCAATAGTTGACTGTCAACAAACTATTCATACCTGAATTACAAAGAGTTTTTGTTTCAGAGTAAATAGTATAGATTATATACACTTTGGACATCGATAACTGTACGGTTCATACGTTATATTATATTTGCATAATGTGTGAGTATTAGCAATAAATATTGATAACATTAAATATTTCTTCTAGACAGATACAGTTATTGATCGGTTAAATATATAATAAATAATACGCGAAGATTATTCAAATGTAACATGCATACATTATTAAAGTTCTCTTCATAATAATTTAATGACTTCCTATGAGATGGCTTCTAATAGACTTGTAGAATAGAATTGACCTTCGGGCCAAATGGCTCTAGTCATACTAGTTACGGTGTAAATAATTTCGAATTTAAATACGGTATCTTTTAAACCTGTGTATTTTGCAAAGGCTTTTTTATGAAACTATCGCGTATCGATGGGCTATGCGAATAAGCCGAATTTAACTTAACCCATTGAACTCTAGTAGCTATAAATTGATGAGTCTGTCAAATGAAGCAATCGTTTTTGAAGAACGCTTAAAGGCTTTTTTCATACAATTAATATCGACGAAAATAATTTGATTGGTTACGTAAATGTACATAGTTCAAATATATTTATAATTTCAAATAGTTAAGTATTTAAATAATACTTAGATAAAGTAAATTGAAATTTATTATTTCTATTCCAAAGAAGTATTAAATAAATATATATTTACTGTTTAGTATATGAAAAAATAATATTAAGACTACAATGAACCGAATGTATATTCACCATAAAACCGTCATGATAATCCATGTAATAAAATAATAAATATTGAAAACTGAATTAAAAATATATTGGTTACTTACAAAATAAGCTTTTTTTGAAACCCCTAAGATTCAGAAGCATCGGCTAGCAAAATAATATAGCATAATTAATTGAATATTTTTTTAATTATGTCCTTATCAGATCAAGTCATTTATTAATTGATTGAATAAATACTTACTTGGTAGAACTCCATTATAATAAGGTGAAAAAATACCGATAAAAAATATGGTAAACACGTAAAGTCAATTTATTACTGTATTTTTTAATATAACTTAGGATGTTACAATATGTGAGAAGAGGTATTGTGTATTTCTTTTAGGCCAGTTTATATAGCTAAGTTAATGTATGTTTAAGCGTAGTTCTGACGAGAGTGTAAATGGGAATAGCTATCAATTATATATAAAAATAATAGTTGTAGAACTAAAATGCATTGATATGTAAAAACATTGACATTTATTTATATCAAAGCGAGGCTCGATATGGTTACTTTATTTTATGATATTCATTTTTCTTTAAAGACGCGAAAACAAATCCTTAAAAATAACTTTTTCTTTTCAATAACATTGAGCACGAGATAAAAATACATAATATGTGTCGCATGGAATGAACATTCATAAACCAACGTTGAAAAAAATAAATAATACAACCGTGTTAATAAATAAAATCTGTTTTTTTTTTTATTTAATTGATTGATAACACGTAAATCGATTTGAAGTGTTTTAAAATAGTATGTTAAATAAACCACGAAGGTCATTGAATTGCATAATATGCAATGTTATGAATCACGATTTGTTAAGCCTCTTGATTTATCTATCTCACTATTATTTTAACAGCTTCAAACATTAACCTCCTTTAAATGCTGCAAATTAAAAAAAATGTTGCTTTATTGCAACATGTTCTAACATCTACCGTTTACGCGATAGATAAAATGATTTAATGTCCCGTTGATTGTGGAGTTTTGTACATTTGACAACACATTGTGCGAAGCAATAAATCTCGATGACGTTAATTTTTATCGGACATTAATTATGGTTTTTATATTGGAGCTCAATCGAGTTACTATATTTTATAGTCGATGAAAGTTATAAGCATTCTACATACACACCAAATTTATAATATAATCCGAAGACGTTGCAATACAACTAAAAAAATCTATAACTTTCAATAAAAAAACAAATATTTACGAAAATAATACACGTTTGTTCATTCAAACAGTAATATTTTTTTAATAGTAAAAACTTCGACATATTCCACACGTCAAAATTGTAACTTTTATAGATTTTACTAATGTTTACAAGCACATTGCTGCGAAAAGATTAATAACTATCTATCATACTTTAGCAGAACATGGAAATTAATGACAAATCAAGTTGATAATAAACAAATACAGAAACAACACGTTGTTACTACTTATGTAATATCTTGAAGGATAGTCATCTAAGTCATCGACAAATGGATTGATCTAGGGCGTCAAAGCAAAAGCATGGAGCAGAGAAGTAATGAAGGAGCAAGAGCAAAGCCAAAGCACGGAAAATTTGCGGTATTCAATTTTCGTCCCAAAATTCAATTAAAATATTATATTTGACAATTTGCTACACTAGAATTATTTGAATACGACAACACTTCCAAGTGATTAATAAAATCATTTTTTTCAATCTTTAGGGAGTATCTTTGCATCCAGTAAGCCCACTACACAAGCGGGTGTAAAGAGGTCATTTCAGCACTAAAATTAATTTGAAGAAAGAAGAGGCGGATAATGAATAAATGCTGTCGGCAATTTTGTTAAAAAGATTTAATATTAAAAATGACGAATCATAAAACTTATTTTAAAAATACTATATGTATATAAATTTAATCATTGGATATTTTTTTTTATTTTTGTTTTACTCGGAGTAAAGCAGACTACGAAGCAAAGCTGAAGCATATTATATTAGTTCCTGGAGTGTAGCTGGCGCAACTCAAAAATTGGTCCACTCCAACCATCTAGATTTCACCGTAGTTATTTTCTATATCATTTATTTATCTCATAACGAACTATCAATAATGTTTTTTTAAATGTAAATACAAGTTGCGGTTTCAGAATACAACTTACGAGTTGTGTTTATATTATTTCTGATTGCGTCAGCGATCTCTTTACTAAAATTCATATTCAATTGAACATAATGTAATAAAGCAGTACAACTTTACCACGTAAATATGAAAGGGTGGCAAATAAACAGCCAAGAATTATTTGAGCTGAGTACGAGCCTTAAAAGTCATCCATTCTTAGTATTTTTTTTTAAATAGAACGAAGAGCACCTTCCAACCCAAATTATTTTTCTTACATCAATCATCTGACAAATTGTGAAATGAGTTCAAAAGTGTGCTATATACTATGATACTAAACATAATTGACAGTAAGCTGTGTTAGCAGAATAACAATGATATAAACAATATATTTTTGTCTTTCTTAACTCGCTCAATACCTCTTTTAATCTTATTTTTTTATACGTACGTAAAAAAGTTAAGGATTACATTAACTAGCTTTTATTTTATATCGTGTTAGAAGTGTATCTATAGACATATAACGTACATACTAAAAGTTTATTATCATTTATTCTACTGCGTTACCGCATTTTGCTAACATCATAGTGCGCGGAATACTTAATACACAACATTATAAAATACCAAGAACGTATTTAATGATCTATTCTCTATATGTCAGTAGCAGCTTTAGACAATGGAAAATTTTTCCGAGAATTATGAACAAATGACCTTACTACAAAATAATTATGAACCAGGCGTGAATTGAATAATATTTTGATTTATTTAGATCGTTACTAGCTTTCAATAGCCGATAGTAATGAATATAACTTAAGCTTATAGCATATTCAATACGCTCATAGATTTTCATTTTGAATAATAGTTTATTAGAGATAAAAAAAATATACCGCTGCGGAATAAAATAAATTAAATCAACGTACATTATATCTATTAATCATTCCTTCATTGTGATTTGTATCTAATAAAAAAGTGTCTGTAAAACCCAGATATTGTAATACTAAAATGTAGAAGTGACTTTTTCAGATCTGTTACATTTAAAACGGAATTAAGCCGAAGCTATAAACATTGGAAATATTCATTGTACGTAAGATGTTATTAATTAATAAATACTGGATCATGGAAAAAATGTAACTTATATTCAGAATGATTATTGCAACATCGATTTTGCCATCGTTTTAATAATTTACATCACAATGTATGATTTTAAAGTTTTTATATTGTAATCATCTCAGGAATGAAATATAGACGGATTAATAAGCATTAAAACTAGCCTTTTCCTAGTCATATATTCGCACTCTTTATAAAACAAAAGATTATGCTATTAAAATATATATATAATACATTGTGCACATGCTTAAATAATTGAGCGGATAAGCTTTGAAATAAAAAGATAAATAATCGATGTTTTTTTAAGATTGACTAAATATTCTTAAACTAAAAAAATACATGTGATATTTACTAATCAAACCAACTTTTGTGTTACGTTAAAAGACAAGACCGATTGGTCAAACAATAAAAACAACTTAAGTAGGACGTCTTAAATACATGTCAGTCAAATTAAAAATCAAAATAGTGTTTCATCAATGATTTATATCCTCTCACAATATGTGTTAGAAATAATTACGTCGGAACACTATTCACACTTTGAAAAGCAAAACAAATCCGACATAAATGATTCAAGAGGTTTTTTACGCTCGCAAAAAATGTGTCGAGTTTTTCCAATACAGTTATTATTTGATTGTGTTTATAGTCCAATGTGGAACATATAAAAAAACGATTCGGTTATGTCAAGCAATGAATTGCATAGTATTAGATTTTACTCTACGACTTTGGTTATAAATCAAATGATTTATATAAATTCGCTCGGTCAAGAAGGTTGTTTTTTTCTTGAATTCCGACAGGTTATTTATTTATCGAATGTATATTACAGGGGTGTTTAGCCTATTTACAAATACAACCTCTTTTAATCAGTGACTTTGAATGTTTATTAATACTATCTTTATCTGCTCCCAACGTAGAGCATAATATAAATCATAATGAAGGTATTTCAACAGAAGTTTTTTTTATTTCTACGATAACTGTTGATTACTCAGTTGCTAAACTTTTCTTTTTTTGTCAAGAGTAGAGATAGAAAGGATAGGGCTTGGACAAGACGATCGAAGTTTTGAGATTGAAATGATGTTAGGAAATTGCAAACATTACAAACATCCATGCCTTTAAACAAACATCAATAAATCCCATGAGATCCGTCGCGGAAGCCAACGACGTTGAACGCTGCGCGACGGACCAACTTTTAATATATTTAACAATTAGTTAAATTATAACTGTGATTATCATATACCATGGTAAGTCTTTATATGTACCATACGGTCTCTTCTCTATTATAACTCTAACAGAAACAAAACTAACTTCTTCAGATTACAAGAGTGAAGAATTTTCAAATTGACGCGGAAATATATACTATTCTTTTTGCTACAATTTCATGCTTCAAACGTTATACTTAATCTGTAGTTCATAATCA
Organism: Himalopsyche anomala; assembly: GCA_031772345.1. Taxonomy (NCBI): domain Eukaryota; kingdom Metazoa; phylum Arthropoda; class Insecta; order Trichoptera; family Rhyacophilidae; genus Himalopsyche; species Himalopsyche anomala. The sequence goes on from CM062827.1 coordinate 10,844,264, forward strand.
ATTCAATTTATGCAATCTCATTAGTTTACTTTTTTGTGGCCATAATTAATTCGTTGGTTATTTTACAATACTAGTTTGATAACTATTTTGGAGTAGTTCACATAAGTTTTTTAAATTTATTATTATAATGAGTATACCTATGTAAAAGTGGCGCCCTTTTGTTTTTAAATATTTGAGGAATATTTAAATATATAAAATTGATTGAGATTGCGACCCGCACCCGTCCAATTGGGCATTCCTGTCTCATTATAATAATATTGGCAAATCTCCATATTAATGTTATTGGCTGATCGCTATATTAGAATCCGAATATAATATATCATATACATATAATATTTATGACCTTGAAATGTCGTATATCATAAAAAAATATTAATTTTTGTTACTAATTTATTTTATATTAAAATTGTTATTTATAGTTTCCAACATCAATTTATCTAAAAGGAATGTGTGAAATTTGGCTACGAATATGAGATTTAATTTAAAAATGGACACATGATCTTTTGACCGCAATAATCAGCTATATGAACGCTTTCCCAAATCCTACATTATTTAACTTTATTGTCAAATTATCGAGGCTTAAATTAACAGTGTAACAGTTAAGTTGGTAGCGTAATTTTTCAATTTATCAACTTTCTATTTGAAGGCATAGATTTTTGGGATGTCTAAAAATCCTTCCCACCCTTCCGATCCTTTAATAACTGAGCGTAATGAGAGCTATGAGTTTACCACTAGTCCTGTTTTAACTTTATCCTTATATCTCTACTACTCTCTTTCAAAAACGAGAAATTGATCGTCTGAGTAACAAACAGTTCTGTAGAAAAAAACCTCTGTTGACATACCTCCATTAAGAGGACATGCTTCACATTGGGAGTAGACATGGATAAAAAATAATTTATAAAACTTATCTATAAACATTTTTATTATGACTGATTTTGGGCTCTCCTTGTAAAAATAGACAATACTGATTTTCTATATTACTGAATTAGATAGGTGGTATTTCTTAAATGTCTATCTAAAAAATAATAATATCGAGGCAATGATAAATAGTACAGCAATAATATACAATTTGATAAAAAAATTCGGCTTACAAAATAAGAGTACACACTGTGTAATAAAATGCCAAGTGATCAACTACCACATAATAAACACTAAACTGTATTAAAACCGTTTAAATAACCAAGCAATTCGAGCAATTGATATTCGAGCAATTGCATGTCGAGCAACTTGCATTTCGAGCAATTTGTAATTCGAGAAATTCTACATTCGATCAAATACATTCGAGCAATTGCATTCGAGCAATTTACCGGCCCCCATAATTATGTTATCTTTTCAAAAAAGAAGATATACAAAATAGCAGTGCTACAAAGTGACAATGACTGTTGCCAGCTTAAAATTTTTATGGATGCGATAGGAAGAATTTTAACCACACATATAATAATTATTTAACTTATAAACACTTAAATATGACCACTTTTTATGGTGTACGATAGTTTAATATTATCATGTCTGATGGTATACAAGATTTTTTTTCGATTTATCGACATATTTTTATGTGTCGGTAGCTTTTTGTTTCCAGTGCATTTGAATATATTAAATATAATTGATACGTTCGTTTAAAATTAAGATTGTTTTTACAAGAAATATTGACGCGCTGTCGATTCACAATGCAAGTTTGTGTATGCAATAAACACTGATAACAGTATTAGCATATTATATAAAAACGTGGAAGAATTTGAGCTAGTTCATGATCGTATAGTGTTGAATTAAGTGTTAACTAGGTTGCAAAAACTACTCTTTTATCTACTTCTTGGTATTGTATGTCAATTATGCAAAGAAATTTATATATGACTAAGATTTTAATGAGTCAAATTTAAAACGCTGTTAACAAAAGGTAGACAATCTGTTTGCTTATTTATTCCGATCGTTTTCATTATTTAAAAGGTTGTAGTGATGTATCTGTTTGGTACTAACAACCTTTTTACATGATTGAAAATGATACAATATTCACGTCATGAAATAGATTACATTATCGTAATTAAATTTAAAATTTGTAACCTAAAAATATCAAGTAAATATAAAAAGGATACTTAAAAAAAATTGAATTAGTTCTTTCGTCGACGAATAATAAAATTGAATATCTATACCGTTTTCTACGACCAGAATTAAAGTACAGCTTATCAAAGCTAATCAACCACACGATGTAGCTGCAAAAATCAAGAAACCCATAAAGTTTTACTAATTTACTGTTAAAAAAATACGTGGCAATATTATGCATACTTTCAATATGGCAAAACGAAATTAAATCTGGCAGTTTTTTAATGATTAGTGCAATCGTAAAACTTTGTATAACAGTATTCTTAAACGATTCCGATCACATCTATATATCTCAGCGAGTTAAGGCATAGTTATCCACCTATTTTTTACATTTAAATGGTACGAGAGTTTATGGCTATCAAAATTTTACGGTACCACTAAACTTGAAAAGGTTTGATGGGTGAATCAATCACTTCAGTAAAAGTAAATTTGTAAAAATATAATCTTTCTTATATTATACAAACATACATACGAGTTTATCAAGATCTTTAGTATGATTAATATGCAAGTAAGAGCGGAAATCAATCATTTTATATTTCTGAGATATACTGACATCGCTTTCTGGTTGGTATGTTCGAAACTCTGCAACTTGCTACACGACGTGTGATATATGTCCATGTAATCTTTTCAATCGGTCTATTACGTATTAGTCATTTTGATTATAAAAAAATGTACATTTCTTAAATGGAAAATATAAAGCCTCATTTCACAATCTGTCTGTACTCTCAATAGTTTAATAAAATTCGTTTATATGTTCAATATGTTATCAGTTTTTTGATTGACGTGATATTTTTGCATTGATCTAATTTAAAAGTATTTAAATAGTGTAATGAAATTTAGTTAATTTTTGCCAAAGTCTAATAAATAGTATGCACATTATATTATTGATTTTATATCAATAAAATTTTACTCTTAATGTCTTCAATGTGAATACTTAGTGGAAAGGCATAGTATTGAAAAATAAAATATTTGTTTGTACTAATTTTACATTAATTATTTAATATGATCAAGACCAGTTTCGCTCATGACGATCGATTTCAACTAAAAGTTCTCGTCATGCCAGTTGAATAATATTAAATAATCCTGGTACTAATAAATAATTGTACATAGATTATAGCCAGAAAGTGTTTTATTTTTGAATATTAATATTTCAATAATAAGACAACTTGAACACTTTTTCGTTTTGTTTCCAGTTGAACAAATTTAAAATGAACATCTCTTTTAAAAAAGCATTACAAAAAGTCTGTACTTGCATCATTTTTTTTTCATGTTTCATACGATTTGAAAAGAAGAATCTTAACACTTAACAGTCCCAGAAATTTGTTTTCGAGTGATGTGTTATTCTTTCAACCAAAGCCATAACTATGATATTTAGCAACATTTTTTTTAAATAACTCACTGTATTCATTATAGCAGATACTTAAATCATTATAAAACAATCATTCAATTATTATTTTCATCAAAAATTATTACTAATTTTCTCAATCAAAATTTAAGGTTGTCATAAGGTATTACAGTCACCACGTTCATTTTAAATTGTAAGTTTAGACAATCCACAAAACAGTAATATTAATAAAATCTTTTGATACTATACAGCAGCAAAAAGTAAATACGTCTGGTAGAATACACAAGGTGTGCGCCTACCAAAAAAAGAAGTTAGACTCAGTACAAGTACAAACATTGTTATATGTCTCTCTCTAACTCAAAATACTGGCAATAATATCATGCAACATTTAGAATTATATATTTTTTTTAAATTTACAAGATATTTCATTTCAATGTTTTTCAATGTTTTTCAATGTTTGATTTAGGCTGGAGCCGAAATAGTTAATAAAGCACAAACTGTCAAAACGCATAAATACAAAGAACACCTTACATAATCACAACTTACAGGTTTTCCTATGTATTTGTACATGGCTTATTATAAGGCTTACATGGCTTTTGTATAAACATTATTTCGTAAAACTTCTTGTGGACATTGATTATCTATCTGTTTAGAAATAAAATAATGAATAGTCATGATTATAATATTTGTTTTACCATTCAAACTAATCAATACTTATCGGCAACGGCTGTCTTAGTCTGATAAGTTTCATTTATACATATCTATTTAATATATCATACTATGATAATTAAAAAACCCTGTCAAAGGTGTCTTAAAACATTAAGTGAATTTTCCAATTGAACTTTGTAATGTTGTAATACTTTTCATATGCATGTATAATTTATATGGATGCGCACAGTTTACATACACTCGGTCAAACGATTAGTGTAACCATTTTTGCTACACGTGTGATATCATCAACAAAAACGATTTTTACTTCTGTTTCAATTGAGCATTTTTAACATTTGCTTCAAATTTGAAGAGGTTAGTAAAATTCACGTTTGCGATTAAAAAAACGAGCCTCTTAGTGTTCAACTATTTGGTTAACTGATATCATAAAACATCGAAGGCTTTATAAAAGGCGTTATTTGATTCTTATCTTAATTACCCCTATTATTAATTGGCTTCTGTGTAAATAATTATACTACTTATAGATATTATCTATCATCCATTATTGATAAACATTGGATACGAGAAGTAGTAAGCAATAACTACCTCATGTGTTGGAGAATTCTCCGAACATCCGATTGTTGTTTTTGAATAGAAAAATCAAGAGATAGATATGAATCGAATAATACACACATGAATTATTTTCGTAGCAGGGGCTACCAACACAAGTTTGGCTGATAGTGAAATTGCTTTTATAATTTAAGACCCGGAAAATAGTCAAGTGGTGGGTGAACATGTCCTATCCAACTGAATAAGTCAGTGTAAGAAATGATTATGTCAGATGTTCTTGATGGATTATAAATATAGTCTATCAAAACAATTAATACACATATTTGTACTATTTGAATCATTTTGAAAAACCAAAAACTATTATTTTGTTAACATTGTATAAAATTGCAACCCATTATTAAAGTTACTTTATCATTTTAAATGGAAACAATTTCAATAATAATTGTTTTTCCTTCTGTGAATACATGTTCGCTCCCAATGTGGAGCATATATCCTTCTAATGGAGGTATCTCAAAAGAAGTTTTTCTACGAGAAATGCTTTTTACTCAAAGACTCATATTTTCTTTTTCGAAGTAAGTAGAGATAGAAGAATATAAACCAATACAGGATTAGTGGTTAACTAATCACTCTCGCTACGCCCCGTTATTTTAGGATTGGAGGAGTTTAAGGGAAATTATTATCACAAATACCCTATGCCTTCGATGAAAATTTTGTGATTGTCGGATTCTGTCGTGACGAATCTTACGGATTCAAGTTTCATTAAGAACAGCATTTTTGCATATATTTTTTAACAACATACAATATTAATTATATATGTGACTACACTAAATTTTCGAATCTATACGTATGTTTTTACTATAGATCTTTATATTTTTATTTACATCTAACTGCTTACTTTTCTTTAACTAATTACCAGTACCAAAAGTATAAAAAATGTATTTATTTTAAATAAAATATTGCATTAAAAATGGTGTATTAAAATAGAAATATTTTAAATAAATCATGATTGGATTTTTAAAAATTTTCTTTTGCTATAACGAAACCAAAATTAAAAATTAAAAACTCAATAAAAATTGATTATGTTCTTATTATATTGGCTGCCTAATTTTATCTTGAATAAGTCATCTCTTTACGAATAAGTTTCGATAATTAATAAAATATCGAATATTAAATATCGTTGATCAATAAATACGATGATTTTAAAATATGCACGTTTAAAATGATGCTATTTAAAAAAAAAGTTGATTCATTCCATGATTCTTACTTAGCGTATTTGATAATATTATTGTATCGCAGATGTATTGATTGCATATATGTTAATTCTGTTTATTCACAATTGAAGTAGTGACGAGTATTTGAATAAACTTTTTTGAATTTATTTTTAAACTTGTTCGCTGATTGAACTATTTGTCAGCATCCCTGGTACATACAGAAACGTCGCGAGGAATGTTTCCAGTGGCGAGTATGTGTGTAGTTAGTACTTTCAAACGTGGTCCATCGCTGGAGTTGTGGACCAATCACACCATTATTTCAAGCCCATACTCCCGAAGATTTTTGACAGTCTCTGCGCATAACGTATGCTTTTTAAGTTACGTTTATCCTCTAAAAAATGTAGTCACATTTTACAATGTAACAGAAAAATGTACAAAAAATTACGTCTCCTCCTACGTATGATTTGTTTGTTAATTAAAAATAATTCGGACGCTAAAACTTGTTCTAAGAACAGTTTAATATATCGTAAAATATTATTTATAAAATGATTTTTTTAATGATTGAAAGTTTGCATAATTATTGCGAATATTTAAAATTAATTAGAGCTGAATCTTCCTCTTGCGTAATATGTAAGTTTTAATACGAGTCACTTTCTACTTTGATATTTCCCTAGATCTTTAAATGCTCAAAACCTTATTAAAATTATTTTTTTCAAATGTCCTTAAAACGGAGCAAGTCCCATTCCAGATTGAACGTCTGATTTACAAATATATTTTTAAAAAGTAATAAACATTTTTATTGTACTCAATTTAGTGCCACTGATGTTGTATCTTTATTACCAATTGTTTGTTATTTCGTCGGTAATTTTGTGAAAGTTCATTTTAACTTTTCCGGTTCTAAGCTCAAGAAATGCAACCCCAATACCCACATTTTCTTAAATATCTATTTTAATATGGGTGATACAATGTTTATAATTAAGGTATTCTTATATCAAAGTTTTTTTGACCTTTTGTAGTTTATATAAATACGCGATAACGAGATAAGCGCCGGATTATCAGCGATCGTTCGTAAGATAACTAGGCTTAACGCGTCAGCTGCAAATACATATTTGTACTGGAATGACGTCTTTTTTACGCGCAACTTAAAATGTGATTATTAATTAAAAAACCACGGATTTTTATAAAAAAAAATGTATGAGGAATGATGCAGAGAGATATTTTAAAGCCCTTAGACTATTTTTTTTTGAAATTCATAAGAATAAGGCCAATGATGAGGAAACCACTGGGGTCCTTAAACGACCCCCGTCGGCAGAGAAGTATTTTTCTAGTCTGCGAGCCGCGAGTGTTAATATAAATAACTTTAAGATTATTCCACGTATTGTGCTACAAGCTGTGACACGTGTTTCGCCTCTTTCAGATACATCCTCATACTGTCTGAGGATGCCTCTGAAAGAGGCGAAGCACGTTTCACAGTTTGTAGCACAATACTTGGAATAATCTAAGTTATTTTATATGCTGTAATATTGTATTCTCTTCAGTTGATAACCTTCGTCATGAGTGAAAAGTCCTGATCATATCAAACAAAATTGAAGGTATTACAAATGAGTGTTTTATTCTTTGAATATAGTGCCTTTCCACCAAATTTTGAAAGTGAACACCTTTAACGTTACAAATAATTCTCGTTAAAGGCTTGTTTGTTTAATTGTTACTACTTTATATAAGCGGATATATATTGGATGAGTTTTGTAGTTTATGCAATAATTATATGGACTTACTGAATATAAAACAATCGCGGGGTGTGACCAACGTACCAAAAATGATAAGTCGATGTTTGCACTCTTAATATGTGCTCAGTGCGTAATTATGATAAAATGCCAATACTTTCCTGACATCATAATATCGTGACCGGCGCAAGAGTCCACGAAAAATTCGCTAGAGTGTGCGTCGACGGTACCGGCCCAACGTAAACAGTTATCTAATTTAAATAACACAAGTAATAAGTGGAACGAGCCGTCGCTCCACGTACGTTCCTCGTACGACCGAGATGGAATAGAGTCAGCTGCCCCGCGGCCATTGCACAGCGAATTGTAATTTCCCGCGGCGAATTTATAGAATTATAACGACGACATCGACGCGCGGTAAATGGCCAAACCCGAGCCGCGCAACCTATCTCTTGCCTATATTCGAAATCGATTTAGTGCTACATCTCGAACACACCTGTTCGTAAGAATACAATGAATCACGCTGTATAGTAAAAAAGACGTATTTTCTATACCCTACATTTCAGGACAGTGAAAAAAAGGGGAACAAAAACTGTACGGAATGTATATTAAATATATTTCAGTGACTGTATAAATATTATGTTATTTAAATACCGTTTTTTGGGGTCTCTACTTGATAGAGAATTGTGTCTCAGAGTACAACAGCAACAAAAAACAGTTTTTCATGTCTTAGTCTTTGTTCAATATAGTACGATAATTTTACATCATTACTAAATAAAAGGTGGCATGATCGATATAGGGGTGGGTTATTCATAGTACAGCCAGAGTAATACTTAATCTAAGATTTAGATGCAGTGTTTACGCATTCAAATCCTTGCACGAACAATTTGAATGGGTTTTCACAAAGCGATTAACTGAATCATTGAGTTGCAAAAACCATTTTAGATGTTTTTTTTTAATGAAAATGACATATGGACGTTATGTTATCATTGCTTAAATCGAATCTAGTAAGGCAGGTGATAGCTTCAAATTCCATTATTACTGGTGAGTAAGTCATTTTGAAAGTTTCGGTCATTTTCGAAAAACCAATTTTTTCAAACTTTTGATACACGTTATTTGCACACAGATTTAATGGTTATATTACATTATCCAACACATTCAACAATTCAATGACTTAACTTACTAATGCTTTTTTTAATAGGGTAAAATATCAAGGTATTTCAGTTCTACAGTTTTTAAAAAGTTAAAGGTTGATAGCTATTTCGGCTTACGCCATCATTAGTTCTGACGATGGCGTAAGCCGAAATAGCTATCAACCTTTAACTTTTTAAAAACTGTAGAACTGAAATACCTTGATATTTTACCCTATTAAAATGGAGTTCTACCAAGTAAATGCCAAATCAATAAATAACGCTCTTTTTCTTGGCCCATTCAGTACATCATTCTTTCCTAACCTAATCTTTAAAGAAAAAAAATAAGCGAACAATAGCAAGTTCTTATAAATATGATTCTGCTGGGCACTCGTAGTGGCATAGTTGAAGAAAAAAATATGTCTGAATTATTGAAGAACATAATCATGAGACGAATACATAACATAATATTTAATATAAAATAACATATTATATGTATGTCGAATATCTCTTAAAGTGATTTTTAAATCAATAAATAAGATTGTTTATATAAATATTTTATAATCAAAGTTAAACTTTTGATTGTTCATTAAAGGTAATAATAAAATAAATGTATATATGTTAAAATATTACCCGTTGAATTTAGATTGTTATTAATACGCATGATTATTTTCAATTATGACAAAAATAAATGGAAAAATCGAATTAACACGTCATTTTCATGCAAATTATTTATATTTCTGCCAATAAAAATAATAGATTCCGTTCCAAAGAAAATATTTAAATATATGCTTTTGTATTTTAGATTTAATACAACGAATGGAATAAAATAAGAAAAACGATAATACTGTAAAAGCATTTTGATTAAAATTCATAATTTTAGTCATAATTCCCATCGTTTTTTTCATATAACTGGTTTAGAACATTTAGTAGTCATCCACATCACATACTTAATTCAACTGACACGGCTGTTTTAGTGTTTTTTCTTATCAAACTAATTCCTTAAGCACATCGAATAATTAATTGATTCTTTGTGAATTAATATCACATCATTTATAAAAAACTGATACGTATTTTTGAGTAGTAAAAATTAATTCGGATTGTGGTATACGCTTGTACCGTAAAAATCATATATTAATTGAAATATATGATTTATAAATAATAAAAAAAGTCAGCACCAGGCCTAACCTAACCTAACCTACGCCGTAACTTTTTTTTTAATTGCATATAAATCTTGTCAGTATACTAGCATAACCTAAGTCGTAATGTCATTTCTACATGTTTAACGCTTTTCAGTGAGATGATACTCTCACTAGTTGTATCATACATTGACCAGACAAATTGAATGTGAATTGTAATGATGTAAGCTTAACCTTTTGGCTGCCATATAAAAAAAGTACGTCTGTACCTAGCACGCCGGCTATAATTTTCAATTATTTATTTAATTATTTATTGACGAGATAAGTCGTCCCTGGCGTGTCGAGAACGAACAATTTGACAAGATATGTCGTCTATGGCATCCATCCAGTTGAACTTAAGCTTCAGTTAATTTCAATGTACATGTTGATCCTTGAAAGTATACACTGGCGAGATTTGACCATTTAATTTTAAAATATAGATACAATATCATTTGCTTAAAAATAAACATTTGACCTTGTATTTTCAGTTGAATTAACCATAATGAATTCAAATACGTAACTCCATATACTACGACTCTTAACGAAGAACGAAAGCTTTAAATAAGAAGGCTTTACGAAGAACGTAAAGCTCATTTTTCAAACATAAATAATCATTTTATTTGTATGTATGCAAGACTAAGGTTTTCATGTTTTTTTACACATTAAAATAAATTCCTATATCAACAAAGAAGTGGACGAAAGAGTCTTTGTACTGAGTTTTCTTGTACGGAGAATTCTTGTTTGGAAGGTTGTTCTACGGAAAAATCATGGAACCCAATGAAGGATGTTAATATACACGAATAATTTTTATATAATATTTAATAAAATATTCTTTCTTCCCACCTGTCTTATCTTGAAAACGGGGCGTAGCAAGAGTGATTATTCAACCACTAGTCCTGTCCTATCCCTATCCTTTGTAGTAATACTTTCTTTTTTAAAAAAAAAGTTGAGCAACTGTGTATTAAGCAGTTCTGATGAAATAAACTCCACTAAGAGTTCATATGCTCCATATAGGGAGCGGACATGGTAATAAAAAAAATATATTATTCAAATTAGTAACAAAATTTCATGTTGGCTTTTTCTTTCAACGCTGCTGATACAACTTTTGGCGATGATTTTAACGATTATTGTATTTATATTGTGAAAGAAATGGATGATATATATTGAGTTGGAACATCACATTTTTTTGCTAGTTTGAAAATTTTGCGTAAGTTATTTTATTCACTTGTAACAAACAACACATGAGATTAAATTTTGCAAGTAGACTCAGAAAGTGGCCCCAAGCAAAAAAATAATACCCAAGTGCTTAGCTTTGGTTCAACCGTTGCAGGTATACATTTTAATATTGAGCGCTTTGACCATTGTTTAAGATTGAATTGTACCTGGAGATTCAAAATTATTGTTCTTTGTATACCTGTATAGTAATTGTGCTCTTTGTTGAAAGCTAAACTTGCATTTATTTAAAAATTGCATATTTTCAAAACATAAATAATATTTACTAACAAGCGGAATGCGACTATGACCAAAAATCTCTCTTATTTATTATCCAAATTATTCATTATTTATCAGGACCGGTTTCACTCACAGCGAGCGTTATTAACGTTATCATTAAATAATGTGTTTTTTTGTTTTTATTTTTTCATAGAATATAATGCTATTCCACCGAGAATTGACAGGAAACACCTTAGAAGTAAACCACCCATAAACCGTCAGCAGTGTACACTAAGATATTACTAATATTAGTCTCTTTTAAGATTTTCTCTGTCAATAAATAATTTATTTTAGATTAGGACCGGTTTGCTCTTTGCCAGCACTTAATATCAGTTGATAATGCTCGGTCACGACTGTAACCGATTCTGATCTAAAATAAATAATTTGAAGTTTATATAAAAGGATAAGGCTAGGACAGGACTAGTAGTTGGCTAATCCCTCTCGATACGCCTCGTTCATAGGATAGGATGGGTGGGAGGGGGGAATTCAATAAATCACATACATCCATGCCTTCGAACAGAAATTCATAAATCGATTGAAAAAATCTTCTATTCCTACTCCCTTTGGAAAAAGAGAGGTTGAGCAACTGAGTAACAAGCAGTTCTCGTAGAAACAAATATGTTGAGATAAACTCCATTAGGAGTCCATATGCTCCACATTGGGAGCGGACATGGTAAAAAAAATAAAATATAAAAGTGTTTCATTTTTCAAAATTTTCTTTTCCTTGTCATTTATTTATTAATGTGAAAGTTGTAATTAAATCAGTAAAAGAACAATTGTTGTACATGTGTGTTCATTTGAATGACTACAAGGGAATGTTGGGAGTGAATGTGAATATTTTTTCCTTCATTGAATGAACAATCGTTAAAGTAATAACCTTCTATTCTACCGTCATGTATTTTCAATTCTGCTGTCACACACTTGCCTCGATAAATAACAATTTGCTATATGATACTTATTTATGATAACGTTTTACGTAAAAAATATTAAGAAGATAAATTAGTTTTAACGTATAGTATACTTAATCATTCAATACGTAGGTTATATTGTTTTTATTTAGTAGAAAAAACTTAAGTCATACAGCAAAAGTTGTACTAAAAACAATATGTAAAATATGGTATTATTTATTTAAATAAAAGTTTACTTGTGTTATCTTTTTAGTGCACTTGCGTTGTGCTAAATGTGAATCCTTGATAAACGGATATTGTATATCATATAACACCCAAGAATATAATAATTAATGAAGCACGTTCTATCGTACTTTAGAAAAAAAACTGGTATGTAACTTTTTTATAAGCGAGACAACACTGCTAATGACGCTATTTGTATACAGTTAAGCACGCATTAAGTATTAAATCTGAAATACCAATTAGTACAAAAAATATAATTAAAACAACTTAGTGAAGTAATTACACCATTTTTAATTAAAACCCATAATACCGTTTATTTACCTTAAGTGGATGTAAACATTTAATATCTTTTATTTATACCTTTATTTCTTTACGTTTCTCTCAAATTTAAGACTTAAGCTTTTCTAAGAGAAGTTTTATCATTTTACCTAATAGCCATTGTTTCATGTACATACTTTTTTACCAGCTTAAAATATTTCTAATAATTTTTTCTTTTATTTATACCGAATCTATGAAGTTAAATACAATATCAATGAAAAAAGAAGCATAATTACTGTGTTTATAAACTATTAATTAAAAAAAATAGTGGGTATCTTATGAAAATAAATTTTGTGACAACTATGTCAACATTTCAACTGAAAATTTGCACATTTAATACGAAAATCAGGAGACATGACGGTCACCATTATATTATTTCACGTACAAAACGATCACTGCCAATACTCGGTAGAAAGCCATTATATTCAAAACAGAAAACATTATTTTGTACTCACCCACTACTTGGAGGCTTATGGTCATAAAGACGAAACTCCAAAAATATATTTATTTATCGTTTACATTCGAGTACCAGGATCGAGGAGCGATGGGGTACAAAGTGACCCCAGATAAACTTGTGTAATAGTTGCATTGCATTTATTGAGGTATCATTGTAGGTTAGAATGAATGAGGATCAAACATTCAAAAATGATTTAACACCAATACGGAGCTTGGGAAATGATGATTTGCGAATTCACGGTTTGCTTGAATGTGTCAACTATATGATTTATTTTTTATAGGAAAAAACCTCTTATGAACACTAATTGTGATTTTCATTCATTGAATTTATTATGGACTTATCAGAACTGATATTAAACGGCATTTTTTAAATTTTGTGACAAATCACTTTTTGAATGTTTGCTCCTCAAATATCAGCTAGATATTATTGGTATTTAGCGAATGGTTAAATAAGAAAAAAAATGTAGCGTGAACGCAACCCACTCGAAGGTTAATTATTTAATTTATTTAATGTTAAATTTAGGTAAGATATTTTTTAAAAAAACCGGATTACTAAGGCAAACTTTTGATCTCTACTGCATTTTTTTCCGTCAAATGTAATAAATCTTAAACAAAAAAATAGTTTCGCACTTTTGACCCTTATCCCCCGTACTGATCAGTAGCGGTTTTGAACATCAATATTAAGAGTTTTTAAGAAAATTTATGTTAACATAATATATTATTATATTACATCTTAGATGAGTCTATGATTAATTAAACATGTATAATATTATATGTAGATGTCATTTAATTATTTTTTTATGGTTTAATAAAAAGTTTTATGAAGACACACTCCGTATAATACTGTGCACTAACCACATAACATTGTAATTTATTTTTATTACTAGATCCGTGTTGTTAATACATTCAGTTCTCGGCTCATTGGTAAAATTCAACATAATAGACCACTGACTGATCGGCCATATCGTGTTTACATTAATCGCATACAAGATGTTGAAAAACAAGACACAATTTTCATCCACCGTGCATACCTCGTTTACGATAGTCAAGTAATAGTTTGTGTGTGTATACATACCAGATGTTTTGCAATACATCATCATCAGCTATTTATATATTCAATAACGGACGAAACCCCATTAAACCGTTATGCTGGATGTTTGGAATGAATATCAGGGCTGTGAATGTGATTTATTGCGCTCAAGATGAAGTTTAACTTCGTCCACATATTATATTAAATTATATACGAATGTAAGTTCTTTTTTATACATATCCGCTCCCAATGTAGAGTATATGGCATACTAATGGAGTTATCTCAACAGAAGTTTCTTCTACGAGAACTGTTTGTTACTTAGTCGCTCAACCTCACTTTTTTGAAAGTAAGTAATAGGAAAGGAATGATAAGGCTAGAACAGGACTAGTGGTTAACTAATCGCTATTGCTACGCCCAGTTATTAAATCATCAGAAGGATCGGAGGAGAAGATATAATGTAAATGGACATCACAAAAACCCAGTCTTAGATCACAGCTTTGGACTGAATATTTTTCAAATTCACTGTGATCTTACCGGAAATTAAACCCAGACCTACGTGATCGGTAAAGCAAGCTCTAACCAACTGGGCCACATCAGGCTTTTTTTATTTGCGTTTATAAGCATCATTTTGTGCCATAACGTGCCTGGAAGCCATGTTTTCACGCTGTTTGCGCTCAATTTTTACAGTCCTTTTTTACTGTAGTACATTCAGTAGCCTCTTTTAAGTGTTTATCTGCCTCAATTCACCTCGTAAATCTCAAAGTTCAATTAAATTGTGTACACTTTAAGGTATACTGACAGCTTTTAAAGCTGTTTCACCGACTTTAATAACGTGCTTGACCAAACCACAAATAAGTTTATTGAAGTGAGTTTTAACATATATGAACAACAAAAATATACAAAAAAATAAATAACGTAAAGATCTTTTGAATTAATATTAAATATTTTCATATAGGAAATACGAATAGTCGCTATAACTTACTTACATTCATATTAAATAAGAAATTGCACCAAGCTCACTTTTTAATGTTTATTTTTTCTACTTTTAATGTTCATGACAACGATAAAATAACAACCAAATATATAGTAAGAGTCATGATTATAATCCTATACTATATTAACTATTCATATTTTATGAACGATCATAGTTTTGAGATCGGATTTTAAAAATATTTATGAGAAAAAAAAATGTCATTTTTGAGTCTAATTATGAACTAATTTATACCAGATAAAAAAACAACCTCTTAAAGTGTTCAATAAGAACTTTGATGGCACACAATTAATAATAACAGTATTTTAATTTGATTTATTCAAGCCATTATCAATTGCTTTCTCAATGTCATCATTGTAATCAGGTTTTTGTCTTAGTCGTGCGTTAAATGTTAATGTGAACACAATACCATTAAGTACTTAAATTTTAAAAGCTTGTGTCAACGACGATCTTATTCCACACACAAATGAAATATTGCATTCGTTATTATCACCGAGAGTATATATATTTTTCGTTTTATAATTTAAAGATAACAAACAATCAACGTTAAAACATTTAATATCCATTAATATTTTATAAAATACTAAAAACAAGCTTTTAACTAAAGTTAACGTTGTACTAAAAAAAGTAAAAAACTAAGTAATCATCATTAGTTCCAGTAGATCAGCGCTCTTAAACGCCTGAAGGAGCAGAATTAATGAGCATTGGTAACAATAATTGTCGGTCGTATTAGAATAGTTAGCAAAATATTAACAAAGATACCGGTATCCATAATTTTGTCGAAAAATAGTTTGATAAGTCATCGTGTAGAGCTGGTAATTCCATATATAGTAGGTAGTTGATTAAAAAATGCTCCAACGTGTATATTCTTCAATAATTAAAATCGATTTTCAACAGAAGTGACAGTCTACATACTCCTATATATTAAACACAAGTTATTAAACGAATTTCACAAAACAATCTAAAAGTAATACTCATTGGATTATTTTTAATTACTTCTTTCAGAGTCTAATAAAAACGTTTAAATTGCTTTCCTAACATTTTATAATCTTGAAAACTGCTACGTTCGTTTCCAAAGCCCTCGTATATATAATACATGTATAGACAGAGATTCATACTCTGGTTTGCAAAACGTACTATTCTGCTACTGCAGTTAGCGTATAAAAAAGTCTGGTGCATTAGCATTATGTTGAAAAGCACTTACGTTATATCGCGCTATTCGCAAATTACTACCATGCGCTACATTGCTACCAAAAGACTTTGCGCGGAAGCGTGCATGATTAATTCGAAGCAATATATCGTCTCGTGTGGCCTGCTCGTGAATATTGAACTAAAAGACTGGGAACACTAAATATCGCTTTAACTTAGCAAACCGGTATGGAAAACACAAGTAAGCACTCTATAAAAAAGCAGATCATTTCAAATAGGGCAGCACCCGAGGAAAATAAATATGGAATTTATTTGACACCCGCTACAAACAAAGCAGTAACTCATCTTTGGACGGTATTGAGTTGAGAATTGTTTTTATATTTAAAAATATACTTACCCAATGATATTAACATTACTTTTTCTGTGCTTACTTTTCAAGACCAAAAATATTGTGAAGCTTTTAAAGGTGGCTCACAGTGCTTAGCTATTTTTTTTTTTTGTTTTGAGTTGTATTTATTCTTTTAAGTTTTATTTCAGTTAAACTTTTTGTATCTGGAAAACAAGAAAACCGCAGTTTCCTCCTTAATTTCGATTGTAGAAAAACTCGACTGATTACCGTAGCTTCAATTTTTTTTGATAGAACGTATTCATCACTTTTAATACTAAGTGTTTAAATAATTCTAAGTCGAAATTTGTTTACAATAATATTATTTATTAATAATTTAGATCAAACTTAAGGTGAACAAACCCGATTCTGATCTAAAATAAATAATGTTTAATTAGTAAAATAAGTGTTTTATATTTTAACTTTATTTGATTGCAGGCTCTTTTCTACCGTACACTATGATCAGAAACTAGTTACTGGTGTGTCTTTATTACAGAAAAATATCCGACTGTGATTGAGGTAAGAATAGCTTTGTATAAAAAGTGGATACATTAAGCTCAACGCACATTGCTTATCAACGCTTTCATAATACTACGTTGAAGAAAGTTGATCCGATTAAATTATTACCTCACTGTGAAGCGATGCAATGTCAACTTTTTCTACAAGATATCTCGTTATATCCATTCTTGGTTTGACTATACTTAGAAATCTTCTCCCATCGTGCTGTTTTCTTTTCTGTAACATTAACTGTTAACTTTTATTAACTAATGACGATTTTTAATTACTATTGCACAAGTTTAATTTTTATTTTGCTAAAACGTACGTAATAAATTAAAGACATGTATTTATTGATAAATGTAAATCTGTTTCTTAGCTACAGCATGGCCAACCGGTTCAAATGTGGGTCGGACTGACTTAAGTAATTCTTCTTTTCGTTTACTATCTCCGGATATTCCCAGAGGATGCTATCAGCGTCTTGAATTTCATTACCACTTGTTTAATCTTGCATATTTTGAAAACCGGCCAAGCTAGAAGAGCTTTTTATTAATAAAAATAATAAGTCATTAATATTTATAATAAATAATGGTGATGACGACTTGAAAAGCCATTAATTGCAAGACATTCTTTAACACCGGATATATACATAACGTAATTAAAGCGATATTAATTGGGTGTAGTTTTCAATTTTGGAATCTGACATCATTCTTATAACAGTATCGTGTTTAACAATCAATAAAATATTTGTACATTAGCTCTGTTATATACCGGACAGTAATCAGAAAATATAAGTTTGTTATTAACTTCGCATACCTGAGTATTTTATATCAAACGGTGACACGTCGTTTAATTTAACGATATTAATCAATTTAAGTTGTTTTTTTTTTCGATTTCAACTACCAACTTTGACGAAAGAAAAATATATTGAAATCAATTTATGATAATAATTTATTTTAGAATTCAACAATACACACATTTTTATAAAATAAATACTTATTAATACGAACAAAGCGTAACTTATACTTTCAACTATGCTTCCTTGATATCCTTAGATATATGAGGTTGTCTCAAATGTCTTTGCGTATTTTGCACGCAACTTTAAAAAGGTAAAAATAAAAAATATTTTCAAACGTTCTTAAATAAATGTAAACTGTAGTTAAATTAATATATAAGATTAATAAAATCTTTTATCGAATTTATTCTTGGGTCTGCTTTCATAATTGTGGTGTTATAATGCAAAACGTACTATTTCCAAAAATCAAACTTTTCAGTAGAGGCAAAAAAATAACGCGAACAACACAAGCATAATATTATTATGGAATCAATTAAAAATTATACATAAATTATTTTCAAATCATTGACCTACTTCATAAACTTGGCATATGGTAAAAGTATTTTAAAAAGTATTTTAAATTCGTAATTTTAATGTTTATTTTTCAAAACGCATTATTTACTAAAACTATGTGTACTATGTGTACAGAAAATAAACTTATTTTCAGTTCTTTTTTTTTCAAACAATATAAGAAAATATATTTAGGGAAACAAGTTAGTAAAAAAATGGAAAAAAAATACAAAAGAAATTATTTCTCAACAAAACAAGAAAAATAGTATTATTTTATCCTAAGCAAAGAGACGTTTTACAACCAATGCCTCTGTGTAAGTATTTTTTTCGACTCAACTCTAGCTGCGTGACTTATAATTGGGTGAACATCAAGTTTCATTGAAGAATTCACAAATCAATTGCAATTCATCCCTGAACACTCAATTACAAGTTATCCTTAAACGTTCGCAGAAATATGTATGATGAATGCGGCTGTCAAATTTCTCAAGTAAACCGAAAAACAAATCTCATTTCCGCGCACGTCTGATCGATTTTGATTCGGTCCTTAGTTTTTTCCTCTTCCTGATTTGGTTTCCTGTCAGGAATAAACAAAAATATTATCCTTTCCATTACTGTCTTGAGAGCAGATCGCAATGTTTAAAATATACGGTAAAATTTGCCAACATTTGACAGCTCAATACAAATAGTGCATTTTGCAAAAAAAATGATGCTCCGCTTAAATTTCTATTGGAAATAGTGCACTTTGCCGTAACTTGGAAATAGTGCGTTTTGCAAGAAAAGGTAGATGATTTCTCGTTGGAAATAGTACGTTTCGCAGAAAAATACGATTTTCAAGTTGAAAACCGACAGTGTTCTAAACATTTTATCGTAAAATTAATAATACCAGTCGATTCCTTAGGCTTTAGTTACCCTATCTGCATATTCTTCTTTGAAGCCTACTACTCTAATTTCTTTTCTTTTTTTTAAACCATGTCCGCTCCCAATGTGGAGCATATGGACTCCTAATGGAATGTATCTCAACAGATGTGTTTCTACGAGAACTGCTTGTTACTCAGTTGCTCAACCTCTCTTTTTCCAAAGAGAGTAGGAATGGATAGGGGTAGGACAGGACTAGTGGTTAGCTAATCGCTCTCGATAAGCCCCGTTTATAGGATAGGATGGATGGGAGGGGAGAATTCAAGACATTACATACATCCATGCCTTCGAACAGAAATTCATAAAACGATTGAAAAATCAATTTATAGAACTGTCCGTACCGGGATTTGAACCCGAGACCTCCGTAACCGAAGTCAACAACGTTGACCACTTGACCACACAGGCGGATAATTTCTAAACTCTAATTTCTACATCAAATTATTTAAAATAAATTTGTCACTTTTTAAATTTTATTTCATCACTGTTTATTGATAAAAACATTCATTTAAAAGCCATACTTCCGTTTTCCAAGCTTTAATTTGTACAATATAATTAACATATATATACCAGGTTTATTTCATCTCACTTTCCATTATTTGTATATAGCTAAACAAAAAAAAATCAACTTATTATTAATTCACTAAAAAGCAAACCAAACAAATTCTAAAAATAGCTTTAATTTTAAAAATAAATGGCATATAAGCAAATGTATTGAAAATACGCAAAGACTTAAAGACAAAATATTACTGTAGTATATGAAAATAAGTAACACCGTGTACCCTCAATCGTGATGTATTCCTTAGTTAATTAGTTAAACACAGGGGTGGGCTGGAGGGGGCTCGGAAGGGCTCGCGCGAGCCTCTTGTTAAATTTGACTGAGGCCTGCGAGCCCCTTGTTAATTTAAGAGAAGGCAATATTCTCAGATCAAATTAGTGTATAATTTCAATTTCTGACTTATATGTTATCAACGACAGCTTCAGTATACACAGTAGTTCATTTTTAGTCATTTAGATTGATATATTTACGGTAAAATGCATATTGTTACATATTATAAGTGTATTAAATAAGCAATCGATTGCTTATTTAAGTATTGCATATAATTGCATAGGAGTGATACAAATATTCACTTCTTCCACAGAACATCGAAAATTGCTTTGAGATTAAGCGAGCCCCTTGTTAACGTATTGGCAGCCCACCGCTGGTTAAACATGTTATCAAAATTATCATGTTTCATAATGAGCTATGTTATCTTACATAATATTATATACTTATACAAATACTTGTATATAAATGACTGATAAATGGCCAAATACGCAACGCTTCAGTTTTGGGTGGTGATGTATCTTTTAACAATTGATTTGATTATTATTATTGTTGTTTAAATATTAATTTTATCTAACTCGAAATGTAAAACAGGAATCTAGATTAAAGTGTGTATGTTATTTAGATTACTAATGCTAAGAGGCAATAGAAATATATCAGCTTACAATAAACCTCATATTGAAACAGCAGTGGAGTGGTATAAATTATTTATATCTAAATCAAAAAACCGGATCAGTAGCCAAGGGTTTATCGTAATTCTCTTCATTTGCTGTATTCAAGAATTTAAATCATTTTACGAACACTTTCTTCAAATAAATATGAATGGTTTAATATTTTGTATTCTCTCCTACCTATCTGATCTTTCAAAAATGAGGTCTAGCCTGCGATGGGCTGCCAATACGTTAACAAGGGGCTCGCTTAATCTCAAAGAAATTCTCGGTGCTCTGGGGAAGTAGTGATTTTTTTCTATCACTCCTATGCAATACTTAAATAAGCAATCAATTGTTACTCAATACACTTATTATACTTAGTTTTGCTGTTTTAGTCTTATCTTTATATCCTTACGCTCATAGAGAAAGAAAAACTGAGAGATTTTATAATAGGCAACTTTCATAGAAAAAATTGTCATGGTAAACTAAAATTTGATGCGGATATAATAAAAATAATAATATCAAAAGATTCCAATTATAATCTCTACTGTGATAAAAAGAAACCTAATTGATATAAAATTTACGTTGTTTTAAGAATAAAAAAATATAGCCACTCAATGATTTTTATTGCTGTCGATTTCTGAACAATACATTGTTTAAAGTTTTGTAATCTCCATACAATTAATGGTCCATTAAATCAAAACTTGTATTTCCGTATTATATTTTATTAATAAAAAAGTGTACTTCAATACTTTTAAGCATTAACAATTTTATTTTAATTACTTGTACTAATACAGTTAAGATAGTATTATATCGCTCAATATAAATTGTGAATCATATTTAAGTAGGTTATCTAATGGAATTTGTTTTGATAATCTATCGAATGCCTTGAATACTTCGATCGGAATACCATGAGCGATGGCTTAATTTGCCTGCGTTAATCCAGCAATATTGTCGGGCATAGAAGCGGGCGGGTAGGCTGCGACCACCGCGGGCAGAGTGAGAGGGGAATGCCATCGCGGACTACAGAGTGTTGGGTAACATACTACTTCAAACAGACACGCAACATTCCACAAGTGAATCAACATTAACAAATGGAGATGATACACACAATGTACACGGAAAACAGTCACATCCACTGCATAAAATGCAGACATATGCCTTTTATATATTATCAAATTACGATTTTAAAATCTGTATGTTCATAAACTTTAAAATCTTTATATGTATTACTTTTCTACAACAGAAATATCACTCGATAAAAGCAGCAAAAGAACTAAATGTATTGGAAATATATCTTTGTATGATTTACAAAAAGGTGAAACACGTGTTACAACAAGCAACAAAACTATTTTGATTTCATCGGTGAAGTAATAAAATTACTGGTTATGATATAATATGCAATTGTTAGATTTTATTATTTCGTATACTTTGATGTTTTTTTTTATATAATGTGTTTAACAATTATGTGCTTTGTTTAAAGTGCTAACTGTCAACTATTGGTGGAAAGCCATTTTGTCTATAAACATAGTCCATAATTCTTAAAAAGTCTTAAGTTGCATTATGATTAACAAAATATTAAACAAATATATACAACGTCGAATTTTTTTAAAAGTTAAATACTGAAAAGCCAACATCTATTTGTCAATCAATTTGTTACATTCCTATACAGTTCGTAATGAAAAATATTGTGAAAAGCAATAAATTATACAACTGAATAGACAACTTATATGTTTACGACTTCGAATAGGAACATTATTCCACAATTGTATAACTAAATTACAGTAATTTTCTCTCATACAATTTACTATTATTTTCCACACGTTCAAGTAAAACAATCTTTTTCCTAATACATAAATGTACATAATAACAATCACTAACATTAAGGTTTCTCTTTTAGAAATTATAATAAAATTCAATTTAAAATGTTTGTCTGCTTTATTGAATTATATTCTTTGGTGTTCAAAATGACTAATACTAATCAATGACAATGGTTCGTTGAACTGTTTCAAAATTTATGAATAATTTGCATACGGGTTGTCAATTATCAATTCACTGTCAATGTTAATTTGAAATCAACGAAATGGTGACAACATTAGAATGCAATTTTCAGTAAAATCGTGGATATATATGTTAATATCGTAAATCGTAATCACCTGATAATATTTTTGAATGTTCCCAACGCGTATAAATCCCTCAGAGTGGTGAGAATTTTCACTGAAATTAATTAGATTGTTATCTCTATACGACGTTTTGTTTTTATTGTTGTTCACATACGAGACACCACTTAAAAAACGGTTTAGTTGAGTATTACGTAAATGTGTACACACACTTGATTTTGATTTATATTTAAAAAAAAATGTTTTTTAATTAATAAACACGTAATGTACCGCGAATTTTTTTCATTATAGAATACTGTTAAGTTTTTTGTTCAACGTATTTATGAATCTGAATTTACAGTGTATCGATTGATACAGTAATATGTAGAGCGGATTTAAGCTGTCGGAAAACGTGTGTTAGTTCCGATACACGACACATGCACTCGTCTATTGGCGTCTCACTGTCCACTATGGGCAAACTACAGCCTGCCGAGAAAGCTCAGCGGGACACTCGGCCCGGGCGGCGGAGGCTCGCGGGGCGCAGGACGCGGTCTCGACAACACTCGCCAAACTTTACCGAAGCTTACAAATAATAATTAATTTGTTCCCTTGGAGGACGCGGCCGTTCGTCCGTGGGGTACGTTGACACTGATATCCGAGGACGAGGACGCTCCGAGTCGCGGCCGGCTCGTGCACCCCGGAATAACCGATCACCCCCCTCCGGCTCTGTGGAATTCTATAATGAAACCGCCGCGTTCCTCGACTTGTGCTCTTTTGTTTTTTTTCCTTCCCCTTTTTATTCCTCTTTCGGCGTTTATTTTCTCCCTTTTTAGGGTTGCCAACATTGTCTTCAAGAAAAACAATTGAAGACTACGAAATTACAACTTCATAAGGACAAAATGTCAATTTATTTGTTTTCTTCAGAAAAACTGATCCAAAATTGAAACAGGCTTACATCTAATTATGTTATATTACAAATAAGTAAAAAATTAATACTCTTTTGTTGAAATTGTTTTTTTTACCTATACGAATCTCCAGTGGCTGTTATTTCAATATAATCACTTTCAATGTGTTGAATGTCAATTCCTAGAGGAACGGCTTAACACTTAATAAACAAACACTTACATTTTTGTCCTAATTTTACAGTTTTTTAATTGATCCGGACTGTTTAAGCTCATCGATGACTCATTATCAATTGGTGAAAAATAACCGTGATAAGAGTTTTTTTGAATTTAATTTCTACTCTTACTAAAATAGCCGTTCTTTAAATATTTAAAAAAAAAACTGAGGAACGACTGAATTTAAAAAAAAAAAAAAAAACCAAATGAAATACCAAGCAAGATAAAATTAACGAAGAATTCTTCTACAACAAACTTACACCACAGTAGGTGTAGAACTGTACTTATAATGCGATAGTATTTTTGATCTGTAAAAGCGAGTTCTAAGAATCGTGCACTAAATACTACCGCAGTAGGTACTATATGAGTGATGGGCTGCCAAAACGTTTACAAGGGGTTCACTTAATCTCAAAACTATTCGTGGTGTTCCGGGAAAGAGTGGTTTTTTATCATTTTTACACAGTATACGCAATTATAATTAAAATAATCTAATTTTTCTTTATAGACGTATTCTATAAATCAATACGCAATGCAACGTAAAAAAAAGTATCAAAAGCTGACAAATATACTTTTCTAACTTTAATTGCAAGATTCAAGACTTTTAAGATTGGCGCAAAAAAAATGTTCTATTATTTTCACATTAATTCCATTTATCAGACATTTTACTTAAGCTGTTCTAGACAATATTAATATTAATATACATATATGTCAGAAACACCTAATATTGCATATTATACATTATACAACACAACGATCTGAAGATATTGTTTTATCTTAATTTAACAAGTGGCCCTCGCGAGCTTTCTCTGAGCCCCCTCCAGCCCACCCCTGGGTTATATCAACAGTAGGTTTACTAAAGACAGGCCTATTTTTAACTGTTATAATAATGAAATGTCATATATAAATAAGCACGTGTCTTAACTTTTTTCAGATTTTTATGTAAATTCAGAATTTAAATACACACGTATTCCTTAAACTCGTATCCCAACAAAAATGTCATGCTTTATTTAACATAATACAAAAATGTCAGCAAAAACATAAAGAGAATTCGGCATGGGTGGAAAAGTTTTTGCTTCCTTTTTCATTAACTTTCTTAAAGATATTGAGAACAAAATCATTCCAGTGGTGTTTTATAGCGATAGAAAGTGATGGCGATAACGGTAGAGTAAATAACATGTACTTTGTGAGATACGAGGTTGTAGAAACTTACCGACGGTATAAGGTGTTACACTTCAACTTTAATTACAATACACCACTTTTATATAAAAATAATGAATGCGTACTCTAAGCCTAATTCAATTTTAATTCAAAAAACAACCACCCCTCATCAACTCCTTACTTAAATGTATAATAGAATACTACTCTTTTTTACACGGTTTTGAAATAACACAGACCACTAAAAATAACGAATGCTTTATCATTACACGAGTTATTTATTCTATCACGATTCCCAGATATTAAAAATAAACATTTAACAGATTTAATACAAAGTTTATTTTGATAAGAATCAATATTTAGTTTCTTCGTAAACCTTACTATATTATGTATGATGATGCTTTTTAAAGAGGCAAAGAACGTGCCACATTTCGTAACACAACAAATGAAATAACAAAGTTATCAAATCTAATTTTATATTCAAATGAACTTCAATGAAATTATCGCCGAATCCATTGAAGATAAATAACAGATTTCCTAATAAAAAAATATTCAACAACACAGGACGACATGATAAACAAAAGTCTTCATTAGATTCTAACACAAGACGTGTCAGACATTTTAAGGGATGAAAGCTATTAACGTTCAGTCCCTCATAAACGTACATGTACGTTATCAAGTACCGATGAATAGTATATATTTTTTTAATGAAATAAATTACATTTGTATCTATGTATAATAATTTGAAGATTTTTTTTGTTCGGTTTTTTCTTCTCTTTATTCTTTTTTTACACGATTTTCTACATAACAATGGTGCTATTTTTTCGAATAACACATTTTTTTTAATTAAGAGACTTACCTTCAATTTTTTAATGTACTGTGTTTATTGAAACGTATCTAGCGTATAAAAAGACTGTATATCGTTTTAAAACGGTATACACTTTTGTTAATCGTTTCAATTAATTGAATGAAATTTTGAGTAAGAGTCCAAATACGCCATTTTTGACAATATATTTTTTTAAGTTGAAATTAATTGTTTTTTTTGTTAATGACTTAAAAAAATAAAGAATGCCACTTATACCTCTCTACAAGTGAAACCATGAATTATTTAATGAGTTGTAAGGGTAGGTCGTAATTATGACGGAATGCGTATTGTAAAAAATCTAAATTTAAATTCCATAAAGGTAGTAACGTAATCTAGGTGGTTATCACTATTTTATCTCAATAGAACCAGTTAGTAATTATGGAAAATTGCTTTAGGTGTAAGGTTGTCATTCAAACTCGAAATTTTACTCTTACAGCGTTAAACACGAAACGGAAATTAATAAAACAAGCCAATAAATAAAAGTAATAAAAACTAATATGTTTTATTGGTGTTTTAAATTTTATTTTAATCGATTGGAATGGGATGCGTGCATTAAAAAAATTCCACAGTTAACCAATTCCCATACTGCGCATACTAGTTTTTTTTTTATTTCCAACGCTATATAATATTTACTTATTTACTATCTCGCGAGGAAGAAAAAACCCCGTTTTATGATTAGTAGTGATGATTTTAATTTTGTAACCATTCATCAAGATTTATTGCCAAGGACTTTGAAAAACTAACAACTAGTAAATAAATTCTAATTTATTCAGAATGGAAGACATAATTTGCTCCGAAATATTGGATAGTTATCAGCAACATAAACATGTTTTCCAAATTAATATTTTTCTTTTGGCGGCTCGCATATACGCAAATTATAATGGTTTAGGGCTGCAAGGATGATGGTAAATAGCCGTGCAAATAAAAGTGTAAAAGAGATGAAATTAAAAAAAATCCATTACATTTGACCGTGTTATTTTGAAATCGAGTAAAATGAGGTAAATTAACAAAAAATATATTTATAGGGAAATAATTATGAATACATGTTGTATTAATACTTCAAAACTTTATGTGATCTTCGTCTTTGTAAATTGTAAACCATTTCTTTAGAATTAGACTTAATATTTGTAGAATTATGCAGCAAAATCGTACCAAAACTTTTATCGGCAAGTCTATTTCTATGAATCGATTTATTACGCTTTTTATGAAATAGCTTACTCATATTTGTTAAATTCAATGATTTACTTTTATATAAATAGTTCTCTTTCAAAAAATTCTGCGGAAATTTTCTTTTAGCTCATAGAAGCACAGCTTTCGAAACTGTGACCTTCGGATGTTTCATATTAAAATTAAAATATGGTACGTTTTTTTAAAAATAAATCGTTGCATTTAACAAATAACAAAATAGGCTGATTTACGTGTAAAGTACCACCGTATAAAAAAATTGAGCGTTCTATAAATTTCATTTTTCTTTGTAGCCCGAAACCATCATGATTAGTATTAATGCGGCCCGCTAGAAATAAAAGGTTTTGCATTCCTGGACTAATACGACACAACAATACGCTCAACAATTATGTCAGAGTGGGAGTTAAATGAAAAAAAAACACCTGCGGCGCTTGTGGATGTATTTGAATGTAACTTTGATTTCAATGAAACGTGTCGATCGCAAAATTTCAAATGGAAGCAAGATACAAACATACATATAAATTAAATTTCAAATTGACTCTATAAATAAGCAAAAAAATATATTTTTTTTAAGCGAGATTTTCTTTAATGGTTCCAAAACTTTTTCCAATTAAATCTTGAAAACATATTTTATGATTATATCTCAGAATTAACTTTCATCATAGACAACTCTTGACTTACTGACGGCATGCGGCACTTTATTAATTTTGTTCCGGCCCTGAACAAAATGTTTTGACATTATCATTAGGTAACACCAACACTAATATTGAAAATTTTCAATTTCACCGTCATGACATTTTTTAACTAAATTTAAAAATCACTATAGTGAATAAATAATATTAATGTTATGTTTTCACTATTTTAAAGTGAATGAAATAATAAATAACTATTTATTTTATTTCATTCAATATAAATTTATTATTTAATAATTTAGTCTAGTTTGGTCCGTTTCTTAACTCAAAGACAGAATGATAACTTGGCCCAAGAACTAGAAATCGGTGCACCTACCTGCTTTAGAAATTTACAGCTAAAAGTGCCTAGAAGGAATGTGATAAATTTGTTATAGTAGTTTTAATAGTAAAAAGAAGAAAAAAAAACTGTATTGTTTTTTTTTGTTTCGTACAAATGTATACATATTAATAAAATATTTTTTAAATTGAGATTTATCTGTTAAAAAAAAAGTCACTGCTTACGATAACCCTTCGCATATTCATTACAAAAGTTTAATCAAAAACATCTTTTCACATTTTTCTCGTTCGTTGAAGCTTTTTATTCACCCTTTTATTTTATTAACACGAGAATAATACAAAATGTTACGATATTTTTTTTAAACAAGCTTAAAAATAAAAAATACAATTTGAGAATCTCTGTAATACCCTGGCAGTTTTTTCAACACGTGGTAAAACCAGCCTAAAACGCTTTGTTTATTTTCATTGCGCGCTTTTTTTTTCAAACCTGCAAGTTTTGTTTTAGTCATTTGCTAGCTTAATGTCACCTCACCTTTTATTGTTTATGCTGGGACAGGCATACCTGCTGGATTGTTTTTTTTTTCGTTCGGTGTCTTTTTCTTTTGTTTCCAATTCGGCAAGGATCTATCAGGTGTGTGAGGAGGTAGGACCAAAAAACAAAAGATTCTAAGAATAGTTAACAGTTCAGAAAAGTTGTCCTTATATTTTGAATTGCTTACCTTAGAAAATATTTTTCAGATAATTAAATAGGATGATCTTAGGCTTATAGCATCTAATAATTTGTTTTTTTTTTAACTAGAATTATTGGCACCTATGTTATAATGTCGAAATTCTCAACTTTTACATCGCGGAGCATCTTAACCAACAGGAAGTGTTTAGAGAGAAATAATTTTATAACTTTAAAGTAAAAAGCTCAGGTTATTATTAGGCATAATGCCACATCAAAGATCAGTTGAGTTGGAGTGGTTTATTACATATTAATAACCATTTTATTGAAATTTCTTTAATTTACGCTAGCACTTGGCCGAATATTACATTAGACTGTGACAGCGCTGGGCTGCCAATTCGTAAACACATTGCTTGCTTAATCTCAGAATCATTTGCGGTGATCAGGAGAAAGGCTGAATTTTGTTATCACTCTTATGCCATTATACGCAATCAATTTTGAGCAATCGAATGTTACTTGATATATGTACATGTATTATGTTACAATATACAATATACTGTAAAATAATTAATATTATCAGTCAGAAATGTATTACTGTATAAGTCATCCGTCGTCGATTGTATATTGTATATTGTATGTCATAAATTATACTGATTTGATCTGAGAATATTGCTTTTTTTAATTAGACAGGGGGCTCGCTGAAATGAGTCAAATTTAACAAGAAGCTCGCGTGAGCCTTTCTAGTCTCATCTAGCTAAAAGCTAGACTGAATGCGTAATACTAGAGTAAGGCTTTTATGAAATATTTTACTTCTATTCTTGAAATTTGATGTAGTAAAAGGGTTTCATTAAATTATATATCCATCCCCACTGTGAAAAAATCTTTATCCTGACGACTTATTTTACAATGAACAATTACAAAAATCATCCGAATTCAAATTACTAGTTTCCCCCTAACTTCTTTTACGTCAGTTCTGTTCACCGATCTATAATGTGATTTTGTAATTTGCAATAAAAACACTCTTCCAGCAAATCAGGTCAAATGTAAACCGATCGATTATATTAATCTATCGAGCCATCGTGTAACTTTTTGGACTGATTTATTTCTTTTGATACCCAGAGTGACAGGCTGTTTGCATGCCTGAGCAATAATTAACGAGATTTGCAAAGTTGTTTTCATTCATCAGAGTTTGCTGTCGATATTCTCGATTCCCATTTTGGACATCATCCGCTATTCGCACAAGAGGAATAAGACAAATGTTACCAATAAATTGAATATTAATTTCTGTTTATCTTCGCCTTTTACGTGTTATTGCGTGTACAATAAAAAATGTTACTTATTTGAGAAAAACAATACATAGTTATCTAATTATGTCCAATGGACGCAATTTCTTCTTTATTGGTTCCATGCCCATTATTGTTATTTTCGTTGTGTAGTCACACTTTACGCATTTATATTATAATATCTACTTGTTTCAATTTTTATAATGAATCTATTTTGTGTACATATTATTTGGATATGGGAAGGATAATATTTTCTTACCTATCTTGTCTTTATTATTCCTAAAAACTGAGCGCAAATGAACTTTTTTAATTTGACCTTTTCATTCAATTTATATCGAGTAACTTTTTCATACAAGTTGAATGAATATCCAACATTTTTTGTAATGCATGGAGAAGATAAATTGCCCAATGCAAAGCTGCAAGGCTCTTTCCTACTTGTGTGCGGAAAAGAATATAATTTTTGCAAAGTCGCTCAATTCAAGGTTTGTAGTCTTTATAAGTTTGATTTAAATTTACTTCACCAACAATAGTTCTATACACTGTGTTAAGAAGAGTGATCGGACCAAGATTTCAGACATGTACTAGAAAGCCGTCAAAACATTTTTCATTCGCGTATATGCTGTTTTAACTACACTATACCTCAATGACTTTTCGCAACGTTTGTTTTTAACAAACTTTATAACGTGAATTACTGACATCTTCATTAATGCAAACCATTTTTTTATAAATTCATTAACACCTAAAACCCTACTTTTTAGATAAATATAAAAGATACAACATTCACCAATTACAATATTGTACAAATGTTTGGTGTATGAAAAATCAATAATGCTTCAAATTATAATACATCTTAGTGTTCTAATGTAGAAATCTGAACAAGCAATATGAAAATTTTGGCCCGATATCAACATTCACATGAGTGGACAAAAGACAAATTACACAAATGTTGAACTTATAAAAATTAAAAATGTACTGCGGATGCCCCAAGATAGTCTGAAGTCTGCCTGTCTCTTTTACAAATCGGATGGATCCAGTTGTCGTGGAAGGCCACCAATGACCATTCATAGGATAAACTCGGCGGAATTACAAGACACTGAAATGGCCAGGGAGAAAACAAAGAATCTGGCGGGAATGGAGAATTTTGAAGGAATCATGTAGTGGTCATGTTTATGTTCCGAATAGAAAACGGATATGTATGAAAAAATTGACAGATATTTTAACTGTGCCCAACGTATGTGCAGATGTTTCCATTGATTCACAGAGCAACACAAATTTTATTTTTGATATGACCCGATGCAGAGCTTCACGGAACCGATCGTTTCGACTGCGCACCGCTTAAAACTTGTTGAAGAGGAGGGAGAATATGTGACCCGCTCAGCCACTTAAATCAGGCCCATATCATGTAACTGGCGTGCACAGATGCAGCGAGTACGCACGGGCACAGTAGCGACTGTAATTTGGTATAATAATTAAAATTGTGATCACAAATGAAAAGTTGGGCAGCCGGAGCGCGGGGCGTGGGGCTGGGGAGGGCGCGCGGAGGCTGCGCGGGATATATTCAGAGGAGAACAGGTTTCGAGAGCCCCGCCGCCCGCCCTACACAACACAGTGCCCCCGTGTATGTACACCTTGAGCACAAGAGGTTGTAAACTGGCGCTTTGAGGCGACTTATGCGTCACATATTTTACCTGTCTAAAAATATATTTTTTGAAGCACTAATTGCATGCGGAATAAGATTTAATTTATCGTCATGCATTTTCTAGTGAAAACGTATTATTCTTAAAAATGTTACGTTTTAGTCCATATTATTTTTTTCTTATTAGCCTGTGAAGGCCGGCAAATCATCATCTTTAGCAGTTCTTATCAAATGACTATTTATCAATATAAAATATCAAAACCTGTTTCTTTCAATTTATCATTTGATTTGATATTTTCGTAGTGTGACTGATATTTTTTATTTTTTTATATGTGATTTTGCTAAATATCTAATATTTAACATAATAATAATCGCTTTTAATTGCGATCGAGGGTTTGGGATCACATGAGCCAAACTACACAAACCCGTGTTTTAAGTTTAACTCGGTTATTTTTTCACCCCTTTTTCACTAGGCTCTCATGCATTGCATAACTCTGCTATGAGGTGGCTACGCTGCTAGGTGGATGCTTCACAGCCTCACTTGCATATGAACAGGTGTGATAGAAGAACAAACGCTAACATGCCCTTCTATTTTACTAACTACTTTTACTGAACATTTTACCATATGAGAAAGAGAAAAAATCACAGCGCCAGTGGCGTAGCAAAAAGGGTGTGGCAAGGCGGCAAATTTTTGGGGTGGAATTTTCAAAAATAAATAAAATATTTTTCTGGAAAAGATATTTATACATAAAAAATTAAATCAGTATAGTAAAAAATTCATAGATAAAAAACAGTAGAAATGATTTAAAACAAAATTAGAGGAAACATTGGGGTGGCAAATTCAAGGACTGGGCGGCAGGACTCCTTCCATCACCGCTGCACAGCACGTACCTGGTATAAATTTACAATATCATTTCACATTTACTAATCTGTTTCATTGCTACATGTCACAATTACAAATACCTAAGACTCTAACTTTGTAACTACGCATAATTCCATATTAAATTAGGACAAAATCAACTAA
Source organism: Himalopsyche anomala (assembly GCA_031772345.1). Lineage (NCBI taxonomy): Eukaryota > Metazoa > Arthropoda > Insecta > Trichoptera > Rhyacophilidae > Himalopsyche > Himalopsyche anomala. The sequence continues at coordinate 10,877,342 of CM062827.1, forward strand.
GATGATGTTCTGCTAAAACGCCATATCACGCCACCGATCAAAGTGTGTACCGAGGATCATCTGAATAAATTCATAATTACTGATTACCTGTGAGCCTTGCAATATAATGTAGAACTCTAAAAACCTTTTGGTAAATATGTTAGTGATGAAGTGTCTTGTAGTATATATATTTTTACGTATGATAAATCTTTTTATTTCGGTTTTGCGATAAATATAATAGCCATATATCATACATCAAACAATTCCTCTTCTTTTTAAATTGTGGTAGACATAAAATATTTTTTAGCAGTTTAGCAAGCCTGCCGTCAGCCATACCTTTGCTCATATCCCCTGCTACACCCTTCACCGACCTTCACCTGGTGCTCAAATTCGTCTCGTTCTCACAGCTCAGTCAGCCTGTTAATCGAATGAAAAGTCCGATAAGCTGTAATCAAACATATTATGTATAATATACCTTTGATTTTTTCGACATATTTTAGATACTTCGGCACTAATCGGTTGTATCTGCTATAAATTATTTTTTTACGTAAACGCATTTGGGTAGGCACGAGAAGATGGATAGCAGTTAGTTGTTTCTCCCTCGCATGTTTACCTAATTGATTATAATGACACCGAGGTGAATACATGTAGTGTAGTACTTACTAAATATATTTGGGTATTTTAAATTTTTGAATTAAATGAAACGGGATCCGAATTTTCCTGGCTTTGTCATATTACCGATTTTATCATAATGATAAAATACATGTTTATCAATAATACAGTTAAGTCACTTACATTACATTGAAGTGAAGTTGGAATATTTTCTTAATAAATAATCCACCTAGGAAAAATTGTTTTAAATTCCCAGTGGCAAAAATAGTAAGATAAACATACACTTTATGATCTAAAGATATTTTATATACAATTTTGAAACGCTTAGAATAAAAAATTATTTCCGCAAATGCTTAGGTGTTTATATTCTAAGTACAATTTTAATTAAAAACATTAAAATATTTAAATTTTCACAACAGTATTTCCAAATTAAAAGTTGAGATATTTGAAATATTGTAGATTACTGTCAATTTTTGGTTCAGCATTATCATTACGTTTATAATTAAAATTTAGAGTATTTATTGTTTTAATTAACGGATACTATCCACATTTAAACTAATATAAATATAATGTATTATATTATTTTAATTGGGATCAAACACATCCTAATACGGTATTGAGAAAAAAATTAGATATCGTTATCATATAAGAGTACTGATTCAAAAGAACAGAATTTAATTTAACGTCGCTAAAACCTCGAAGTTTCCACGAAATTAGGGGTAAAAATATGACCTTAGAATGAAAACTTGTTACAAGAAAAGTGTTTTTTTTTTCTGTTTAGAAAAAGGTGGATTCGGTCATTTTTGATCATAAGTTTCTCAATAACAATAAATTAAAGAAAAACATTGCGGCTTTTTCTTTTATTTTTTTCACATCCTTCTTCCATTTGACCTTACAATAAAACACTTATATTTTATTAATAAGAGTTTGCTTACTTTAAATTATTTATTACGCTTACCTACAGAAAATGAAAACAGTATTCATTTGATCCTAAGAATAGTGAGTATTTAGCCCCAGAAATATTTGTCATTTAAGTCACAGATTGAAGACAGTCAATGCGATGCATGGAATAGTTTAATTATGTTAATTACCACAAAAAGTATTTACGATTAATTAAAAATGACTTTCTAACACTGATATACCGTATATACACGTCGTTTCCGTACTAGTAGAAGTTACTATGAAACAAATTGATCGATGTAAGTAAACATAAAATTAACAATATGAGGATAAACCATATGACATGGATATTTTACGCTAAATAGATGACCATAATATCAAAATATAGATGCATTTATGGCGATCTGACACAAAAAATGTTGGGAATAAATAGTCAGGGAAATTTCCTGCGTTTAAATTTGCATTAGCTATAATCCCGTTCAATTTTGTGATCCGGGAATTTGGATAGAACTAATCCCGGTATTTCGGGATTGAGGAAATTTTGTAAATTTACGACAGAGCTTAAAAAGTAAAAAAAGATTCCAAATTTTTTCATTTTATGAATTCCGTAAATTCCTTGGTTTTCGAAATTGGGATTCTTAGAAAAGCTAAAAAAAGGTCTCACGTCTTTTCATTTTAGGAAATTCGTAAATTCCCAGGATTTCAAAATCACCGGGAAATTTTCTCAATTCTGAATTTCCACATGATTTTATGATGTAAATTTGTTTTTTTTTGTAAAATCTGTTAGATTATGCTATTAGCTGTCTTTCTACGTCATGACATAATGATTAAATAATATTGAAGGGATATACATACAAGGAATTGATTGAAAAATGAAAGCATGTATTCATTCCAGAATCCATTTGTATTTGTATTGATTTTGTTTTATTACAGAAAGTATGCTTACTGTGGATTCATAATTTTATTGATAGGTTTGTTTGTTAACTAACCTTTTTTTTCTTGGCACTACAGTATGGGGAAAACTTTGGAAATCTTAATCAATTTCTTCCACTTCACTCGTTTCTACGCCAGTCGCTGACCTCCAGCACTGGCAGATTTTGTGACACCCTATCCATTCAACGAAGTAGCGGTCTTTCAATGATTCTTCTTCTCTCAGGGGTAGTAAATATGAGACATTTTGCTGGTTAATATTCAACGATGCGCGATATATGTCGAGTTTTAATAAATCTGACAATGCCTGGCTCACCGTAGAAGCTATTAAGCTCATGCTTGTGCCGACGTCACCAGATGCCATCCTCGCAGAGAGCACTGAAAATTTTCCACAAGATCATTCGCTCAAAAACTTGTAGCTTTTGATCGTCCTTAGAGCTGTGCTCCATGTCTGTGACTTCAGTTATTTAGTAAGATAGTATCTTAATTATTATGTAATTTGTTTAAGTTGAAAAAAAATGCAGTTTAATGTAAAATTGCATAAATAAATATGATAACATCTCATTTAACTGTGACATATTGACTGAAACGCACTCATTTTACCATATGCTTGAAAATATGTTTTCAATATCAACAATGCAAGATCAATTATTTTTTCTGTTGAGTTAGCCATTTGCGGATTTATATTACATTAATTTTTGGATTAATTAAAAGTCTGTTTTAGTTTGTTAATTAATTGTACCAGTTATCTAATTAAAGTTCAAATTGATTGGTTCCGCGCAAGGGCTTTGGCTCGGTAGCTAAATGATTTTAATTACCTACAATTAATTTTATTACATTAATGAATCTCAGAACAAGTTCATTTTTTTTTTCAAATATAATTAAAGATACTTTTGATGTTAAGAGTGTGTACGCAGGAAATGAAGCCGATTCATATAAGGTTGGTTACATTGTATAATACAAAATACAATTTTCTTTTAAAAAAATTATAACACCTGTGTCATTATTTCGTAAATTGGAATTAAACATGTTTTACATTGGGTTTTTAAAAGCGTTTTTTTATTATTTAGATATATCGACTGTAGAACGACAGAAAGACGTAACCCACACATACCACATTTTACAAGAGGCACAAAAAACGTTTTTTGCATTTATTTTCATTATTTTCTCAAGCTCTATTTCAACATAAAATCTAAAATAATATACTCATTTGGTATTTTTAGCTTACATCATTTTAATAGCATGTGTATAAAGTTGAAAAAAAAGCTGTGAGTTATGTCTTTCTGCATTACTAAAATAGAATTAAGTACTTAAAATCCATAAAATTTCTATATAGTTTTATATCAATGATATTTATATTTCACTTTTCAACTAAATGTTGTATAATAAAAAACTATATATTAATAACAAGAATTAACACTATTGGTGGGTTAATTTGCTATAGTTTCAGATATAACCTCTAAGTTCTATAAAAAACGGTTTTGTTTTTTCATTAACTGCAAGATTAGTATCTTAGAAAATCAAAATAAATCTATTGATTGGATGGTATAATTATGATTGAAAGAGACATATTATGTTGAGTGTTCTACAGCCTACGCTCTTGGATGTTTGATTTGTTCAGTTGCAGGGTCACGGATTCGAATACCGATCGGATACTTTTGTAATTTGTTCAGATGATATGATTTTTACATTTCTTTCCACGCAATTCCTACCCGGTAGTTCAATAAACTATCTATTGTAACCATCGTTTTATATTTATCGTTAGCATTTTGAAAATTAATTAATACTAGAAATCAGTTAGGCAATGTCAATAACGAAAATTTAGGTTTTTATTTTTAAATTCGAGCTCTTGGACGTGGATGTTTGTTGATGTGATTTAAAATTATTAAAATAAATATCGGGCATTTTAGCTATTCTTTTTTATTCTTTAATCATGTCCACTCAAAATTTGGAGTATAAGACCTCCTGATATCTTAACCAGGTATGTGGAGTCGGAGTTATGTAAAACGAGTGCCTAGAAACATGTTTAAAAAACATATTTAATGATGTGTATTCAAACCAAAATAGTCAATAGTGTTGACATTGCATGCTTGGCTGGCTAAAGATGATCTGATGGAATATACATATAAGTTAAATGAAATGATTGAAAAATTTCTTCGTAGTCGGAGTCGTCCTTTTTTACACAACTCCACAGCCTTGATATTAACAGAAGTTTTTCTACGAAAACTTTGTTTTTACTCAGTTACTCAACTTCTCACTTTTACGAAGAGAGTTGGGATAGAAAGGACAAATTAGGACAGTATTAGTGTTTAGCCAATCTTTCTCGCTACGCCTCGTTATTTTTAGGATTAGATGGAGGGAAGGAAGTTTCAGACATCACAAACAACCATACCTTCGAACAGAAATCGATTGAGAAAAATGCTGCTCGTTTCATGACTTGAAATGCGTGACGGAAGCTGTCCATGATGACCACTGCATCGCGAGCCCAGCATTTCCATAATATCAAGTATCACTTTGATATTTTTTAAATGAATACTTTTACAGTTTCATAAAATAGGGTTTGAGTGATTGATTTAAAGACAATGCGCTCCTGTTGATGAGCATAATATGCTTTACCTTATGATTGGATGTTTCTAAAAATCAAAGAATATATATTGTTTTTCAATTTCAACGTTTTCTTTGATCCAACGCAATATTATGTCCTATTCATCTCTCATGATAAATCTTACGAAAAGGTGTTTCGGTCCATAGGAGCGGCCTGCGTTTACAATATTACGCCTACCTCTCAAATTATCTCAATTAATAAATCGAACGTAACCTGTTTCGACGAAACAACACACTAAATTGACGATTAGCCAATTTATTCGACAGTCCAAGTGTGTGAGGAGTTATTTCAACTTAACGTGAATTTGCACCTGTTCACTATTTCAATGTAAATGATTATACGCAAGCTTGCTGTTTACCATTGGCTTAATGTTTAAATCACAGGTGTGATATTTTTGTCATTTTGTTCAACATAGAGCTTAGTGCAGTTTTGTCGACATCTTTGATGTGAACTTATAACGTCTTAATTGCTTTAATATTTTTTTCTAGCTGGATAAACATTTTCCTGTTCAACCAATCCTCAACCATCCTCCACAATATGATGTCTTTTTAACTTTCTCATAAAACAATACTACAATAAATAATCTCAGATGTTTATCAGGGTAACCGTTAGTTCAGGCTTAGCCGATGAGTGTAGTAAGTCTATTCATATGACAAATGAATGCCATGAATGAATTACGAACATCTGGTATTATACATATTCATCGATGGGCTGCCAAAACGTTAACAAGGGGCTCGTTTAATCTCAAAGCAATTATCGGTGTTCTGGGGTAGGAGTGAATTTTTCACTCCAATGCAATTATATGCAATACTTAAATAAGCAATCGATTCTTACTTTATACACTTATAATATGTAACAATATGCAATTTACCGTAAAAATATCAAATGGCTAAATATGAAAAAGCTGTCGTAGATATTATATAGGTCAGAAATTGCAGCTATATACAAATTTGATCTGATAGAACTGTTTTCTCTTAAATTAACAAGGGGTTCGCCAACCTTGGTCAAATTTAAAAAGGGGCTTGCGCGAGCCCTTCTGAGCCCCCTCCAGCCCACCCCTAGATATATCATACCAATTCAAAAAATAATAAAACATATAATTATTTTAATCGCCAAACATAACAGTGCCAATTATTGAGTGTACATACTGAGTAACTCATTATCGATTAAGAGGTTTTGTTTTACGTCGCAGGTTAATGCAGAAAGGATTTAACGAGTAACTTTTTCCGAGCGCTTTGTTTTCTAATGCCATGTCTATCGATGTGAAGCTTTATAATATTACTTCATGATTGCGGATTATCAATAATGTAGATCTTACGAAACCGGAAAAATATATCGACAGCAGATTTACAAAAATATAATTCATACAAGTTGACATATTAATAATTACGACTAATTGGGATCGCTGAACATACTGAATTTTCAAAAAATAATATCATTTTTCAATAGTTTATATTAAATACCGGAGCTAACTCAAATTTATAGTTTCATTAAAACATCAATAACAATTAATTAAAATATTACATTAAATCAACATTGATGTTCGTCGTGATTAGATTGTCGTGCAAATACGGTTGACGTAAAAAGCTCTCTCTGATTCAACCTGTGTTGGGTGAACAGTCATTAAATAAAACTTATATTCTGTATTTTATTACAGAAGCGAATGGCCACTATAAACATATTTTTTATCAGTATAAATATTATGTTTTTGTCAGTATAAACAAATAAAGGTAAGTTTTCATTTTAAAATTGTTCAATTGCCGTGATTGTAAAAATGTGATTGTGTTAAGTTAGATTGTCAACATAAAACTGTCTTTGAGGTTAAAATACGGATCAATATTATAAACACTAGCTATTCGTTACAAATACTTACCACTTCAAAATAATTCTGAATATCTAATATAAAATACTGTCGAAAATTGATTAATAAAGTGAAAATGAAAATACAAACCATTAAGTCAACCAATAAATGAATTGAAAATTTTTGTGAGATCCGCCATGAAAGATATAGACCCCTTGATGTCTAAAAATTCCTTCCAATTCTAAAATAACGGAGCGTGACGAGAGCGATTAGTTAACCACTATTCCTATCCTAGTTCTCTCTATCTTTCTATACCTTCCATACGAAAAAGAGATGTTAAGCAACTGAATAATAAGCTGTGCTCATAGAAACAAAATCAATCGAAATATTTCCATTAGGAGGCCATATGTTCCATCTTGGTAGATACCATGGATAAAAAGTATATCGTGATAAAATATGGTGTAAAACTTGATAAACAATATCTGTAAGCGACTTATAATTTGTAAACCACTTGTTTGTTGAAAACTGTTTTTTTAAGGTTCAGTCCTGTGTTTTTTAGTAATAATAGTGCCTCATTAATAGTATGCTTAATTTGCACATTGGCCATGTAAAAATGACGTAATATCATCCTGACCTAATCGCTATGCCTAAGAATTGGACCAATTATATTTTACAATACCGCCAGCCTTGCTCGTAAATTATGGGTAACAAATTGATAATATTATTTTTAAAGAAACAATAATCGAGATATACAAACATACATACAAGCGAAATTAGTGAATTACACATGCACATTTCCGAGAAAATTTTCAGTACTTAAAGCTTTTGAAAATATTACACACTCTAGAGTTAGAATATACCCTTTTTATGAAGACTCTGAAGTCTAAAATCGAAAAAAAAATATTTTTAAGGAATACCTAAATCTACTTGATTACAATTTACTAGTAATCCTTTATGGAAGAAAGATATACGATATAGCTTGAAACCACGAAACATTGATCATTTTCTGCAATCGGATTAAGATAATATAGAATTAAAATTGATAACTTTGTTATTCCAAAATTGTGGAAAAAATTGTGAAAAATCTTTAGATAAGCAGAATTCAAGAAATAAAAAAGGTTTTAAGTACCAAAAGAAATGAAATAAGTGAGTGTGCAGACATGTTTTATATGTCACATAATCATAATGCATACTCACTTAAGGCTTTTAACGAATCTTACGACACGTTCGTACATAACCTTACGAAAGGTTGTCTGAAAATTGTTCTCAGAGAGGCGGAACATATATCACAATTTGTTACATCTGTGAAATAATTATGTTATCAATACTCACAAAGTTACCGCTGAATCCATTGAAAATATCAAATTCAGATACTTAAAATACGAAAATCATACGTTTCGACATATGTAGATCTGTTGGTAACATACATATATCACAATGTGTCCACAAATAATAGTGTGTGCAATACTCGAAGTATTATACATCAGAATCAGATAGACCTTTTTATCTTCTTCTTTGACATCTCTGTTCAATGTGTGGAGCACGTAGCTAGTACCACACAGCACCTCTAAGATTCTCTATCACTTTTAAATTGCTTAACTTCCATGCCATGTCAGCATTATACAATTTCTGAGAGTACATTTTAAAGAGTACATACACTGAGGAACAAATTTCCCGGGACATGTCGCTTAACATCTACGTTCATATCCCGGGAACAATGTCTCAAAACATATTGCTTGAACACACGAGGAGTCACAGAAACGTCACCCGTTAACCTTATTCTGGTCAGTGGTGTATTTTAACGAACTGTTATTTATTTTTATTAGATGCACAAAATACGAGTAAAGTTAAATTACAATGTTTATAAGCTCCCTAAAAATACACTCATTCAATTATCCACGACCACTGCTTATACACGAAGACTAATATAATTTACATAAATCCATATTGTTGACAGGTGTCACTCGTAATGTCATGTTAACGAATAGGAAGAAATGTCAAAGATGAAAGTAGTAAAGCTATTGAAAAATGATTGGAATGATATCAAACATGATATAACAAATGTTTGAATAATATGTGGACGCAATTCTTGACTTTTTAATATAAAAACATGTTCTGTATTAAAATTAAAAAAAATTGGTTGTCTGTAAAGTCGGTTTACGGACGATAGTTTAACGTGACAACGTCATAAGAAAACATTGATGAAATGATTGCATACTTTTATGAATAAAATGGAATCATTTTTATTGAATTATCATTATTTTGTATGGATACGAAGAAGGAGTGAAATGAAATCTACAATTTTTGACGTATATTTTTATATATTTTTTATTGTATATATTTATTTTATTTATTAATTTTATTTATTAAATAAATATATACAATAAATTTAAATATTAATCTTTCCAGAATTATAAATATATAAAATAAAAAATCTATTATTGTATATATTATACAAATTTATACAATATATATACAATTAATTTATTGTATAATATATATTTTTATATATTATACAAATTTATTGCATAATATATAGTATAATAAATTTATTGTATAATATATATTTTTTATTTTATATATTTATACTGAATATTTGATTTATAATTTATTGTATATATTTTTATTGTATATATTTATTTTATATATTTTTTATTTATTTATAATATGTATAATAATATATATAAATATGTATATACAATTTATATATATTATAACAATTTATATATAATATATATATACATATTTATATATATTATTCATTTGTATAATATATTTGACATATATTTATATATATTTGACAAATGTATTATATATTTGGTATAATGCATATTATACCAAAAACATTCGTCAACTGATAAATAAATAAAATTATTTATATGGATTATAACCATATTTGAATTTACCATATAAATTACTCAAATAATATAATAAATAATAAATAAGCCGATCGTGCCTCTCTTTCGCTTATCCGCGCTGTCGCTCGCACGCTTGCCGTCGGCGTAACGAGACAAACGGGAAAATGAGTCATGTTTTTTCGTGCATGCAGTGAGCGTTCATCGATTTATAAGACGTTGTCACGTCAATAAATATTACTCATGGATAATATAACTCAGTAACAAAACAATTAGTTAATATTTGTATATACATCAATGCATTTCATTAAAAAAAGAAGAACTGCCGATAAATAATATCAACGCAAATCACGTGTTTTCTTTTAAACTTATGTGTTTTTGCATATTTAAATACTGTTGTCATGTTTCGTCATTGCGTTCAAACATGCAACATATCTCGGGCCACATAAAATGTCACATTATGTTGCGTGCAACGTTACAGCGGCACGTAGACTCTATGTTGCAGGTTATGTTGAGTAACAATTTGTTCTCTAATGTATTCGACGTACAAGGCTCAGGATACAGGAATCTAACTAATCGTATGAAAAAGGCAAACAGTTGAGGTTCTTTGAAAGCATCTATAGCACTTGTCCCGATCAGCGTCAACGTCTCAACACCACCACTGAGTCCAAGTTACTTGATTTGTTCATTTTATAGCATCTTAATTTATCACGAAGACTGTTTCATTTTATGTCAATAAACAATGAAGGTAAAATAATATTTAGATTAGATTACATTTTATTATAAACTACACAGTTGATGTTTCTAAAAATTGTTTTGACTGCCTTTGTGAATAATAATGTATGTTACGAGATTTGCATTTTACAAAGATGATACGTTATTATTATGATAATATTATGTTAACGACCTGTACGTAAACAGATACATTTAGTATGTAATCATTCCTGCGTACTATTATCGATTCGCTCAACAGAATCATAAAAATTTTAACATATGAAGTTGGCATAATAATTGCTTTCGATAATATACATATATGAATCTATTATAAATTAAATGGTCAACATGCCTGAATATATTAAAATTGGTTTGTTTACCAACTTGGCCAGCCATTACTTTACCTTTCTGTAGACAATGAGAATTTGAATACGGTTGGAATAAATAAGTTACCCATACAATCATTCTTTCAATGGCTCTTGATAGTTGATGCATGACGAGCCTTGCCTCAAATATTATAGATACGTATTTATTTTAGCTTTTACAACATGGGATGTGTAAAAGATACACACGTTATTTTCTAGCACGAATTATGACACATTCAAAACACTGAAAATAAATGACAAATCTGTCACGTAAACACAATATTATGCAGAATATGATTCGAAACATTTTTAATTCCAAATTTTTTTTTTCTTCCGTAGAACAAATGAAACCATTTTTTAAAAAATTCGAACATTGATTGAGTATTGAGTATTTCACTGCAATTTAAGAGTTTTGATGTTTTTTTTTATAAAAATAAAAGTACCTACCTATAGTAATATATTATATTCGGTCTAGTGCTGCTGTATCATTGGCCCTGCTGAGTCTATTTTATATTTACTGAAATTTCAATTCTGAAATCTTTTACTTGGCCTATATTTTTTTTTCAAACTGCTCGTTGATTAACTACTCATTTAAATATTGTCTAATAGCGTGCGACTAACAACAAGATATGTTGATTTTGTTTTAACTAAATACCTTATTTTATTTAACAATTGAACAGCCTTTAAATATAATATTAAAAAGTATACAAAAAAAATATTGCACCAATTTTTCGATAGTTTTAAATCAATGACAAAAACATCGTGAACGTTCATTAGCCAAAAAAATACTGCCTTGAACTATAGTATTCTTGCTAAAAAAAATGCAGTTCAAAAAAACTGATTATTGATTTATTATTTTAAGTATCTGCTTAAGAAAATTAAAAACGCTGATAATCTTTATCGCTTTTTAATAATATATATTAGCGTGTCTTGAAAATTATGTTTTTGATTTTTATATATTCTGGTTTTCCTACTGTATGTCATCGCTTAAATTAAGATTCTGTATAACAATACAAATATGAGATTAACCGAAATTTCGTTTTCTTAATAATTAACATGTTACCGTATCTATCACTATTCTAACCTATATATACTAATCTGACTTAACTTTACCTAAGTACATAAATCACTTTTCAGAAGAAAGAATGTTATAAGATAAATTTAATAATAGCATCTCTTAAATCTTTTATAAAAATGTATTTCATTCAATTGCAGTGTGCATTAATGTGCCATCATCTGTCAGCGAGGCAAAACATCTTAGATTTTCTGATCTAGTTAAAGTTACAAATATGATATTCCATTTATAGATATGGGATGTAAGATACCTGAAAAGCAAACATTCAAAAAATGATTTGTCACACAAATACAGAGCTTGGGAAACGATTTGAGAAATCACGGTTTCATTGAATGTGTCAACTTTATGATATAATACTTATATGAAAAAAAACCTTTTGTGAACACTAATTGTGATTTCCATTCATAGATTTTGTTATGGACTATCAGAACTGATTTGTGATAAATCACTTTTTGAATGTTTGCTCGTAATCAACTTTTGCGATCGTAATCTCATCTATGTAGATGAATTCAAGTATGTTCGATTATACAATTTAAAAACATCCGTTTCATGTGAAATCTGACATAATTCCCAAGTATTTGTCAAATTATCCAAATCAAAATAGCAATATAACAAAAAACAAATTATACAATTTTCGAAGTAAAGGTTTAACGAACACCTCGAGTAGGTTAAAAATTTTGGATTGCAGTCCCGTAACGTTTTTTGTTTAATCCCTGTATCCCAGGATATTTTATAAAATATTAAATTTCATTATCAGCACTTTGGTAAGGGTAAGCATTGAATTTTGATCTGATAATAACATGTTTTGAATATGGGAGTGTACAAAAAAAAAATCAGGTATACTTTATGATCGATAAGCAGTATTAATTTTTATTACTTTTCTAGACTAGATCTACATTTAAAAAGGATTTGATTAAATAAAACTTCAATAAAACACTCACTGGGGGCTCGTAAAGAAAGGCAGCGCATGATGAATGGATTCGTATAATATTATGTTTACCCCCTACGAGGATTTCAGCTCCATTTTGAATTGAAAACATAACTTAATGTCTTCAATAATTACAATACATTTAAATTACCTACCGCATAATATTCAATGAAGCATAAGAAAGATCAACAGCAAATAAATATTACTTAATATATTTTAATATATTTTATAACATAAATCTGATAAGGCTTTGCAACCGGTGAACTGCCATAAAATTAGCTATACATATTAGTATTTTTATCAATGTATGTATGTATAACAGTGGCGGATTTGGCACATGGGAGGCTCCAGGCGCAAAAAAATAGAGGCCCTGTTTATCGGATAACATAAAAACGTCACAAATTCCGTATGAAATAATAAATATATATTGAAATCTGAAGAAAAATTATATGGGCAATATAAGCTATTTTTGAGGTCCTTTAGATTCAGAGACCCCAAGCAGGCGCTTTTTTCGCTTATAGGTTAATCCACCACTGTATATAAAGCTTTACTATATCATTACTTGGCACTTATTCTACTTCTTTTGCCATTTCCGATACCTATTCGCACCGTGTGGTCAAAACACGTTATTTCCAAGAACCTTCATTCGCAGATAATTTATCAAATTGAAAAAATAGACAAGCTTGCTTTTAAATACTGTGTGAATATTTTTGTGAATATTTATCGTGAGTAACAAACAGTTCTCGATAGAAAAACTTCTGTTAAGATACCTCTATTAGGAGGCCATGTGCTCCACATTGGAAAGCGGATATGGATTTTTTTAAAAAAGTAAACTAAGCAAGAAACAGTTCTCTTTTAAGTTAACTTATATCGAAGGTATATGCAGAAGCTCTTTCGATTCTTTATCAATTATTTTCAAATATAAATTATTAACATTACGATGTGACAATATATAAATATGTTTCAATGTACATTAGTAGCATTACACACACTACATTATTTTTACAAATAATTTAAATGACCATGGCACAGGCTTAAATGACACAGCATAAAGTTTGCGATTTTTAAAGTGTAGTTTTGTTTAAAAAAAACAATATTTTAGTAATTCTGAAAGCAGGAATGAAAATCTTCTTCCAGATGGACCGGTATTGAATAATTCCACAGGATTCTTCGACGTGTGCCCATGCCATTGTCATAACAAATATTAAGTATTTCAAACTATAATTTGAATTTGAATCCGTGCTTCTTTTTGTATCGCCAGGGACCACAATGCACTTGCGCAAGTAATCGTTGCGCAAGGAAAGAAAGAGTGAGCGTGAGTGCTGCTCAAATGTTAACTGGTGGCACTTAAGTATAAATTCATATTAAAAACTTGTTACAATAAATTAATAAGCACATAAATTGGGCATAGAAATTTGAAAATGGACGATATTTTATTTTCTCTGCCATTTAAAAAAAAAAGTAAAACATGCGGCACACTAACTGTAAAAACAAATGGAATAAAAAAAATGATCAATTTCCATTTAAACTGAATATAAATTTCAGCTAAATCCTATTTTATATATATAATTGTTCAAAAACACTGCCCTGCCTAGTGCAAAAAAAAGATTATTTACCCCATGGGGTAAAACAAGTTTTTCATTTCTGGATTAAATTATAGTACATGTACATTATAAAATACATATTCCTTTCGTTACAAAGTGAAAAAAGTTTTTGATGAATCCACAAACCCTGATATTTTATATTTTTATTTAAAGCAATTATTTTAGTATTATATACATACATATTGCGTTTAATAAAATATATAATAATGTCACTGGCTAATGCAATAATAAACGTTCTGAAGAAATCCATGATCATTCTCCGTCGTGGAGGATATTACAATAATAAATATGGATAATAATGTAAAACAAATTACATACACCGATGTCACGTCATGCTTACAGCAGGCTGCATGCTGCCTCAACGGTCAGGCATCCTAAATACTTGAGGATGTAATCATATCAGGGTGAATCGCATTAATCGGATAAACTCTGTAATAGCCATCTTGAATTTAAAAAAACAATTGTGAAAAAAAGGGAGCTGTGTGTTAGATCGAAAAAAGTTCATTTAAAAATATAAATTTATTGATTGAACAATCAACGTTTGAGCTGATATTAAGTTTTTTCTTTTTTTGATTTTAAATAACTGCATTATTTTAAACGTTCTTTTTTTCGTTGTGTTCCGTTTTCTCGTCTGTATGCAATTAAATTTCCGCTCATTTTTATGATATAAGCATTAAGTCATCTCTGCCATTTCTTATAAAACAGTCTAATTAAGTTTTTTTTCGTATTAGTGTATCCGATTCTACCTGCGAATTATCGAACAAGTTATAACGAAGAAGAAGTGTCGGCAAATTTTACTTGAATAATTAGTTACTGATACTTTTCAACAATAATTACTAATCTGTTTATTATCACGTTTTTAAATGAAGCAATGTAGCGATCGAATTCCGTTTTTTCTTATGAGGTGTTGGGTAACGTAGTAAAGTGGGCTACTTTTAGGAAAATAAAAAAAAACTCTGCACGTCACTATATATATTATCCAATAAAAAAATGGTTACAAATATATTTTCCGATATTGTATTTTAACTACTCTCTTCTATAAATCAAACATTCACTCATTAAAAAAATAATACTCTGACAGCATATATTGTATGGTGGCACATTTCTTAATCTTATCAACATTACCATAAACGCTACCTTATGGAAAAAGTGAATTCGATTGACAGATTATAAATATTATCTGCAGGTTTGCATTTAAGATATGTGACAATCAAATCTTTTTAAAGTTCTGTTTGTTGCTATTTTCCTATATAAATATTTAAAGTATAGCGTAAACTTTTAATATATTATTAATTAAGACCCGGTTCCTATTATATTTTTTATTAATTAAATCATCTGCACATTTGTTCTTACAAACTAATATCAATTGGCATCGTAAAAGTATATATTTTAAATTAAAAACCAATTTCGTGAAATCGTTTAATTGAAGAGTACATTTAGTGGAGACAAATTATTTTTATTCGAAGTGTATAAACACATGCAGTATATAATAAATCTGATGTAATTTTGCAAGATTTTTTTCACTTTTTAGTATTATGTATCATGTAGTTCGGTAATTTCTACAGCTGGGCTGACTGTTATCACTGTCATCAGTCTGAAGGTGCAAATAATATCGTCACATTGCTTGCAGAAATTGTCAAGTAACAAAATTTACAAAAAAAGAGTTAAGTACACAATGAGATTTCTGGATATCAGTTCTTTGTCTGGAATAACTCAGCTGATGTATTTATTATACCAGTTTGAAAACAACAGCATGTTTTACTATTTATGTAAATTGAAAGGTAGTCAATTAATCATCCCTGCAATTAATTTCTAACTTTATTTGTGTCAATATCGAGAATCCTCTGGACTTTATCTTAAAAGCTCAAATTTGTCATTTGCTGATTCAGAAATATCAATTTGTTATTTTCCAACTTTTGCCAGTACTATGAAACACCGCTCGACTTACATTTTTTAAATAATAATTTATAAACGTTTTACTGCTTAAAAACTATATATTTTTTAAAAAATATATGCCTCCGTAGTATTGCGTTGAACGCTTCAAATGTGTTTGTAATTCCATTCAAAACAATATTTTTATTCAGTTGACAATTGTTATCTTTCACTGGTCATCTGATCTTCCTCAGATATATTCTCCCGCGTAAGAGGAACTTAATGCGACCGCCTTTGCAGCCTGGCCCGGCTGCCGAATTACGCGGCATTACGTCATAGCCGACACACCGAATTTCTTTTGGTCACAAAAAAATGAGAACGGCATTCCTTTGCGATGCGATTAAGAGAAATTCTTGAAGCTTTAACAGCGGTCAAATTTAATATGCCTCGACTAAAGGAAGACATACTTCACGCATAGTAAAAGCCTAATCGATTTTTTTTGACCTCGGTAAATAAAAATCATATTTATATAACAATTTGATTTCTTAATATGAACATATCGACTTATAATTGGCAAAAAATCGCAACCGACAATTTATAATTTTATTGGGGAAGGTTTTTTTTTAAATTAATCTTTTACTAAGTTCGATAATAGAATTCCTTAAATCAGGTTAGTTAATATTAATATATGGATATTATACTGGCTACTTTCAGTTGTTTCCAAAGTTTGGTACACGTACCCCTTAAGTTACGTGACTAGTTTGGTAGGGGTACACGTTTTACCAGGCTTTGGCTGTGCCTGGTGCAACAATCAGCTTATATATTTTGATTGTTAATAAAGTTTGTGCATTTTTTTGACGAGGGGTTTTCGGTATTATGAAAATTGTAAAAGGGGTGCACAAATGTCAAAAGTTTGGGAAAAACTGCTCTAGATCAAAGTTTCTCGATCGGGGTCCATGTGGAACAAACGATAATAAGTCAAAACACTAAAATACATAGGCCCTAAAAAAGATCAGGAGAATGAGATATCGTTCTAAAAAAAATTGTCACTGACGCCCTAGGCAATATTGAAAAATTATTGGTTTAAAAAGCAATTTACCTAATTGCGTCGCTTAAGATCTTTTGCCGATTAGGAGTCGATATTGCATGATGTTTGTTTTGACTTAAGAAGTCATGAGTTGTTTATTATAACACGTACATATGCAGAGATTTTCTTTAGATTTGTTTTTACCTAGCGAAACTATGTGGGGTCTATGAACGAGCTTTTTCTATGGTAGGAAGGTCTGTAGCGTTCAAGCACTCACTGTCTAACTAAAAGTTCTTTCATTTTCAGTTTCGGAAGCTTTCTTTGCTCACTCCAAAAAAGTATGTTTTTTCGTAACCTTTTTTTTCTTCATATTATTAGCATTGCATTATTTATAAAATCCAAATAAACCACATATTGTGTACTAAACATGATCAGGTTCAATTTTGCTTATGCTGTGCATTTTCATTTCGATGTGTATTTTTATAACGGTAACCTTTCCTTTTATTTAAAAATGCTTGCGATGAGTAAACGCAGTCTTTGATGATATTACTTACTACTTATATCACTGAAGAAGGTGACTAAGCGACTAATGTTCATCCAGTTCTCATTAAAACATGTTTTGTTGAGTTGCACGGTGCATCATAAGAATACAATAATCATGCTTTACTTATAAAACAGACACGGTAATAATTTTGAATTACTATAACAATTATTAATTTTTAATAGGTTGGAAGCGTATTTATTTTTAATCAATTTTAATTGAATAGTATTTGTATGTCAATCCAGGGCCTGTCAATCTTTTATCGGTTATTTGAGGTGTATTGTAGACAGTACTTTAAATATAATCTGTTATACTGGCAGATGTAACGTATACTCTCTGATTACATGAAAATATCAAACAAAAAAAATGTATTTTTTTGGTTTATGCGTAGATAGCCAGCATTCAAGTTTCGATATGCTTCTTGAGCGCTGACGAATGTTTCTTATTAAAATAAGTTTCGTTTTTAAGTCCAATTTTTATTTTAGCTAAATTTTTTTTTTTTATAATTCACTTTAAATTAAACAAAACTAGGTACTGCTAAAAATGAACAAGTAATAAATTTAGAGTATATAATATTGCAAAAAGATTGTGTTTCCATATACCATATGTCAGGCACAGGCAAACCGCGGCCCGACGTATATTCTTTTGTTGCCCGCGAGCTATAAGCGTAATTCCGAAAAGAAAATCTTTATTGCTTAGGTACTTAAATAAATAGACTATTTGTATTATTTGCTGAGAAGATATATCAGTAATGAAAGGGTATAATAGTAAAAGACATTTCAATCCAAGCACTGTGCTCAATCCGAAAGCAAAAAAAAACGGGTGGATGATTTATTAAAAATTTATTTAAAAAACAAATTGTTTTTATGCGACAAATGAATGAAGAAGATTCTTCTATAGAGGCAAGATTTTTATTTCTCATATAACTGCAAAACGCAACAAGACTTTATCGAAATTATATTAAAGAACGTATTACTGAAACTTGTGGAATTAATATACATGTGCCCTGACATTAAACACAAATTTCAGAAGCTATGTTTATCTTGGCCAACTGTAGTAAGAATAATTGAAAGTATTGATATTAATGTAAACGAGTAATGACAATCGATTACATTCACATGGTACTCGATAGCTTTCGGCAAAAGTAACGACCAAAATCATACTGCACGGTTATTAATTTACATACGTAGATATACCTCAAAATTTGAAACAAAACATTTACATTTGAACTTAGAAAAACTGTCAAACAGATAGTAGTAGAAAAGATGTAAAACAGTTTCATTTGTCTCATGATTTTTTTTAATATAACTTCTTTTTTATATTAAATATTGTATATCTAATAACAGTATTTTACTTACGGCCTGCCGTTCATTTTTATATTCTGAATGCGGCCCTTCATCCAAAAACTTTATTCCTCCCTCTCCTCTGCTTTATGTGAATTTTACGACGACATCACTGGCTGGTGATTTCCAAATATCGTCCTAAAATGAAAAAAAAAACCTTTTCAAACAAAAAACATTTCAAAAAATTTACTGCGATTCTTCGTTTATTTGTAAAATACTGAAATATTATAAGTATTTAATTCTGAATATAATGTATCTCACCCTAAATTTTAAAGGTCAAACGTCCTGCATTCTTCGCCCTGAATACTTGGTGGATGATATCGCTATCAAAACTTCTTAGCAGTTTCATTAATTCATTTTCTCGATAAATTTTTAAGTATTGAAAATTTTAAAACGGAATTCTTTTATAATATTTATATATATACAGCAAACCCCGTATAGTGGTCCCCCTTATATTGTAGTTTTTTTTATAAAACGTTAAATTTTCATGTTCAAAATAAAAAAAAATCGTAGAATATTAATTGTTAGTAGCGGTTTCTACCTTACTAACAAACTAGATACAAATGGGGAAAATGATTCATTAATCATTGCTAATTTCGTTAAATTTACAAGATGCAATTTAAAAAAATTAACCTCAAATGTTGTATGCGTGCCTAGTATTTTATAACGTAGTATTCTTATAGCTTATGCCCCAATATCTAAAAATAGTAATTTTTTCATATGTACATACATATCCACATGGTTTCACGGTCAACGATATGTAATGAGTTTAAAATTGCGCTAAAACAATATGATCATTCAGCTGACAATTGTTACTCTTCGCGTATCGTATTTTTATGAAATCATTTCCGCTCCCAATGTGGAGAATATGGCCTCCTATTTGGGGTGCCTCAACGCTCAACAGAAGCTTATTTCTACGATAAGTGTATGTAACTCAGTCACCAGAACTCTGTTTTTAGAAGAGATTAGTAGGGATATAAGGATAAGGTAGGTCAAAACTAGTGGTTAAAGTATCGCTTAATGGTCAACGCCTTGTTATTTGAGGATCGGAAAGGGTAGGAGAGAATTTTTAAAGATCTCAAATACCCATGCCTTCAAACAGAAAACAAAATATCGATTGTAAAAATGCTGTCCAGGTGTCATAAAAACAAAACGCGACCAACTACTATTATTAAATTTTCAATCTGATTTAATGAATAAATCTTTCTTATTTTTTTATAAACTACAGCATTATACTATTACTTATGACAACTTTAATACTATACATATTCGCATTCAAAAGTTTCCGTGAGCTTTGAGTCAGTCTGATTAACATTTATTATATTCGACGTGGTCTACATACCGCGACATGGAAAGCTTTAAAAAGCTGCAGGCCGAACTTTAAAAGTCTCCGGGTCACCCAATGTCGTTAAAGCAAAGCTCCTTAAGAAATCACTATAAAATCGTGAAATAAATTATTGCCAGTATAAATATCTCGTTGTTCTTGGCAGGGTGCTAACACTGCTAACGGCCAGACATTTATTTTTAACAACTGTCACATAAAGTTCAGCCAGATATTAACAATCGTAAATTTATAAACAATCGCAAAAAGCATCCCGTTATGAAATGCGATTAAAATAAACGGACGGTTTTGTATTTTATGACGGACAAAAGAAAAAAAAACCATTGAGTTATATGTTTTACCGTTGATATAGTAATAATTTATTAAAATGTTACGAGAATAACACTTGTCTTTTTTTTAAATCGTTTGCGCTTCGTTGATACGTAAAAGTATTTCAAGACGAGATAATATTTCTCATGATTGCCAAAGTCAGCCAGCGGGGTGGGGCTCATATTTATTTTGACCTAAACACTAATAAAAGGGGGTGTTTAAGTTGGCACAACTTGAATAAAAAAAATGCGTCTTTATGGCACACGTATCTACTCAACAAAAGTATTTATTTTTATTTTTAATATATCTTAACGCTTGTCATCAGAAATGGGCTGGAGGGGGCTCTAAAGGGCTCGCGCGAACCTCTTGTTAAATTTTACTAAGGCCACCGAGCCCCTTGTTAATTTAAGAGAAAACAATATTCTCAGATCAAATAAGTATTTAGCTGAAATTTCTGACATATATTATCTACGACAACTTCAGTGTACACAGTAGAATATTTTTCGGTATTTACATTGATAAGTTTACGGTAAATTGCATATCGTTTCATATTATAAGTGCTTTTTTAAGTAACAATCGATTGCTTTTTTAAGTATTGCATATAATGGCATGGAAGTGATAAAAAAATCACTTCTTCTCCAGAACACCGAGAATTACTTTGAGATTAAGCGAGCCCCTTGTTAATGTATTGGCAGCCCACTGCTGCTTATCACAGTTGATATTACGGTAGCCCACCAGTGTCCCACACTCGAGGGAACTCCCAGATATATTTCCGCCGTATGTGTTCAACGGCTTACGTATTTTATTGATATACAAGTTATTACTAATAACCTGTTAGTCATGAAAAATTAACCTCTAATAAAACAGCATAGTTGTAATTTCAAAATCGATGTTGGCAAGTCTGTACTATGTTTACGGAGATAGGACAAAATTACCGTAAATAAGACGTTTTTACCATCTTGGAAAGTAGATTATTGTTGTATTAAACATTATCTATGTTCTTTAATTTTATGGGTATTTTTTATCATATATTTAATCAAAAATATACTAATATTGCCAATGTATCCATATATTACATTTGTTGTATTTTATATTCAATAAATCATTATTATTAAGACATTATTATGTGTACCTAAAATAAAGTCACGCGCCACGAAAAAGATGCATACTTAGGCACACGGCACACCGATCAAATCTTATTTGCCATCCCTGAACGATACCATGATTTCATATGAGCTTTATTTGTTTTTTACGAAATTGTACGAGGAAAGGGTTTACCGCGTGAGTCATGTATGGAAAACCTATTTTTTCAATCAGGCCGCATAAAAATAAATATGAAAAATGAAATTTAGAGTACTCATTTACAAAAAATATGTATTGATAATATGATAATACGGATAATATTAAAATCCAAAATGTGATGCAATCTTTGTAATATAATTTGAAAATTGTTAGCGGTTACTAAATGCAATTATTTACTCAAAATAGATATACATACTTTCTTTATTTTTATTCTACGAAAAAACTTACGATGGTCGCTGAAAAATTTCAAATTTGTGAGTCCCAGGCGTACATCGAGGAATAGGTGTATTTATTTTCAAATAAATGAATAATTAAATTTTTGTTTCGTAGATACGATATATAAATACTCAAAAGTATTACTGTGCTTTTAAATGACGAAAAAACAAACAAAATTATCGAGAAATATTCGATTACTGTAAATAATTGCAAGTTGTATTTATAATAAATTACCTACTTCGAACCGAACAAAGCATTTTTGTTTTATGAACAAAGAAAGGAAGCAACGAACATTCTTGGCATACCTTTTCGTGATGAACAGTTTTATTTCATTGCTCTTATTTTAAAAAAGGGGGTATAATATTACGAAGCTTTGATAAAAAAAAAAACACGCACACACCCTTTTTACAATCATCATGACCTCTGTATGTTATTATCATTTCACATTAGTGGATTGAGGCTCTCTTTGTCTCGCTTGTATTTTCTTTTGTATTTTGTGTTTATTCTTCTTTTTGTAATACCTATAAACCTGGAGAAGCATCAATTGTTCTCGTATCTTAATGGACAGATGATATATCTAATGAGTGTAGTAAAAATAAGGCTAGTATTTTACTGGTCAGAATTTAAATAAAATTGGTCAGAATTTATATTAAATGGTCATAATATATCGGTCAGAATAAATAGTCACAATTTAGATGAAATTTAAAAAAAAAACCTAACCTAGCCTAACCTACTAACCAAAATTGTTACCAAATATTCTGACCGTATAATATTTTTATTCTGGCCGTTCATATTTGTATTCTGATCAAAAATTTATTTAAATTCTGGCCATTTAATTTGTTTCCTAAAAATAATCTAAAATTTTCCAGCATTTCCTCTTCTTATGTAGAGTATATGAACTGCCAATAGATAATTTGAACAAAATTTTGTAACAATTCTGTTGCTCAACCTATATTCTTAGATATATTGGTAGCTTCCTTTTCACGGTACTCACTGTTGTACCTGCCACTACCTCTTACGAATGTACTGCTATTACTGGACGTATTTTGTAACACAACAGTGTTAACCCTTTGAAGAGTATGACCACGTATATGGATTCTCCTATTTTTTTATTGAATTGTCACTATTTCTTCACATAAGGATAAAAAACACATATGACTTTTGGCATTCACAAAACTTTTATTATATAAAAAGATTACTTTTCGAAAACAAATCGGTAACCATAAAATATTGGACGTAAAACTCCGTTCCGGGTCGATTCCTGGAATCCTTCCTGGAATCGACGTCAGTAGAGTGTCACATGCATACTCTATAGCAGGGTTTCCCAAACATTTTCTGTAATGGAACACTTCGCAAGTCCGAAAAATATAACGGAACACTTAGCTGAATTTTTAAGTTTTTTTTTAACTGTGTTGCAACGTATAAAACCATTCCAATTTTTTTCGGAACATCTGGCTCTGCGGAACACCAGTGTTCCGCGGAACATAGTTTGGGAAACCCTGCTCTATAGTATATATGCATACTCTATACTATAGGGCCTATGCCCAAATTCGAAGTAATAGTTTCATGAAAGTTATTTAAAAGTAATAGTGAATTAATTAACATTATATTTTAAAATTTAATACTTATATTAACTTATTGAAATAACATTTTTTTTCCCAGATTGATCCGTATCCAAAAAAAAATATAACTTTGTGTGCCGCAATAGTAAAAATAATCAAAATATACGACACAACCAAATTCAATAAAAAAGTAGCTAACTACTCAAGGGGTTAAGCGCTTTTAGATGATTGCTAGGAATTCCTTACCATGTCTTGTCATGAGTTTTTTGTCATTGTGACATTACATTATAAAGGCTTTAAAATGTATAATACTCCTTTTCAAGAATGGCATATTTCGTATATGAAGTAATATATTTAACACTTGATTTTTATTTCAAACCCTTGAAAGCTCAACAATTATTATTTTTTTATATATAAAAAACATATCCGGTAGATATATATATATATATCTTCCAAACTTAACAGAGGATATTGTTAAGTTTCTCATCGTCACATAAATTTAGTTGTTTTTTTATCGTTGTCATTGCGTGTTTCATTTATTTCGTAAAACGACGTTCAATCATATTTAAACTATTGAAAGGGTGTTACAATAAATTGATGGCCCAAGAAAGACAAGAAAATTTACCCAAAGCTGGTGTGCACTCAAGTGTCATATAATAGGGCTTAACTATACGAGGATTAAGCTCATCGCTTTTTCTACGTTTTTTAGATCGGATAAGAAGTGGGCGAGAGGAAAATTAGTTATATAAACATAACTAAGTCAATGTTTTTGCATACAGTCTTAAATTGATTTAAAAATCGAAAAAAAAAACGCTCAAAAGTGTTGAACGCTATAAGAACGACAATGTTATATATTATTATAAAAGACATTTAAATAAAAAAAGCTTGGCTTCTTGTAGAACGTCTAAATAATTAAAAAAATAAACATTTGAACGGGAGCTGGTGGTGACTCGTTAGTTATACATATCTCTTTGATGATAGTAAGGAAAAGAGGATGAAGCTAGGAAATAACGAATAGTTATCAAGCCGCTTTCTTTTTACTCCGTCTACACTAAAAACTTTTCAGTATAGGATAAAGGTTATCTGGGTGAGAATGTATTGGAAATATAACAAACATCCATGTGTTTGAATGAAAATTCGTGATTCAATTGAAATTTATATTTTATGATCAGTAGCCGTGACAACATTGACCACTGTGCTACCGGTTTGGTAATTGGATTCAAACAACTAAAATCTATTTCAATGAAAAATGCTTTAAGCTTAGTACAAATCAGTAAACTTTTCGTCATCGTTTCTCTTTATAATATAAAGCACATCTTTCCAAAGCTCTAACAGCGACACCGGTCAATTTTTCATGTCTTTTTTGCAAGCTCACTCATCAAACTTTATAACGGGGCAATGTAACCCTTTTCCGGTCATCCAAGAGTTTTTTGGTTGCTCGGAACGGGGAACAATCATATAAGGAGGTAGGCAGTTTACACTTTAAGCCACTATTAAACATAATCGAGACTTTCGATAGCTGAACGCAAACTGCTTTTACTGGTATATCACATGTCAATCCAATTTAATTAGCTTATTTTTTTTAGATAAATTTAAAGTCGACCCCTGTATGGAAATTTTCTCATATTCAACTAGCAGCATATGTAGATAATTCACAATTTGCAAATACAATTTCGCAACTCAGAAATTGAAGATACATTTCGTAGTTAACAAATATGATTATTGTTTATTTTACTAATTTGTATACAAACTCAATGCACATTTTATTCGTAAAACAACTCGTCTTGTATTAATAAAAATGATATTTTACCCTTAAATACGATTCTTTACACCTATTTTTTTATAGCATATTCAAGAAACTAAATACTTATATTAAAAAAAACACATTTTTTCAACGTTTCAATTTTTTGATAAAGGTAATTAGATGAAGTTGTAGTGGTTGTTTTTTTGAATTTTTCTAATGGAAGTTAGTGTAGTTGCTATTATGGGAAAAATTCTAAGCCTGAAAAACAAGTGACATTCTACTCTACAGGAAAAGTTGACATTATACTCATATTAATCTGTTTATACTGATTATACTCATGTTACTTAGTCCATATATGTTTTATGAAATTTCCATTTTATCTGGGATTTAAACGCGACTTGCAAACATACTGAAATACCTCCATTTTTTATTGATTTCCTATTCTTATTTGTAAAAAAATAATAAAATGTTCAAAATAATCCACCCACAATCGTTAAAAACCTGAGGTGTGTCAATACTTAGTACTAAAGTTGGCTTGAAAATAATGAATGAATATTTTTTTTAAATAAATGTGGTTAATAATTTCTCGTGTATGTTGTGATATGTTGAGAAAATAAAGCACAGTTTTTAACTAAATCTACACCATCAATAAAATATCAGGACCGGCTTCGCACATTGCAAGTATTATCGTTGATAATTAAAAACGTTCAACAGTATAAAAATATATTAATTGACAAAACACTTTTGTACCAATTCCCCATTATTTATTAGAAATCAGAACCGGTTTTGCTGTTCGCGGTTCTTATCATAAATAAATATTTTTAAATTACTACAATAATGATTTATTTTTTAATATAATATGCCTTTCCACTAAGAATTGACAGTGAACACTACATGTACAAGTAATAAAAAAATATATATTTTCTATTTGGCTTTTTTTAAATTTAAATATAATAAAACGAAATAAATTGAAAAAGTAGAAAATAGAATAGAATATTGAATATCTTAATTTTTACAATTGGGCCCATTAGAGGTGAAGTGAGCCAACTAGTAAAATGGTAAAACTTTTTTGTTGGGCTTTTAACTACTTTCACGTGTTTACTTGGTGCTTTGGCGGATTGCATATTTTTATTTTACCGAGATAACACTATTGCAATAACTTATTTTTTTCTAACATACCACTCTAATTTATGTATTCTGCAGACAATTTTTACGATTGTCACAATTCAGATCTGTTCGTGGATTATTTCCATTCTGAATGAATATTTTCAACTATTGCCATGTCACTGACAATGAAGGCGGATGTAGGAGAAGGCCAAGGTTCGTAGAGCCAATGATGATGAAGATAAGACGTCCCAAGTACTCATGCAGCAGAAATCGCGTCGAAGCGAGCCCAGCTCATACACCCGCGGCAGGCAGGCAGGCTTGCGCGCTTTCGTTGTCACACATCCTACCGCGTGAAATATTTAGGTACGTTGTCTTGTCGCCCGAGAGGCTGTTGACCCTGCACCGCCCGGTAAAAACTTGCAATTGAGGAATTCACCCTTTTTATTTTGTAAATTACTCACCATACACGGGTGGATGTCATGCAAAGACTACACCGCTTGTGTAACCATATATCCAGTCAATCTGCCGCTAGAAGAAAAACAATGATGTATGCCCATACTGATACTACACTTCAAAATTGAAACAGGTCAAAAAAATATATCGGAATAATTATTACCGACATGTTATTTGTCTCGATGAGAACTTTATTTTTCAATAAAGGACTGAATGAAATTCAATATTGTGCAACATTTTTTTTTTTTTAATCCACGTCCTCTCCCTTTGTAGATATAATATTAATGAGCACGTTCATATTATAAAGAATATTATTGATATTAATTATCTGTGCTCAAAGCGGAAATTTTAGCAAACATGACTACCCCTGTAGAGCTTGGTGCATCATAATTTACATTATATATATTTTAATCCACGTCCTAATGGAGGTATCTCAACAGATTTTTTTCCTACACGAACTGTTTGCCAATCAGTTACTCAAACTTTATTTTTCGAAGAGAGTAGTAGGAAAGGACTAGTGGTTAACTAATCCCTCTCAGCTACGCCCCATTATTTAAGTATTGGAAGAGTGGAAAAGAATATCACAATAATCCATGCCTTCGAACAGAGATCGATTAATCGATTGGAAGAATGATGTTCGTACTGGGACTCAAACTCGTGACATCCGTCACGGAAGACGAAGACTCAACATATGTTATTTAACATTTTCGATGGATTTGAATGTAACTTTGAAGATGTTCATTTTTAATTTTAATTTAAATTTAATTACTTTTTTATTCCACTCATTGTGTTACAAAGTTATCAAATTTTATTCTATACGTTATTTAGCATATTTAACACCTCCATGCCTATGATGCAATAGTAAATAGTTGAGCCATTAAATCATTCAATATTTCTCTTAATATTGTCAATAAGTATTTATCATTTTAGATATTCTAGCATATATACATTTTTAAAAATATTTTTTAGTTTCTAACTTAGGTTTAAATACTGTCAATAAGCAGTGAACCTGAGATGACATCATGGCAGGGAACGTGATTTTTTAGGATGGCATGTTACGGGTTAAACTAACTCAGTAAGTATAAGCGTACTGAAACTAATAATTGCAATATAAAAATATCAATAACACAAAAATCTCTTTGGTTTCATAAATACACATTTTACTTTTGTTGTTAGATCAAAATTATGGTTATCCCTTAATTAGTTTAAAAATGAATGCTGACCATCAATGTGTATAAATAAACTTATGTGAAAACAAAAATACTATTCTACATGTGAAAACATTAAATGCTAATTTCTCAATATGAAATATCAATCAAGACTTGATATATTTTTTGAATAGTATGAGTATCGATATGCAAAGATTATTTCAGACCATCATTTCAGTTAATGACCATAATTGGCCTGCAATATACAGGTTTGTCATAGCACTTCATTGTAAACCACTAGCTTACCAACTGGTTATTAATTGTTACCCATTAATCTAACGCCTCCTTTTCAAACGTAATATACATGTCAGGAATAAGCAGGATGGCTATAGAAAATATAATTGAAATTAAATGTTATAATAAATCGGTTTAAAACAGAAGAATTATATGCCTCTCGATATTTACTAAAAGACTTTTAAGAATTCCAAATTGATTAAGCGAGTGATTGAACCCGAAACTTTTAAGAAGGAGGGGTCTGAAATACTTTAAAAACATTTATTTTTATACGGTGCTTTTTTCTTATGGATTAACGCAGTGAAACGACGTTCCGGCATTTTTAATACTTGGAATTTTTAATGTTTCAAATCAATATTTGCAAAATGTGAACCATTGACTGTTTGTCCTTATCTTAAGGTATTTTTAAACGTAATGTACCGAGTATCGCAACACTCATAAAAATATATATCACAATACAAAACAATAGCAGGTTTATATAGTTACTCTGCGACCAGAACCAGGTGTAGAATGCTTGATTAAGTGCGTTTTTTTTTTCACATAGATTCTACCCACAACAGTTTTTTTTTTACTTTTCTTCATCAAACCCGTCTAAGCATTTTGACACTTTTCTATATTTTAAAATATGTTGATCAGTACGAACAGTATTTTCTTCAATCGATTTATCGATTAATGTTCGAAGGCGTGGGTGTTTGTGATATCTAAAAAAATCCTTCCACTCTTCCAATCTTAAAATTGATGGAAAATGAGAGTGATTATTTGACCACAAGTCCTGTCCTAGCTCTATCCTTATATCTTTACTCTCTTTAAAAAAAGAAGTTAAGCATCTAAGTAACTAGCAGTTTTCGTAAAAAAACTTATCTTAAGATGACTCCATTAAGATGCCATGTGCTTCGCATTAGGAACGGACATAGATTCGAAAAAAAACTAGAGTTAGAGTTCCGGTACCTTTTTTTATGCACTGGTTTTATATAAATCGTTTTCAAATAATTGTAGGTCTCATAAAATATTAATATTACGTAAAAGAATAACTGTTTTGAAAAAAGAATCAAAAATAAATATGAAAGAAAGAAAATCATTTAATTACAGTGCAATGTGTTATTCTTGCTGCCTCTGTAGCTGCGTGGTTAATTCTGTCATGCTCTCAGTTAGGCACGAATTTCAGAGTTAAAACAAGAAATTCATAGAATTATATCCAATGGCATCAATATTTGCGGTGTTTTCAATCCTCCCCATCCGATCCTGACAAATTTAAGAGAGAGAGAGAGAGCGACTTGTTGGATACTAGTCTTTTCCTAACTCCATCTATCTTTGTATACTCCTCCAAAGGGAGAGATTGGACTTTCTCTTAGTTGTCCAATGGCCCGACATAGGAGTGGACATGAAAATTAATGCGTTTCTAAATATTTTTAAGAAAACATATTGAAGAGAATTATAACCCTTGACTAAAAACACATTTTTAGTAAAAGTATCAAATCATTTTTTTAATGAGATAGCGGTAAAATATATTCGGCTTTTAATATTATATTTTTTTCAATTAACATAATAAAAACCACTGAATTGATTTCTTTCAGTTTTTATGGATAACAGAATGAGATTTACGTTGAGACGTAAACTCACGATATTGTCAGATGGAAAGGAAAACTTTTTATTTGTAATTAAAAACATGGAGTTTGAAGATTATTCCGATAAGGATCTTACACTGAATACTGTATGCATTTTCTATATGTTTCGTAAATTATTGTTAAAAAAATAACTCAAGACAAGATTTTTTGACTTAACGTTTGTTGTCAGAACGGGGGCGTTATAATGTTATTAGGAACATTATATTCAGTGTATATAAAATTTTATGGCTCTTCGGTACGTTACCTTCTCGTAATATTATGATCATTCCTTTCAACAAAAATATTTTTAATATTGAGACGTTTTGGTATTTATTGTGATGTTGGAACGAGGTAGTAAAATTTTAAATAAGTTGCCTCGTTGGTTATGCGCAGAAGCTGGCTACCAGCAAAATAAAAGAAAAAGTGAAGTACTAAAAAAATATTTTATTTCATCATTATCTTATCTTTTAACAGCTTTGTCAAAAAAATATAAAATACAACACTCAAGCTATATTACTAATCAAATAAATACGGTTTCACAAATATAACAAAAATAATAACGATTAAAAATGAATAGTTTTCGAATTTTAGAAATAAATAAAAGTATTAACAATAAATAAATAATATTTTGAATAAAACAGATGATCCGCCACTGCTAAATTTATTTTCCAACAACGGTTTAACCAGTCCTAATTGATGCAACTCATTAGTTAATAATTTCTAAATGTAAATGTCATTTGTATTACCATTATTGTTTGTTTGTTTTTCTATCATCCCCTCCTTACCTCCCATTTTTATTTGATTTTTATTATAATCATCAAATAAAAATGGGATAATATTAATTCATCAGAATAGTAAAATTAAAATCATTCGTACTTAAGCAAGCATTTGTGAAAGTATTTCTACATTACTATTCTGATTAAAATTATGTTCGTTTTCCAACCGAATCCATCAAAAGTATGATAACGTTGTATTACAAAATGTGACACGTTTTGTGCCTCTTTGAGAAGCATCATCAGACTTAAAATTATTAAAAATGAACTTCTACAAAGCGACCGCCGAATCCATCAAAGATATCAATCCATTTAATTTGTATCGGGTCAACATCGCCACATGTGCTCGGGTTTTGTCGCCGAAAATTGATGACTAATCAAAACGTCGTACCGCGAACCATCCCCATGCGATGCAAATGCCTCCACGCTTGGTTGGTAGACTTTAACCTACAACACGATCTCCCTGGTGCTTTGGCGTGGATAAGTGTCAATTATGGCTTTTAGATTGTCGTAATTTGTACTTAATTTCCACTTTAATTTACCAAGATAAGGACCGGTTTCGCTCATGACGAGCATTGTCAACTGATAAGAAATAAAATTTAGCAGTGCTATTTATACAAAAGCAAATTTAAATGAAAAGGTGTAATAAACAATTGATATTTTAGAAAACTTACAAATTACAGTAAAAATTATCAATAAGTGACTCTAAAATCACACAAATTAAAAAATTTAACACCTCGAATATGTAATTAAAAAACCATTAAAGAGCAATAAAGTTAAAGTGATGACTAATCACCATTAATAAATAAAAACTGCTACATTATCACGTTTTGCCAGTTTCTTATTTTGGCAAAATATATTTTGGACACGATTTGAAGAATTTGGCAAATGTGTATATCTGAAAGAGCCATGGAAAAAAGTAAACCTTTTAAAAGTGAGAATTACACCATTGATTTTGGCTCATAAAATTGGCTATGGTGCTGTACTATTTAAATAAATAAATGCATTCAAACTAATTTTCTCAACTAACATATATTTTCAATGACGAGTAAACACTTTTGATTCTTATTTTAATATGAAATCTGAGTTGTTTAAATTTGACATAAACACGAACCGAGATCCTACTGAAGAAGTAGTTAATGATTCAAAGAAAAGCGAACGTGGTCGACATACATAAATTGGACGAGTTAATATTTTCCACGCATGTGAGACCGAAGGATTACATTTTTTTTTTGTGTATATCTCTTCTAGAGGCCAATTATAAAATATCAAAGAAACACTACAGGTCGTTATACTTAGTATATCGAAGCAGCAATGTGAAAATATCTCTCGAGTGTCAAAGTTGGTTGTTCTGCAATCATTATTATAATATATAAATAACGTTCAGGAGCCTTACCACCATATTTTGTAGCCCAGTTACGCCTCTGCGTTTGTTGATTAATATTAATTCCCGTTTGATAGTTTTTTGACGATTCCACATTTTTTGAATAAAGATTAATAACAGTTTTACTCATCATGAGTGTTGTATTACCATCTGATAAAAATATTTATTTAAATATTATCAAGATTAAGTGGAGATTTCATTTTTAAGCCATGTCCGCTTCCAATGCGAAGCATATTGACGTATAGTGGAGCATTTCGCAAAGAGTTTGTTTTCTAAGAATTTTAATCAGTGGCCCAGTAACTCTTTTAAGGGAAGGTAGGAACACGAAGAAAGCAGTTACGAAAAGGCTAGCAGTAAACTAAATTTTCTCTCAAACTTTATTATATCGAACGCTTAATAACGTTGACCATCTAGCTACGGGACAAAATAATAAAGTGTAACTACCCCTTTTTGACATACTTTAATATATATTTGATTATTTTTCACCGTTTTCATTTCAGAGACACACACATAACTATATATTATATACGATTTATTGACTAAAAAGTTAGCGACGTCAATTCCTTGATATATCGACCCGTAATAAAATGGCAACAAAAAAAAAACCCGGCAGAAAATCGTAACCGACAATTTAGAAGTATTACAGGAGAAGATTTTTTAAATCGAAAAAATAATTCCTTAAGTGTGGTTAGTAAATAGCAATATATGGTCGATGCCAATGTTCCCGCTAAGGTGTGCGGGTGTGCGCGCGCACACCTCCTAAAATGTGCCCGCACACATTTTTCCATCCTCGCACAAAGCCGCACACAGAAATATTGTAAAAATAAATTTGTTTCACCAAATTTTTATATTTGCGCACATTTTTATTTTGCTGAAAATTTACTGCTCACGGAAGTCGATGGTCCGCACACAAAATTAAAAAAAATAGAAGGAACGTTGGTCGATGCCTGTCCTGATATAATAAAATTGTCTGACTACTTTCAGTTCTCTAGATAAGTGTCTCTCAACCGGGGTCCACGTGGAAAGAACTATAACAATTCAAAACGATAAAATACAATGGCTCTAAAAAAGATCAGGTGAATGAGATAACGGACTAAGATTTTTGTCGCTGACGCCTTAGGCGATATTGTATAATTATTGGCCTAAAACGCAAGTTACCGAATTATGCTGTTTAAGTTCTTTTACCGATTATGGGTCGATATGGTTCGTCATACTATATTTAGATATTTTTGGAGACGCTATTCCAGTTGATGCCATGCCAAGCCGTTGTTCCAGTTTTTTTCTTTGCCCATCCGTCTCCTTCCTCCATCTCTCGCGTTGCTGGTTGCAGCTGTTACGTTGTTATACGAAAGGGGACCGGGAGTGAGCAGGCGGTGCCAATTCTGGATCGATGGATCAAAAATCAATTATCTTACTTTTAATCGATCGGGAGATTGTTGGGCATTCCTGAAGTTGCTGATGATGAACACAACCACATGTGATAATTAAAAATATAGGGTTGTCAAAATGTTTAATTTATTCATTTGGCTGAATTTTCAATGGATATATTATTTTTTTTTATTTTAAGGATTTTTTCTATGAGACCGAGTTTACAGTGATGAATTCCTGCATCACATTAAGCTGCGTTAAGTAGTTTAAATTTTTAGAAGAACTATACATAAGTCGGGTATATGGCGCAGCGGTTAGCGTTGTTGGCTTCAGTGCCGGATCTCACGGGTTCGAGTCCCAACACAAACATCATTTTTCCGATATATTTATCGATTTTCTGTTGGAAAGCTAAATTCCCTCCCACCATTCCGATCCTTCAAAAACTGGGAGTAGCGAAAGCTATAAGCTAACCACAAGTTCTGTCCTAGTCTTATCTTTCTATTCCTACTACTCTCTTTAAAAAAGAGAGGTTAAGCGATCAAGTAATAAAAAGTTAATAATAATATGTTCTTCTAGAAAAAATTCTGTTAAGATAACTTCATAAGGAGGCCATATGCTCCACATTGGGAGCGGACATGGATTAAAAAATACATATAATGGGTGTTGTGGTATTTATAATGATTGTAAGTGAATATCGTAATTACGCCAGTTGTGATTTCGTGTACAGTGGATACCCAATATATCGTTCTACTATCCATAGTTTTTTTTTCATATTTGTCGTTATTCATCGGAATTTCAATCCTTAAAATAAATAAATAATAAAAAAAATATATAACTATGAATACATTGACACTATTACTTGCACTTTAAACCAGAGGTTTCCATCGGAGGCGTCATCACAATATATGAAAAAACAAGTATATATTTAAAAAACGACGGTGACTGGTATAGAAAAAGCGGAGAACAGATTCTTCCTTATAAGAAAATTCCGCACACATAATATTCAGAAGAAGATTCTTCCGTACACAGAAAATTTAAGGAATATTCCGAAAAATTTTAAAAAACAATATTAAAATTGTTTATTTTTTACTTTTTTTGCCTAAGGTTAAATGTGCTAAATATTTTTCAGGTTAGATTCGATCAAAGGATGAACAATTACGTTTATGTAAATTTTCAGTGTGCTTAAATGGGAGCCTCGGTGTCAATTCTCGATTATTAAAAATATTGAAATTTACGAAATATTCTATTTTCGGGGGGTTTTATGTACAAAAGTTGCGGAAGAAGCTTGTTCAAATGAATCGATGAGCGAAGTTTTATTGTGCCAAGAATTCGTGTTCGGACGAATTTTGTAAGGAATAATCACGAAACCGAAAAAAATATTTTCTTCGATAAAATACAATACCACAAACAATTAGTATTTTTTCACTAGTCGGCTGAATTGTTTTCAATGGCGCAGAGGTCACCGTCGTTGGCTTCCGAGAGGGATTTCACGGGTTCGAGTCCCAGTACGAACAGCATTTTTTTCGATCGATTTATCGATTTTTGTTCAAAGGTGTTTGTGATGTCTTACAAAATCGTTCCCACCCTCCCTATCCTTAAATAACGGGACGTAGCGAGAGCGATTAGTTAAACACTAGTTCTGTCTTACCTTTTTCTTTCTATCCCTGCTACTCTCGTCAAAAAAAAGAGGTTGAAAAAAAAATGTAAATTAATGACGCAACAAACTCTACGGGAATAAAGTAATGTTCGCTAAAATTTCCACTTAAATTACAAATAGTCAATATCAGTAATATTCTTTATAATAGGAAAGTGCTCATTGATATTCTCAGTGAATAAAAAAAATAGTGCTTAATCTATTTTTAATAGGTATTATATAAATCGTATATCTTTATTAGTGTAATTAATTGATGAACTTGATGACCCTGTACCCGTAAAAAAGATAATAATTATTGATAAGACTCTGCTGATTATTTTTATTCAAAGTTAATTGCCAATAATCATCAGATGTGTTGGTGTGAAAAGTAATGAAAAGATAGTGGCTACATATGTACGTCACACACTCAATATGTATATATATAAATCATAAGAGGAGACATCCTTATTTATATGATATGAAATTAAGTTCTTTTTTGTATTTCTAAAAAATGTTAAACCACAGAATATGGTAATCAATTCAGTAGAGTTATGTCAACTAATACTGTAACATTTTAAAAAATACGCCTTATTATTTTTAAACAGATAAATACTTTAAACACTATTATAATTCATATCGTAATGAATACGGGTCATAGTTTGAGGCTAGGATTAAAAACTTCACTTTGTTCTTAATGTTTTTGAAATATCAATAGGAACTCTATACCTCTGACGAAAATAAAATCGACCATTAGGAAAGTAATGGCTAAATTTTGAAATATTGTCTCGGTAAGTACGTTATTGCTTTGCTCGACTACGTGATTACGTGATGAAATTTATGAGAGTGGCTTTTATTGACGATAAAATTGTGCCAAATTGGCGGATCCGCGTGTGGGTGTGGATGGCAAAAATAATAATGCAATAAATTGGTAGTCCCTGTATTGATGATATTCTCCGGGACTGAGTCCAAAAGCGTTGACCCCGCAGGAAGTCACTACAGCCGCCCGTCCGAAACAGGCCGTATTTTCATAACGGGTTGCTGAATTCGTTTCGTAACAGTCCAGGAGAGGAAGGCCTCCCTCTCTTCCCTCGTACCGCAGACCAGACGTGAACTCCGAAAATTGGAAAGCATACTATTAATAATATGCCAAGCTTCCTCCGAAGTTTTCAAAATTATGCTACCATTACACTCAAAGGTGTGGTTAGAAATATGGAAGCCGTCTGTTAACGACAGTAATCATTAGGGACGGTATTCAGATATTGTGTCTTCTACGTAAAGAAAATCTTTATTATTTTTTTAATTATACACTGACACAGCTTAACTATTTTTCAACTATGAAGCATTATGAACTTCTCAGAAGACATTTATTCAAATGAAACACATCAAGGATATTGAGATACGATGAGATAAGGAAATTAATAGTAACGCAATTGGTTCCTAAACTACTACATTTTCATTATCGGATATGGTGGTTGTAAGCAGGGGTGGGCTGGAAGTAGCTCGGAGAGATAACACGATACGCTTGTTAAAATATAGTCAGGTCTGCGATTTTCTTGTTTAATTAAAGACAAACAATATTACCAAATTAAATCAGTCGCTATCTGCAATTTCTGTAAATGGTTTAAATGTATTAAAAAATATATGTCTGAGATGTATTTTAAAATATCTCGTATTTTTTTTTATTTCGAATACTTTATAAAAGAGACCTAGTCATTTATATATATAGGTTTATAACAACGATGTTTGTACTCAGTCCTTTTTTCCCACGTAACGCGGTGGAACCGCGTTCCGGCACCTTTTTTCTTGGCATTTTGTTTCAAAATAAAAATAAAACTTTGAAACCATTGGCTGTTTGTCCTTATCTCAGGTTCATTTTGAATGCAATGACACGGTGACCTTAATCTGTGACCAGAACTAGACTTTTATATCCATTAAAATACGTTGATCGGTGGTTACTCACATAAAGACAAGGTTTTTGTGACGGATCTCACAGATACCAATACGAACAGCCATTTTTCTTCAACCAACATTTTTGGACGATTATTTTTAATGTTACACGCGAACGTTTTTCCCTTTAGCGTAAATATGCTTTAGAATAACTTATTCAATTAACTTAAAAAATATCTATGAAGATACAAATTACTTCGGTTTGTGAAAATGAATTGTATAAGAATGATAAAAAAATTTACCCCGTTACCCGAATACCGCAAGTAGTTTCGAAATTAACCGACCCTTTTGTAAACACATTGTCACCCCACCGCTGGTTGCAAATGGATAATAACTCGCCAACATCTATGACTGGGAATACAAATCTATTAAATAATCAAAAGCTTGATTTATTTGAGAGTCCGACAGCGAATTTGCGCCCTTTGCACACAACCCGTCAGAACAAACACCTGCGCCGATCAAATCATTTATTTAGATTTTTTGGATACGGATTCGTTGTGGTTTAATAGATTCATTAAACAATTTACTCAGAATTTTTGAAATTGCCACGTGCGAAAATTTTGCTAGCACGTGAGCGATTCACAAATTAAATATTTTATAAAAAAAAAAAATTAAGAAGGATTTTCCGTAGTCTATGGTATATGCTAGCTATTTATTTATTGAGAATTTTCTTAATTAATAATAAATAAGCTTTAACGAAAATACTACGATTTCACAACTGCGAAGTCCGAATGCGACTCCACAGCCCAACATTACAATCAACACAGCGGTGGGCTGCCAATACGTTAACAAGGGGCTCGCTCAATATCAAAGTAATTTATCAGTCATATGCAAATATATGCAATACTTTTAAATAAGCAAACGATTGTTACTTAATACACTAAAATATGCAACAGTATGCAGTTTAACATAAACTAATCAATGTAAATGGCTAAAAATATACTAATGTGTATACTGGAAGCTGTCGTAGATAGTATATGTCAGAAATTGCTGTTATGTACTAGTTTGATCTGAGAATATTGTTTTCTATTAATTTAACAAGGGGCTCGCCGGCCGTGGTAAAATCTAACAAGGGGCTCGCGCGAGCCCCCTCAGCCCACCCCTGAATCAACATTCACTCCAAAAAATACATAGCATTGAGAAGAAAAATAAAATTAATTTAAATGAAAAATGGAAAAGTAAAGAAAAAAAAACTTATATTATTATATATATTATTTGCCTCAATTTATCTGTAACTTGTAAAAAGCATGCACAGACTAAGCAAATGTTAACAGGTGGCACTGTCATCTGGTATTAATTTCTAATAAAAATAATAAACTTTCAATGATCTAATTATTGTTGAGGA
The DNA here is from genome assembly GCA_031772345.1 of Himalopsyche anomala. NCBI lineage: Eukaryota > Metazoa > Arthropoda > Insecta > Trichoptera > Rhyacophilidae > Himalopsyche > Himalopsyche anomala. Next base: position 10,916,024 of record CM062827.1, read on the forward strand.
TTTACGAAATCGAATGTGATTGGTGGAATTTCAATATTAAATTTGAATCGTTCAATTTTTTTACATTTACCCAAATTTTGCCACTAACAAACCGTGTTTCGACTTTCGGCATCGAGTGCAAATGTCAGTTCAAGTACATCCGTGCACTTGGACGCCTGAAGATGCGGAAAGGTGAACCCGATCCGTGAGTGATAAAACTAGCTCGAATTTATAAAATTTGAGTAATTAAAAGTCAATCTTCCTTTGCTAAATTTTTGTGACAGTGATCTTTCAATGTTTTTTTCTGAACTCAATATTCGAACTGTGTTTTATATTATATTTTTTTTCTATATGTAATTTTTATACATACTATTTGATATCTTAAAGAGATCCCTGCAGTATGGTATAATTAAGGGCTCTGGAAACAAAGACGGCAGTCTTCATGCTTTGTCGAAAATGAGTTAGATATGTCATTGAGTAGAGCTGGCAATTTCACATATTCTGGATTATTGAATATTAAATAAAAACAAGACTCCAACATGTAGGTCTATTTTTGAAGAATTAAAAATCCAGTTTGTATCAAATCCGGCAGTCCACCTCGTACTGTATACCAAACACAGCAGTTACTAAACATATTTCACAAAACAAGGTAAATTATAATAAAATAGCAAGATAATACTGATAAGAATATTTATTAAAAAATGTTTTTCGGTCATTGTATCTATAAAATATAATAAAACATTTTAGAATACTGAAAACTGCCGCCTTTGTTTCCCAAGCCCTAATTAATAGATTTTGTGATTTGAGTAGACCAGTGTTTGCCAAACTTTTTACTTTACAGACGTTAACCATTGATAAATGATTTTTTTTCTGCGGCACACCAAATAAAAATACATTAAAAAAATAAATGTACCTTATTATGAATATAGAAAATCATTTTTTAGAATATTTTATAAAAATATATTTCCATAGGTAGTAATAATTTTATTATAAGGGAAGGATCCAATTGATTTTTAGAAAGGATTCTGTCAAAATGCGGCTCTAAATTAGATAAACAAACACTCCTCAACTACCATCTGTAAACGCTCTCATTATTTTTTATTATTTCATTTCCATGAGCGTTGAAAAACCAAATTCGCAAAGATACGACAACCTAAGAGGCAACAGAGATTTAATTTCTGTTGTAACCAATCGAAGATAGTGATATCCAAAATGCTGACAACTCTAGCTCAGAAAATGAGGCTTTGTGCACAGAACAATCCTTAGGATGTATTAAAATTTCCTCTTTTTTTAGTGTCAGGTGTGTACTGTCGAATTTTGCCAATGGTTGATGACCCACTGGTACATTTGAAATCAAGTGATGGAAAATAAGACTACGCTGCGTATATACCAACGTGTCGCGTTGATCACTATGTCACGTGATAAATATTTATTTAAATATGTAGGTATTGAATTTATTAGTTTAATAATTAGTTGAACAAATCAATTTAGAAAATTGAAATGAATAAACATTATTTAACATGAACAGTTTTGAGGTTTCTTCCTTCGCGGCACACCTGAGACTTCTTGCGGCACACGGTTTGGCAGACACTGGAGTAGACAATGGATAATTCTTTCTTTCAACTTTTCGATTTTTAAAAGAGTTAAGAAAGTTTAAACATTTGAATTAGATGTTAGAGAAAACAAATGAAATGGATAAGTATGAAGATTCATAGCTTTAATCCCTTTTCTGATCAAAAGATAATAAGTTAGTTACTAAACCCTTTACATCCTGTAAAATTATGATTTGTATAAATTGTTCCGTTGTTTAGATACACATCATAGCAAAATAATTAATATTGTATATAGTCGCGAAAGTTTTCTTTCTTTCGTGTTCTCTTGTATGAAAAATATAAAAGACAAATAAAACAATCAGACTCATGATTACTTTTTATTATGTTTACAAAAATGTACAAAATTTACAAAATTATAATATAAAAACATCTTAAACAGTATATATATCACGTGGGCCTATTATTTGGTTTCTAAATACTAATGTGAATGCCTATAAAAAAATAAAGATATACAAGAAAACGTAGTAACTAATAAATATAATAACTTCAGTTCAGTTTTTTTTATATAATTATATATATACATCATAACTGTTTGACAGACCAACCCTGACAAAGTAAATGTCAAATATTTTACTATCTAATTTTTTTATAAGTAGACCTTGTGTATCACCCATTTTAGAGTTGTTTTTTTAAATTGTGTTAAACACACCCTGAACTGAAAATCAATCAGCAAAATATAGAATTTAAAAAAAAAATGATTCCTAATCAGGCTGTATGTATGTGGATATAAAGATGTAGGTGGATATAAATGATTAAAAAAATTATAATGATGAAATTAATACAAAATCTATAACCTATTTTTACAATAGCAACGACTTATCTTCAATAAAAATGCGTTCGAGGCGAAAATTGTTTTTAGGTTTCAGAGAGAAATGATCCTTGTAAATAGGTATCTTATTATATGAACCCCTGAGAGGTGAAGTGAGCCAAGTGGTGTTTTAGAAAAAAATGTCTTTAAGTATCATAAAAGTGAAGCGAGGTCAGTAAATACACACCGCAATAGTGGGATCTTCCTGAAATAAAAATATACAATCCATCAAAACTAGGGCTGTGGAGTCGTGTAAAAAAAAGACGACTCCGACTCCAGCTTTAAATAAAAAACAGCTAGACTCCGACGCCGAGGAAATTTTTCAATAATTTCATGTTAACTTATATATATGTATTCCTCAGATCGTCTTTAGTCAGCCAAGCATGCAATGTCAACACTTTGGACTATTTTGATGGAATACACATCATTAAATATATTTTTGAAAAAAAATTCGAGCTACTCATTTTTCATGACTGATTCTGGCCAAAATACCACGATACCACAACTCCGACTCCGACTTCACAGCCCTGATCAAAACACTAAGTTAAGACGTGATTGTTATTCAAAATCCAATAGAAAAGTCGTACAATTTACTACATGTCTCACTTTACCTCTCAAGGGGTTATATAATCGTTTGGTTTGGTTAACCATACCTGGTCATTAGAAAAGAGGATACCAAACTTTATCAGCGGGTTTTGTAGTAAAGCTGAAACCAAAATACTTAACTAATGTTTTCTTACTATGATCGTGTTGATTCTTTTATATTTTTGATGGATTCAGCGGTAAGTTTGAGATGTTCATTTTTAATATTTAATTAATGTTGATAATTTAGTTATTGTGGAAAAACGATTTGAAATTGATTCTTGTCCAGCTATATGGTTCACAAACATCACCATCGACGAACCTGGGAGCTAACCTTTTTTATTTCAAGTTCTAATATCTCAGATGTATGATAAGGACCGAGAACTTTTCTTTCTAAGATATTTATTGCACTATATACTATATACATACATATCAATGTCCAACATTGATGCAATTTACCAGGATTTGAAGAATATTGGTATGTCTTTTGGCTAAAGCTTCATTGCTTAATGATAGTTTGATTTAATCATACAAATATTTCCAACACCGTGATTAAACTAATATATTTGCAATAAATCATGAATTAGTTTTAATTCACTTATAAATCAAGTCGCTCTCCCCGAACGAGCTTTCCTCTTAGATACCAAAGTGTCTGAAAATAATAATTCAAAAATTCATTATGACAAATTTATACACCTATATAAAAAAAATCAAACACAACTTTTATTTATATGCACCTAAGATGGCTATACCTGTATTTGATACCATTTTACAGGAATCTCTACTTTCATACAATTACAAAACTTGTTACTTAATGAAAAAAACAAATAAAACAACTAAGTAATTAATCATTGGAGTGCTATTTAGCGCTATCGCGCTGTAAGAAGTAATCACGAAAAGTGCGACACGACGCTCAGGCACTGCGTTCTTTAGTGTGCATTTTTCAGTTCTCGAGAGAGCACATGTTCCATTTGAGTGTGGTGTATTGCGATTGGCGCGTGACTAGATAGTTTTATTTGTTCTTTATCATGTTAAAATAAATACACCCAAAAGTGAATCGATATATTGAAAAATGATGAATGATTCACAAAAACAGTTAACCGATACAACCAGCTTCATCCAACAAAAAAAAATGTTTAGAAAAATAACCTGAGTGCAATTTACGCCAGTGTATGGTGTGTAGTAAAAAAAAACTAGATGAGGCGATCTAGTAAAAAGAGAGACTACATTGACTGGGAAAACACAATTGTGAAGCGAAATAATTTTATATTTTTTAATATATTTTGTAGTTGTAATTGTGCAGTTTTTTTTTTATTAGAAGCATAAAATATCATTCTTTACTTGTTTAATTGCAAAAAGAATCATTAAAACTGGTCCATATATGTCCTAGTTATTGTATTTTTATTAAATACCATACGTTTTTTTTAACTAATAACACAAAATATCTGTAGCAATTTACATACATACTGTATGTACTGTCAACTACCACAACATTCGACCCAGAGTGAGAAGCCAGCAGATAACATTGCGTAGACTTTCTTTTTTAAAACCTGACAACATTTAAGTAAATTGAGATAAACAAAATATCTGTGTATGGTTATTACTCAAAAATTGGTTTACAAATATTTAACCTGGGCAAATTTAGGACGGTAGGTGAAGTTGTGACAGTACTATGCATTTTATTTGAGAAGTCAAAACACCTTAAAATCAACAGAGATTCTCACTAAATCTTACATGAACTATGGGTGTTGAATTTACCGTAAAAAGTCAGTTTATTTCATGTTTACTGTGTACAAAGATTTTAGGATGATTGGCTAGATTTTAGGAAGTAAACAACAAAATAAACAAACCTTATAGTCAGCATCTAAGCCCTTGCTTTTGGCAACCTTCATGATCTCTTTAGCAATGTTCTCTTGACTCGTTCCATCCGTTTCAATGTAATGACAGTCGCTGCTTGCGTAATGACAAGATATCGCTTTACGGAAGTTCTGAAAAATATCCAATTAAACTTTATTACTTGCAGGTAACTTTCCGAGAAGTATGCAAAAAAATCACGTTTTTTTGGTCAAGATTATGAATAAAATGTTAGTCATACGTATGAGAATTACGAAAACATCAAAGAACCGACCGCAAACTTCGCTTGCCCTTGAAGAACTACTTGTGTGGACCTGTAGTTGCATGTTTTTAGAACGCGAGCGTATTCACTACGGTTTGTAGTTTTAAGATATATTTTTTTTCTCAAGCGCGTATGTGATACGGGATAGCGCAGAATGGTACAGTCAAAGTGTGCATATCACGTACGTTCATATGCATAGGGTTGTTAATATTAATGACAGACTGCCCTATCATTAAATTAAAGGAAAACAAACTGTATATCGGGTCCGTAGCACAGTGGTCAACATTGATGGCTTCCGTGACGGATAACACGGGTTTAAATCTAAGTATTTTTTGAATCCATGTCCACTCCCAGTGTGGAGAATATGTCCTCCTAATGGAGGTATCTAAACAGATTTTTTTTACGAGAACTGTTTCTTACTCAGTTACTCAACCTCTATTTTTCAAAGTGAGTAGGGAAAGAAGGATAGGACTAGGACAGGATCAGTGGTTAGCTAATCGCCCATTTTTAGGATAGGATGGGTAGGAGGGCACTTATCACATCATATACATTCTTACCTTTGGACAGAAATCCATAAATAAATTGAAAAATCAATGTATAAAAACTGTCTGTACTGGGATTCGAACCCGTGACTTCTGTGTTCTAAGTAAACAACGTTGACACTCTACCATGCAGCCGGCTAATCTATGTATAAACAGCATTTTTTCAAATTTATCAATATCTATTCGAAGGCATGGATGTTTGTGATGTCAAAAAATTTCCTCCCACCCTTTCAATCAAAAAATAACAGAGCGAAGAGAGAGCGATTAACTAACCATTAGTTCTGTCCTAGCCCTATCTATTCTATCCCTACTCTCTTTGAAAAAAAGAGGGGTTGAGCATCGCAGTAACAGGCAGTTCTCGTAGAAAAACTTCTGTTAAGATACTTCCATTAGGAGACCATATGCTTAAAAAAACGGATTAAACCTTAAAACGAATTAAACCATATGGATTAAAAAAAACTATATAAAATAAATTAAATCAAATGGGATACAAGTACTTAAGAGCATTCTGAATATTTAATTATAACACTTATCAGTGAAAATATTTCTCGGGCAGTCGGGTTGATCTTCCGAGTCGTCTCTTTAAATAATATATTTTCCCAAATAATATTTCTTCACTTTTATTTATTTTTACACTCCTGAAAGAAAAATTATCAATTCTATTGTAGCTAAGATTCAATGCTTGTTTTTGACAAACGATTTTCAAAAGTTGAGTGAAAAAATGAAGTAAAAAAAGAAAATTTTGAATTTCAACCAAACCAAAGAGATGACCTTATGTCCAATGTTCTTAAATTGATGTTTCAGTTTCCGAAAATGATTCATTAGATTAGCATTACTAATAATGTTCCCGTTAAGGCGTGCGCATATGCGCGCGCACACCTCCCAAAATGTGCCCACACACATTTTTCCATCCTCGCACAAGGCCGCACACAGATATATTGTAAAAATAAGTTTGTTTCGCCAAATTTTCATATTTGCGCACATTTATTTTGCTGAAAATTTACTACTCACTGAAGTTGATGGTCCACACACACAATAGAAAAATTAGAGGGAACATTGATTACTACATGGGAATGGTTTTGGGAATTGACAAACAAAAGATATCAAACAAACTTAAACAGTAATCTGTTATATTATTTTTCAAGTGAATTGGTTCAAATCGATTCCAGTTATAAAATAACTGTTGCATATGATTTTTTTGAAAAATTCGAGCAGCTGTCCTTTTGAAGGAAAGTGGTCTTCGTGATGCGCAACCTTTTTCTTCTAGTGGCCGCATAAAAACAAATTATAATGAGTTTGGTAAGGAAAGAAAAATTAAATTGAAAATACACACAATCCTCGTTTACGGCAAATCGTATCCCAAGTACGATCCATGTAAAACAGCCATACAAAAAAACCGTGTAAAAAATGAAGTGAATATGAGTAAATGAATGATAGACTCCATTTATTTATATGTAATTCCAAAAATTAAACTTACTTTTTAGAATTTAATTTAATATTTTTAGTATTAAGCTGCAATTTTTCATCAGTGAGGCTATTTCTATGAACATCGGTTCATTTTCCTTTATTAACAAAAAAGCTTGTTGATAAATTTACTTGAAAAAAATATGTATTATATTTTAATTTTGAGAAAAAAAAGCATTCGAGGATTGCAGGTGATAAAATTAAAAGTGTAAATTCGTTATTCAGGCGTGTCATAATCTTACAGTTGTTGTGTTTGGACCAGATCCATGAACCAGGAGTGGATGGAAAAAAACAGTGTCGCCTTTCTCCATGGCAAGATAAACACGTTTCTCATCTGGTGCAATTTCATCAGCATTTTGAATTCCATGGTAAGCTTTATTTACAATATCACCCTAAAAAATAAAAGGTTTTACATATTAACAAATGAAATATGGTTAGGGTATTAATACCCTTTTCTCTGGCTGACAGGAAGGGTGTTTTTACTGATTTTGTAGACTTGTGATTATTGACGGGTAAGATATTATTATCCAATATGTTTTGTTGAATATTCCGCGTAAACTATTTTATGAGGATTGGCTTACCTTATTAAAATAAAAGAAAAATTACGATGGTAAAGGAAGGTTGGAAACTATGTCAAAACAAAATTAAATAGTAATAAGTAAATAACTAAATAAAATTGAAGATTTTCATAAATATTAAATTTTCACACAATTTGACAACGAGGAAACCACAAGGCCGTGTTTTACAACTTTGGCTTTGTCTTTTCCTATTTTTTTTAATGAGACTTTGGTCAATACTTTTGTTAATATATTTATGAATGCACATAAATATTTGTCAAGGTAATTAATCTATTCCAAATTCTCGAATTATATTTTACTTCAATACCATTATATTATGTAATTTTACTTTGTATTTGAAACATGCACAGGCTTAAAAATATCAATAACTTGAATATTTTAAAAGTTATAGGGAATTAAGTAAAACATGTTTTTTTCACACAAATCTGAAAATATCGTCTGATTTACACTGATAATAGGACTCAGCGATCACCCATATTTATTGTGATAATTGATAAAACAGTAAATATTAATAATTATCAAAAAAGAAAAATTAAGTAAATTCATCGGGAAAACACTGTTTGATTTATAAAAAATTAAGCACAGATATTGTACTACTTGCGCAATTTTACCACACGGATTTGAAGGGTTCATAAACCAACTTGTTGAGATTTAAGCCTCTGTCTTTTGAATGCCCAAGTCATTATAATGCAGCTTTGTAGGAAATTTAATTACCAATAGGAAAATGTCAAATTAACATACATGGGAATTAGGAAAACTGATAATTAACATGAAATACGAATATAATATCAGTATGAAAAAGTCAACATAACAGGTTGAATGGAACTTCTTAAAACAACCATTGAACAAATTTGAAACATGATCTACGAATTTGCATTAATTATCGGATTCCTTGATTACAACGATATCCGCAATTAAGCTTTATAGAGAATTGCAGTGTTTTTTTAATACTTAGTAAACTTTCAAGAAGACAAAGACTAGCATGTTATAAAGTATAATTTACCCAGTTTTGATTATAATTCATATTGTGAACAGGTTTTTAGTGACGTTAAAAATTTAAATAAACCTCTTTTGAATCCGTACTCTAATATTATAGCGATATAACATTTTTTCTCAAAACTGGAGTTGGGCATGTTTGACTTCAAACTCCTCATTTAATGTTTAATCGCTGTGTTTATAAAATTATTTAAATAAGAAGAGAATTTTCTATCACTATCAAGGCTAGAAAAATAATATCAAAAAGCCATGATAATCAACAATACCTCTGGGTAATCGTGGTGATAGAGCACGCCCTTTTGTGACCCCGGTACTACATACAAACATCCGTTATCTTTGTAGACAGGCTCCATCGCCGTCCAAGCTGCCACAATCTTTTCCACCGGGCGGAATGGGAAATAATGAAGATCCTAAAAAGGAATCAATGTGAATGAAGTTAGAAACCTTGCTGACGGAACAAACTGTTTTCAATTTTAAGAAGATTGTACGAAAAACTCTGCAGAAACGATCTTGGTAGAGTGGAAACTGTCAAACATGAAGAAACTGTTGACATTAAAAAATATTATACACATGAAAAAATGTTTGACATTATTATCATTCAATACTTTTTCTTTAAACACGTTTCATGAACAAACTGTAAACTTATTTATGTAAAATGTATGTGGTATATCGTTAATTCTAACATGATATCATAAGTCTGTGTTATCAAATCGTTTTTTGAAACATTAAAATTTTGGACACTTTCAAAGCGTTGCCACTACAACCCGGGTTTTACCTTTCGGCATCTTGAGGCATTCAATTGCATGGATGAACTCAAACTGATAGTTAGTAAACAGTATGTATCATTTTTATATAAAATAATGGTGAGAAAATTAGGTTGTTGAAAATCTGTTGGAAAACTCTATACTTAATCACAAATTTACCGTCGAGTTCAGTCAATATTTCTGTACTATCTATATTGATATAATTTAAAATATTGACTGAGAGTTTTTGATGAATCTTTTAAGCCTTTAGGTTGTTAGTGACAAAGGTTACGAATGTGTACAAAATTTTAATGATTTTTAAATTGCCTAAGTGTATTTGACTGAATATTTAAAAAAACAGAATCAAATTCTTAATTTTTTTTTAATGCATGATCTTTTCATCAATTTATTATTAAATGTTAATCGTAGAGGGAAGAAAATATATAGAGATAAAAATTCATGACAGTTTTTTTTATTTTTAGAGAGCTGATTTTCAGATTATCCGTGTGAGATATTCTATTCACAGTGAATAAAAAAAGTATTGAGAAAATGACCTGATGCGGCGGATGGATGGAAGTACCAGGCGGTTTGTTGATCAGCATGCTGTGCATTCCCATTATATTCGGTCCAACAAAAGCCTCCGCGTAGTCAAGTAATATCGGAGCTTCAGTGTACAAGGCAAAAATGTCATCATTCAAAATGTCTTGTACCTTAAAAACATAATGTTACTAGAATATAAGTCATTCAATCATCTGTTTCCGAACCTCTAAGGATTTATTTTTTTTATCCATGTCCGCTCCCAATGTGGAGTATATAGCCTCCTAATGGATGTATCTCAACAGAAGTTTTTCTATGAGAACTGTTTGTCGCTAAACCTCTCTTTTTCCAAAGAGAGTAATAGGGATAAAAGGATAAGGCTAGGACAGGACTAGTGAATAACTAATCGCTCTCACTACGCCTGCGATATTTAGGTACGAAAAAATGACATTTATTCTACATACTGCTTAAAATTTAAATGATAAGTCAAAAAACGTTTGGTTCTCGCTAGATTAGCACATATTCGATTTCGAAAAGCTATAGGCTATTTTAAACAAAGACGTAATAATTAATTGCAAGGATTGATATCTTTGCAATTGACCTATTGATTGATAAATTTAACCTTTTTATTAACAAATAAAACATTGATTAATTGTACTGTTTATAAAATAACACAGTTTTCAATAAATATTCAACATAATTAGACAACTCAACAACGCAAATTACATTTTCTGATTGTGAAATTTCACGGAATATTTCATAATCGAGGGACATTCGTAAAAGGAATATTTATACGAAAAAAAATGTTAAAGAGAAGCTTTAAACTGTTACTTTTTTACAAATTATGTGTTAGAAGATGTTGAATGAGTAATGAAATTTCATGCATCAAATAAACTTATATGTCAAAAGAATATTTTTGGACCCTAAATTCTAACCATCGATTTGGGTTTACATGTCAAACTGGTATTAACTGTTGTTTGGAATACGCTTTTTTCAAATGAATAAATTAAAAACAATAAATCAATATACAAATAAATTATTTTTTCATAAAAACATAAAAAATTTTGGCACTAATCTCTACATAATATATTAATTAAAGGCGAGTCGACACCAAAAAATTGATTAAATTTGATGTGCAGACTTTACTCAGTAAATATTTTTGTCAGATACTATTGAATTTTGTGAATTTGCAAAAAGGTGTTATTTGAAAAAGTTCATTCAATTTGGCAAATGAAAGTGATTATCAGCGATTTTAATATTGGTTTATTGAAAGTAATTCATAATTGAATATTTTTGAAAAGTCACTTAACAAAATTTAATGATAAATATTAACAAAAAAAATCACTGCTCTAGCAATCATAAAATATTAGATCAAACACAAATCATTTGCACATGAAAACACTTGTCAGTCATTCTAAAATATAAAAACACAATTGATCTTGTTATAGTTTTTGCACTATTAACCTGCAAGTAGCAAAGATCATTTTCATAATCTTTACATTGCTGTTATTGTATTATTTAGAAAAATCACTGTTCTGAGTCATAAAATATAATATAAGCAGAATGAAATGGCACTTGGTGACTCTTGAAACATTGGATGCTTTCAAAAGTTAATACACCTAATTCTTTTTTTACGTGATTTTGAATTTACGCAATTTTTTTGGATGGCATCTTTACTTTTTTTTAGGTGATTTACTCGATGTTACAGGTTTTTTTTTTTTTTTAATTTTTTACAGAAGAAGTGATGACCTTGCGCAAAATCATGTGATGTAATTCTGCTTTAAAACTTGTTTAATTACAATGCATTAAATATGCGCCATTTTCTGGAATCAATGTATCAAGTAAAAAAAGGATTGGGTGTATTAGTATTAACTACCCAGAAAAAAACAATAAACTCCAAATTGATTACCAAGAATTTTCATTTACATTAAAAGTTATTAACATAATAATGGTGAGATATTTTATATGAAATAAAGTAACTAAATTGAACATTATTGAATATTTTTAAAACAAAAAAAAAATCTAAGATTTTTTTTAGTTATAGGTCAATCTGGGAATTATAATCAAGGCTGACTCGTGGCGTGTGCAAAGTGTGCAGCGCACACGGAAACCTCTTTTTAATTTTTGTTTTACAATGTAGTGTTAATGAAATAATTCATTGTATTTTCATAGGATTATCTAGAAACGTTTCCTTCCAATTTGGACCTAGATAAGTAACATGTGGCTGTCTATTGAGATTGATTTCAGAAAGGAATTCAAAAACTAATGAATTTTTAGGCTCTAATATAATAAGATTGTAAGAATAATAATAATGTGATAAAAAAATAACGATTTTTTGTATCCATAAATGAAGAGATAATGATAATTCAATATTATATAACAATAGCAATAGATAATAGACGATGCAGCACTACACTGTCTCCATGTGGCGATTCCAATGAATGGGCATAGTAATTTTTTTTGATAGTTGAAAAAATGTAAACATTGCAGATGTCCATGTCATTGGTTTCAATCCATAAATAAATCTAAAAATCATCTGTTGGGGGATTCAGACCCGTGACTCTGCAATGGAATAAAATAAACAATGCCCGACAGTATTGGCCACCTGGCTACAGAATCAGACACAACCATACATCATTTTTTCAATAGATTTGTGGATTTATTTCTAAGGAGATGGCGCCTTATAAACATTTCATTTTTCTTACTTTGTTATATAAAAACTCTCCTTTTTTAGGTGTATCCATCGCCAAAATTTCTTTCATTAGAATCATATTTCCTTTATCAACGACACCATTACAAATGTCAATAAAATGTACTCTGAAAAATAAATATATAAATATACCAAAAATAAATTAGATCAGGATAGATTTGCTATTTAACAAATAAAATATATTTCTATTCTAATGTATTATGCTGAGTAATTTACTGATAAACTTATCAAAATGACAATCAACTGATCGATCTGTTTACTGATAAAAATTACCTGCACTTTTCAATGATATCTTCTGAAATTAATCCTTTCACCAAGAGATATCCGTTTTTCTCATAAAAATCTTTTTGAAATTGGCTCAGAACAATTTTCTGTCTGGGACTTGAGTCTGCAGAGATACTTAAAACAAAGAAATATTATTTTAACTGATGTTATAAAACATTAACTGTTATTATAATTTCCCATAAATGGGATGTCAATTTTTGACATGTTATGTTGACTTTTTCATACTAATATTCTACTCATACTTCGCATAAATTATCGGTTCCTTCATTCCCATGTAGAATAATTTGTCATATAATTTCTTACAGAACTGCAGTGTAATTTGTGGCAGGTAATTAATGTTCAGGCAGAAAAAGAGTACCATGTTTTATAGCTTATTTACCTTATGTAAAATGGAAATAACTATGTTAAAAAATAAAGTCTCTAAAATTCTAGTAAATTTTGATACTATCCACTGAGTTCCTAGTCAGGGAATTTTATTTATTGGTTAAGATTGAATGGTTGGAAACCCCAATCGGCCGAATCGTATAACAGTATTATGATAGTATTAAATGACATTGAGTTGCCAAATTCTATACCGTGATCATCAGAGTAGAATATTTAAGCCGTGATATTTGCCAAATCCTATGCCATGATCATGAGGTAGGATATGATTGAAAAAATTAAATTATATCGGTACTTCCTTGTTTGACTCCAGGCGGTGAAACCTTTCCATATAATATGTCATATTATATGAGATGTGATCATACTTCCCGTTTTAAGGTAGTCTATCGTGCTGTCCCCAAGCAGAGCTTAAAATGGCCTGTTTTTTAAGGACGGCAACCTTATTTACAATTCAAAATCGCGATAAATCAAAAAACTACATTATAACCAAGATTCAGAAGTATTTGAAGAGTATTCCTTTTATTCTTTATTATAACTACATTCCACCGCAAAAAGTGCACTAGAACACTTGGAATCTTTCGTTATTTTTCTTGAATAGTGTGTATTCAACAAAGCTCACCTAAAAATAAGTCGATGTCCCGTTTTGAGGGAACAATGAATGGTCACGTTGTCATAATTATCGTGCAACTAATGCCTTGAAGTCAATGTTTGAGAACACATAGAAAAGGGCAATTTGTAATGTTATTTTTATATTTTGAATTCGGTTAATTAACACCCCACCTTGACATGGAGGTGCGCCTAGGACTGTTGCATTTTTCAGTGCCTGGCATTTAACAAGGAAGTACCATTATATCGAGCAATAATAAAAACAGACAGAAATATTAATTTCACTATAAAAAAAAACCATGTCCACTCCCAATGTGGAGCATATCTCAACCTCTCTTATTCAAAAAGAATAGTAGGGATAGAAGGATTAGGGTAAGACAGGATTAGTCGTTAGCTAATCGCTCTCATTTCACCCAGTTATTGAAGGATCGGAAAGGATTGGAGGGAATTTTTAGACAACACCCATGCCTTCGAACAGAAATCGGTAAATCGATCGAAATTATAGATCATAAATTATAGAATGGCAAAAAGTGAAATGTAATGAATAGTGCATTGTAAACTCTCGTATTTACACAGGTACAATATTGTTAAATAAATATTAATAATACTCACTTATTAATAACTGGTCTAAGTTTAGGGGCAAGATGATTTTTGATGACTTCAATACGACGAGCTGCCATTTTCAGGGAGTTAACTTTACTAAGTAACTTTTTATGTATAAGTTGAAACTATGAACTGAGTATAAGACTTTAAACTTGATTGTTTTGAAGTTTAAGTTACGTCAAATCGTGAACTTTAAATTCATACTTGCCATCATAAAAAAATAAGTATTAGTGGAATAATCGGTTGTTTATTTATTTTCAATTTCGGTACATAGTCTAGAAATAATACATATGATGAATGTATAGCTAGACCACCTTTTACTGATAGTACATAGTTGTACGTACAAATATATTTAACAAATTTAATATAAGATTTATTAAAACATTTACTTAAATTGTAGCCAACACTCATATCATTACCAACTTCAGGGAAAATGCCACTTTCATGTTTTCTAACCTGTCGTACACGTCAAATAGGCTGAAACTTAGACTGTGACTTTTCAATTTTGTGTACATTGTCTGATAATGTAATTTCTATATGAAATAGATTCTAAGTGAGCTATCGGCAACCATAGTTGAAGTCTGATTCATAGGATTTATGCTCACAATTCAATGTTTCGCATCTAGAGATAGTAACTATTTATGAAAATAAACTGAGAAGTAGAAATGGGTATGTGATTTTTCATCAGAGACTTTTACATCGTATTAGCGGTCAATTAAATTCGACCGGTTGTCAAACAATCGATATTTAGGTTATGTCCAAAGAGTGCAAACATTATTTACCATACGATGCATTCTTGCTTTCAGGAGGGTTATTCAGCTACTTCCGAGGGCTCTTGGGAGCCCGTGAAATGCGAATTTTAATTTTAGGACTCGACGGAGCCGGAAAAACGACAATTCTATATAGATTACAAGTTGGAGAAGTTGTCACTACAATACCTACCATTGGATTTAATGTTGAACAAGTACAATATAAAAACTTGAAATTTCAAGTTTGGGATTTAGGAGGACAAACTAGTATACGGTAAGATGCGAAATCTTCTACAACATTCTCTTGTTTGTGCAATTATACATTTAAAATTAAAAAGATGAGGCCTTTAAACAAACATGATATTTTGACAGCTGGAAAAATGTAATTTGTACATTTTTTTCCATTTCATTTGATTTTACCAATTTTTTCGTGAAACGTGAAGAAAATAATCTAAAAACCTATCGGCCCCTAAACCTAAATAATCATTGCTAGTATATTAATAAATACTTAATAATAAAATGTAAACTTTTTCCACTTTCGAATGGTTTTAATAAAAACCTTTTTATTTATTAGAGTTACTCCTCAGAAAACACTGTACAACCCACTATTTGGCAATCCAGGATTAAGTGTTTGAAGTTTACCATTTATCAATGAACCTGTTTAATGTAAAGTTTTGAATGAATACATATTACATTTAGCACAGATAAGATTTCCTTTACCCATTTTGTTGATCAATTTTAAAAGTCAATTGAACTCACAAAGAGAAGTATGGATGTATTTTTGTATATAAAGTAAATTTCTAACTGTCCGTGCTAATGATAGGGGGGAGCATGGATAATCCGAACTGTTTTTTTATTTTCAAATTACCACATATGCAATTCCTAAAGCAGACTTTTTAACATGTTTATTACTCATTCATTATTTATTAAGAAAATCTGTGATTTCGGTTTGAGAATAAATTGAGGTGTGTCCTTCTGCAAAAAAATGTGACTGAAAGATTGAAAGTAGTTCAGCTGTCAAACCCACGATCCTGAAAAACTCGGAATGACGCGTATATACAAGAGAAATTTTCATATGAAATTCCCTCCCACCCTTAGGAGGCGTAGCGAGAGCGGGTAGTTAACCACTAGCTCTATCCCTACTCTCTTCGAAAAACAGGTTGAATAACTGAGAGTGAATACGAGTATAACCGAAAAGAGAGGTTAAGTAACTGAGTAACTGACAGTTCTCGTAGGAGATACCTCCATTATGAGGTCATATGCTCCACATTGGTAGCGAGCATGAAAAAAAAGTATTTCTAAAATATACACCTATATTATTTATTTTTTAAATTTAACTCTTACCCTGATAATCCGCCTACCTGGTATCCGGATATATATTATACACATTAAATTAATTTTATAACACATAATTGCCATAACTTGATATAATGATTTATATATCAATATATGGATGATCCGATGAATAGTGTCTGTGATAATTCCACCCCTCTCTTTAATAATGTTGCACAGTGTAAAGGGCAGCATCTGAACTATCTATCTGAACTCGCTCTTCAATCTCCACTATCCATAAAGAAAAAAGACTGGTTAGTTAAATCTAAACTGTTGAAAATACTTAATCAATACTTCATACCTTCCGTATTTGAAGAAGACATACTTTATAAAACAGCATTGTCGCAGTAGAATACTATTTATAACCTTGATAAGGCAAGGTTTATGACCTGATTTCATTAAAATGTTTTTGTACGCCGTATATTTATCATGTCTAACTCTTATCTTTGTTGTATTCCAGAAAGCCATGCATGCATATAACTTTTTCTATTTACTAATGCATTTTAAAGCTATCATGATAGGTCCTTTATAATTTTTTGTACAGTAGAACACAAATATATCTGATAGTTTTTGGTAATCAACCCAATATTTGCTTTCTCTTTAAAATGAACATTGAATTTTGAATTATTATTCGGAGGCCTGTGAATTTTATGACCCAGCCTTCCTAATTTTAAAAAAATGCAGTTTTTTGATGAAGTGGCCAAACATTCAACTTCAATGTGGGCCGACAGCCAAAAGTTCCGCCCTCCCCTGGGTTTGAGGAATAAACTGGCATCCAAGATTTCATCTTTTAAATAAAACGCTCTGTGATTTCTTTTAAAAAAAGGAAGTTAAAGAATTGACTAACGAAACTTTTCTTATGAAGACAATAAATAATTGATAACAATATAAATAAACTACACTGTATCATATTGTCTGTTTATTGGAATTGCTGCAAGGTGTTAACATTTCAATAGTGTGCCAGTTATTTTTATCTTAATATCACCTTTGAGGTGTTCAGTGTTGATTATTGGTGGCAAGGCATCCCATTAAAAAATAATCATCAGTTCATAAAGCTCCAGTGGGCGAAACCTTTCCTAATTTATATTTACAAAGTAAAAGTGTTGTAATTATGAACATATCGTCGTGAATTTTCCACAACCTGGTATACCAAAAACTACAAGTTTTCAGGAGATATTCAAATGTACTTTACTCTACCAGCTTAAACATGCACATCCTTCGCTATAAAACACCACTGGAATGGTGTTTTATAGCGAAGTGTCCTCAATATCTGTGAGGAAGTTAATAAGATAGCAAGCAAAAACGTTTCCATTCATGCCAAATGTACCACATGACCATATTTTTTGTCATCATTTTTGTACTTGATTAAATAAAGTGTGAAGTAAAATATATTTCACGAGTCAATGAAATATGTGTATTGAAATTTTGATTAGAAAAAAAATCAAAACTAACAATAATTGAGATACGTGTTTGTAGAAAATTAACAACGGTGTATCATTTATTTTTCTTCTAGACCTTACTGGCGGTGTTATTATGGAAATACTGACGCTATCATTTATGTAGTGGATTCAGCAGATAGAGACCGAATAGGTATATCTAAAGATGAACTTCTGCACATGTTAAGAGTATGTATAAAATTTCTACATTAAAATTTTCTTGTGAGAACATCATAACAAAGAAAAAAATTCTCATTAACCAAGCTAGATTTAATATTTAAAATAATGATTTTGTATACCTTGAGAATTCATCAATTACAATTTTGTTTCTACTGTATTGTTGGGGAACATAAAATCCTTCACTCAAGAGATGTATAACACATCAGGGCTGTGGACTGTTTTTACCAGTCAGAAAAAACAAATGTCTCAGACTTCATTATAAATATAAAACTAAATTTGATAACTTAGTTATTCCACTTGTTGTTTTACTAACTCTTCCCTTCATCCAGTAGAAAAAGACAAAACCTCCGACTCTTATTTAGTAATTTATAACTTAAGAATCGGAATCAATTTTAAGTTTATTTGTAAACCTTGCAATGTTATGTCTGATGATGCTTCTCAATGAGCAGCAACAGGTCTCAATTTTTGTTACAAGTTGAATAACAAAGCTATCATATTTAATTTTATATTAAAAATTAACTTCCACAAGTTACCTCAGAATCCATCGAAAATAGTATTTTGTAATCAGGGAAAAAATTCTCAAGTCTTTTTCGAGATAATGATATGAGGAATTCACACCCTCCGTTCACCTAGGAAGTTGTAGTCCATAAGTACATACAGTAAGCTTAATATATTCGTAAAAAATCCAATTCATTGTATTGATTGGTGAAAGAATGACAGTATGTACTAGAAAAAAGGGAAATGATTGAAAAAAAATGTTGGCCATTTCAAGGGAAGAAAAAAAAACATTTCTTTTTAAACCAAACTCAGTCGTTTTCTTTTTTATCGACTCCGCAGCCCTGATATATGTACTTGCTTGAGCAATTAGTTTTAAGATATTACATGATAAATTGAATAGTAATTCAATCTATTTGCCAGCTGCTTCCTCTAAAAGAATTTCCTGACAAAAGTAGAAATATAACCATTTTTTTAATTACAGGAGGAAGAGTTAGCAGGGGCAATATTGGTAGTATTGGCCAATAAACAAGACATGGCAGGATGTTTAACAGTAGCTGAGGTGCATCAAGCGCTCGGATTGGACGCCCTCAAAGATAGAACATTCCAAATATTCAAAACGTCAGCTACTAAAGGTGAAGGGCTCGACCAAGCGATGGACTGGCTGTCAAATGCCTTGCAGGCAAAAAAATAACACTACCAAATAAACCTTTAAGCCTTTAATAAGTTATAAATACAAAATGGATTAAGTAGGCTGCCTGTGGATTTTTACCACTCGGGTAAATCGCAATCAATAAAAGAGATGATATTTTGTGAATATTTTCACACTGATCGAGTTCTAACTACTGGCTGCTTTCAAAAACCGCAATAAATGTTAATACACATCTTGGGAGCTGATTTAAAATTGAATCGGTTTATTTCTATGTAGGATATTTTTCAATAAAATGTTTCGATTGTCAAGCATTTTCTAAAATCTTTTTTATTCTTCTTTTACGTAAAATAGCCAATTTTAAATAAGTTTTATACGTGAAAAAGTATTATATTCATTTGATTTGAATGATAGCTGTTAGAATAATATAAAACACATTGATTATATTCAAACTGAAATATTACAAAAATCCACAATACCATTTGACCAATTTTATAAACATCCCTTTGTCCCCCATCCGGTCCTCTATCCGGCATTGCTGTTGCGTCACTTCCCGAATATTTCTTGATATCGTCAGCTCATATTATTGGTGTTATAAAACTTAGTTGATCTAAGATTTTGTCATACCATTTAAAATGAAAAAAAACATGTTAAGGTTTTATTTTTGAACTGATGCATAATGTATTTTAAAATATCCAGCTAATTGCCCGTCTTTAATTTATGTAGAATAATACATCGGTTAATAATTATTTATGTTAGTTTGTATCTGGATGACTCGGAAGATTTAGAATGAATATGTTACTTCTATGTGGCAAATAAATTGAGCAATTTTTTAAATATCAGATTGACTAGCTAATCATCTGATATGTCATGGTTAGAAGTCGATTTTCTATAATTTAAACTAACGTTTGATATCATATCACAATGTATAAAAAATGTACATTATTAAATAACCAAATTTATCTACAATATTTAAATACTTGGTGTTGGTAATTCTTGAGCTCAGTTATACTTGAGAACAAGCCTGCGGTGTATACTTTGATCCCTTTATCATCATGTTAGGCTTATTTCATGATAGGAACCATTTTCACTGTCATAGGGGCCATTGACGACACAGGTTCATTTATTTTTTGTTTAGTATAGATACAAAATGATAGAACTGTCTTTAAAAACTTGCCGATAATACTAAGTATATGAGTGTCCGGAGAGTCAAGATAAAACCATTTCTCCTATATTGAAAAACTGGGCGTCAAGGCAAGGCCCTGCATAATTTCATCCCATTTAATAGTGATAATAGATGAAGGAATCATTTTAATAATAGAAATGTTACTTCCTTCTGAAACACTATGTCAATAAATTTGTTTTTTTTGGTGACAGAAGAAATGGTTTTAAAATAATTCCCTATACAGTCTAGGTCTGCTGGTCACTTAATCAAATAATTTTTATTTCCTGAACCATTTATGAAATAGGCCTTTTATTTCAAATGTGTTTTAGTAAGTAAGTTTTGATGATTGCACTTCAAACTGGCCAAATCTGGAAGGCACGACTAACTGATGCTTAAAGTTTTGCATGTAAATATTTTTTGTCGGCTCCAGATAACGCAAAACATAATTTATTCCTCATTTGTTTCCGAGTGTGTGTATGTAACTGTCGAACGCGGCAGTTAACGGACCGTCAAATGGCTTTGATGAATTTATTTTTACCTAGTCCCGTGTATCATTCCTACTTCACGTGGAATGTCATTCGGTTCGCTAAGATATTTAATATCAGCTTTATTATATTTGCATTTGGTAAAGTGATATTATTGAATAAAAAAACCTATGAAAAACTACAATATGACTATTTTAATTTTACAGTCCTCTCAAAATAGTGTTTTACCCATATTATTTTTATTTTTTTTAAATATTGCTCATTAAACAATTCCTTGTATTACACGTGACACAAATTTTACAGGAGATGAAATAAAACTATTGTTGCACAAATTCCGTATTTCACCATTTCAATAAAAAAATTGTCTTTCATCATCCACACATAATTTCAATGCAATAATCATATGTGCTTTGTTTATGTGGAAAAAGATATTGCATAATGTGTTTTAATTTAATATTACATAATTTTAATGATTCCTTTTGGTCACAGCCCTGAATTTAATTAATCATGTATTATGAAATTAATTTTATTTATATTTTATGATTACAATTCAATAAGAAATTTAGAACTGAGTTAGATGTAATAATAGAATAATAGTTTTAACAAAAACTATCATACAAGAAAACTTTTATGATGTAAAATTTATTCTATCCATGACTGACAACAAAACTAGGTCTTCTATAAGGGTGCCAATTAAGCCACAGCAATTGTACATGGAATGTGAAATGCATCTGTATCCAACATTAAACATAACAAATTTTTGATTTTCTTGCCGTAAACTTTTCTATGTCAATCAAAAAATTGGTCAACACAATAAATAATTATTGGCAAATGAGACTATGATGAAGATTTTAACTAAAAAAAAAATATTCTGAAGACTAAGAAAACGAAATAACAATTAGATTATGAAAAATATTTGACATGCGTGAGTGAGTCATTTTGTATAATATTTAGGAGCACTGTTTTCGTCAGTAGCAGTTACTGGCCCATCCATCTGGTATAATCAGCTGAATAATAAAAAATCAATTATTTAATAAAATACTTTTTATATTTATTAAGATTATTACAATGTTAAGCCAAAAATAGTTAAATAAAAAAAAAAAACAAATCCTCGACGATGAATCACCAAATTGGGTCTCCAAATCTTTGAATACGTTTTTCTTGAGTATCTAACTCTATTCCAACTTTTTTTCGCATATAGAATATTGGGCAATCTCGGCTGAAATGGAAAAATACTTGATTAACTTGAGAGAAAATTAAGTGAAATAGCTAATAAGATGAAAGTATCGTTTTTATAAGTCAACTAAGCGCATGCAATAATTAAATTCATTTTTTTACCTTGTACACAAGACTTCCTCGTGCAGACTTCCTTGACATCTTTGACACTCAGTCCACAACCTAGAAAACCTCTCTTCTAATGTTCTCAATTTAACCATTTCATTTCCAAAAAGTTGAGGCTCTTTGGACGTGCAATGCTCGCATAGTGCCTGCTTCGAGTTGCCAGGCAAAACTGTCTTGCACCCGAGACAAGTTTCTTTCTTTTGAGTGAAAGCTGACAGAGCGCTGACTCGAGATGTAACCATTGCCTTGGTTCTTGTGTGATCGCCCCCTTTAAAATGAATAAATTCAATTGTTACAAAATATGCACACTAGAAATAAATTTCAATTGTAATATATTAATTAAATTGCGATTTACTTGGTGGAACTCCATTGTAATAAGGTAAAAAATAGCAAAATATTAAGTTCTACATTTTTTTTTTAAATAACTCGATAGCTATTTCGGCTATATATTATAGTTCTGATGAAGGCATCAATAATTCAATAAAAAAAATATGAGAATGGCAAAAGATAATAGTGATGCTTTACTTCGGCGCAACCATGAGGCAATACTGCTTGAAGGATTAAAGACAACCAATTAAGTTTTTTACGCAGAATAAATATGTTATATTCAATCATTGTGGTAAGTCTGAATAAATAAAGATTTTATCCATTCCAGTTAAATATAAAGAAAAAAAGATTACTTAATGAGCTCAATAACAGAAAATCACTCAAGAACAAAATTATATAAAATTAGTTAGCATTGTAATTTATTAAAAAAAAAAATTTGGCACAAGTCAAAAGGTTGCAAGCGGCCTTAAAGTGGCAGGTTCCCCATCACTGAGTTAAACACTATATTAGTTAATATTATACAACTTACTCAAAAGCATTGATTCGGCCTTTTCTCCTAATATAGGTTCAAATATTCTGAGAAGCGGTTTTGATAGTTGATTTTCCAGATAATAATTGAAATCTATGGGGATGCTGTTTTCGAGAACATAGATAGGATCCTGAAACAATAGAGGTATAGATATGAATTAAAAATTATGAAATCAACAAGGGGCAAGTACTTCAATTACGGGACTATTTAACGATTTTGATAACAACAGATATTAATGTGAAATAAAACACCTAAGCAAGTCGATGCAATCTGCCAAGGGGTTTGTGTGCTTTGTCGTTATTATCACAAACACCTTATTTTTTATAATAAATCAATAGCTGGTAAACCGTTATATTTTATACACATGGGTCGTGGTCATCACAAAATGTCTTCAATATACTGCGCATCCTACTGCTCTCCTAGCTATCTCTCAACATATGAGGGCAACAAAGTATAGTTGGGCAGATAAAAAAACAATGCGTTGTATAAATAGGCATAAAATTAAAAGTAATTGAATAAACTTTTTTATTCAAATTTACCATAAACAATGACATCATGGAAAGAGTCCAAATTTTATAACCATTTTAGTAAGTATTAACAAGTAACTTTAATTTAAGATTTTGACTGAAGGTGCTTGGTGGAATTTCAATATTAAATTTGAATGATTCAATTTTAATTAGCTTTTTGATCAATGTCTACATAATTAAACCGTTTTCTTAATCGAGATTCAAAACACACGTGATATGCAAATGAACGATATTTTATATAGATAAAGACTAATATGGATAGAAAATTGAACCTTTCCTAAAAAAATTAAAAAATGTGTTTTGTTCCAAGGTATTATTAATGTTAACATTCCACTGTGTGTTTTGCCATCATTGCTGAACCACATAACCTGCGTAATGTGTGAGATTATCCTCATTAATTTATAATATTTAAAGAACAATAATGCTTTACCTCAGCTTTCATATAAGCAGGGGTATTTTTAGCAGCAGCGCAGATAATGTAAGGAACTCTGTCGCCCAGTTTGGGAGCAGTTCCTGCGTCTCGTTTTCTCATTTTGTTGGCTAATTCTACGTGAGCTTGCTTTGCTGCATAATCACTTTTACTTAATTCTTTGGTGATGACCAACTGCGATATATCAATACGATTGCAAAGCAGATCTGATATTATTTGTTTTGCGAAATTGACAGCGCCAGTTGGATCTCTAAAATTCGTAAAGCATATTAATGATTGAATTTTATAGCATCAATAGTGACAGTATCCATAAAATGAAATGCAAATAAAGATATTTATGATTTTAAAAAGAAGCTTCTCATAAAAAAATCTACGTTTTCTCTTTAGCCATGTCTACTTCCTATCACTATAAAAAGTTATTGAAGCGACCAATAAGCTTAATTAATGGTAAGAATATTTAATAATAATCCAATCCTAATTACTTTTGTATCATAATATCAATTCAATTTTGCTGTGTAATAACAAAAACAACAAATGTAATGACAATGTTTCCAATTTTAATTAATAATATATTGATGAAGCAACAGCTGAATAGATCAAAAATAAAAAATCGAATTTTCAATATGTTCACTAAACTTATCTTGACTGTGGCCTTGCTGATTGCCACTCGAAGATGTAAAGTAAAGTAAAATTAAATAAAGTTTTTAATGATAAGCGATATGGAAGTGTTCTTCTGCATAAGATTATAATCTACCTGTCAATCAATAGTTTCTGAAGGCATGTGTTCATCATATTCGATACTAAGGGAGAATTATCCCTCCGAACGGTCTCGATTCCTTTGCAATCCATTTTATCGTACTTATCGGGTCTTGTGAAATATAAGCCTATACAAAAGAGGAAACAATTGCAACAATAAAAACACAAAATAAGTAGAATTATGAATCTGTATTATGATTAAAACTTACCAGCATATCTCTTTTTATTAATTAGAAGATAGGGAAAATAGACTTTCTCAAATTCTAACTTGATCGGCGAAACAAATTTAGTAGAAACATATTCAGCTGCATCGCGGCCTAGCTCCATGCTCTTCTCCAAAGTCTTCACTCCAAATCTGACCATGACAGAATCGGTATCACCATAGATTACAACAGCATCTTCATCATATCCGTTTGCTTTTGTGTATCTTTGCTCGACTTCTTGCTTTGTCTGCTCAATCATAGTTCTACCGTAAGCAGTGACACTCTACAATTTAAAAAAAAAGCATTCAGGTCAATAACTTTACTGAAACTGCATTCTTTTCAATGCAGATTTTTCAATGCTGACAGTCTGGAACCAGTTGTACTCAGTCAGAATCGAGTGTCATATATTTAATGTATGCAGACTGACAATATTTTCTCATGGTTACAAGTCATGCCATTTTATGAAAACACAGGGTAACCATATACTGTGCTTTGAAAACAGATACTTACAGCGAATATTAGTAATATGGTGATTTGACATAGTCGGAAACTGAAGGTAAAAGATTGGACTAATCAGCACATTACTAAATCCAAAATGAAAAGGCTACGATCAAGCTGGCATGAAAATGTGCCACAGATACCCTAGTTTCTTCTACCAAATGGATGGATTTTGTTGCTGTGGGAAACAAATTATTACAGTGAAATATATGGCATGGTGACTATTGAGAACAATAATAAAACGAAAACTAGCTGCGAATGCCTCTCAAATGGTCTGATAAAACGGATAAGTAAAGTTTTGTCAGAAAGTTACAAAATTATTGTGGTCTAAAAAACAAAGTAAGAAGCTGCAGTCACATTATCGTAAGAGAGGTATATTGATTCTTAAAACGAGGAGTACTGTGAAGAGCCAAACCGTAACGTTGTGATTATGAATCATAACAGTAAACCTATGAAAAGGAATAACACTTCAAAATATTAATTACCCCAGAGATTTCCAAGCATGGCAGCTTTCCAACTTGAGCACCAGTGAAACCATAAACTGAATTGGCACTTATCTTCAACGCTAACTGTCTACCATCTAATACAGATCTTTTAAATGGATCTTTTTCATGTTTCAATTCATTTTTAGCCTTTTTCCTTGCATTGAGAAGCGACTCCAGAATTTCAGGAAGAAGTCCTTTCCTGACACTCGACTTGACAAACAAATTATTGGAAGGGGTCCTTGTGATTTTGTCATCTGTAAGGCTAAATACGAGAAAAACATATTTAAAACATTGCAACTAATTTTTTATTATATTTATGAATCAAAACAAAATTAATCAAGACAGCGGTTAAGTATCGTTTAGTGAAATGTAAATATTTCTGTCCAATAAAATTTCTATCTTAAATAGCTTGACTTGGATAGTTAAATAAACTTAGTGATCAGATAGTTATTAGTTCAAGTCCCTGAAGGATCATTATCAAATTTAAGTTTTTTCAATTTAACATTTGAGATCATGAAATTAGGTATTTGTGATGTCTTTCTACTGATGGTTTGATCTCCATTAACTAAAAAAAAAAATCTATCTAGTGTGGTTTAAAATTTCAAAGGCATCTTGATTTTAATCAGCTATGCAAGATATTCTTTTTATTATTATAATCAATACAAAAATCATGAAAAGTTTTTCCACCGAGAATTTTAGATTAACACCATTGTAGTGATTCCATCGGGGCTTGGGAGTCATTCAGAGTCATAGAGTCGGACTGTTTTGTCAGGAGTCATGCTCAAAAAAAATAATAACTTCCGAGTCCTTTTAAAAAAATGTGTATTCAAATTGCTTTGGTCAAAAGTGGCGCCACTGCACGCTAATAACAAAAAAAAAAATTATGTCTTGTTTTAAGTTATGGTCAGAGTTCTCTTATTTCTTAACGACTCTACAGCTCTGGATTATATTTCAATTATGTTGATTGTTTTGAAATATATGGAATAATTTATTTACTTCAGTTTATCCTTCATGTTTATCGGAAGAAGGGTTGTATAACATAAATTGTGCGCCATCATTATACTCGGATATAGAGATGCAAAATCGAGAGTTGATATTGGATCCGCGTAGTATCCTTTCTTGGGTTCTATCACAGTAGCCCCCTCATATTGTTCATCAGATCCTTGACCGTGATAAGCAGGCATCAAATAGCCTGCACATTTTGCCTAGAAATAAACATTTTAAATTTATATTATTTAACACCTAAAATGCAGATGACGTGACACAAACAATGGGATACCATGCTTACCTTTCTAAGCAGTTGACTGACGACTTTTATTTGCTGCCCACGTGTCAAAAGGCATCCCAATGGCACTCCAGTGACCCTCGCCATCTCCATATAATTGATTACGCACATTAATTTATTTAGAAGCCTTAATGGTAAATAAGCATCTTTTAAACAGTACATAGCTAATCTGAAATGAGATCAAAATTATGTTATATGTAGATTACAACATCTTTATCGAAAATGTATTTTATACAAGTATAGCACTTTTGTCGGGTCCTATGGCGCAGCGATTAGCGTTGTTGGCTTCCGTGCCGGATTTCACGGGTTCGAGTCCCAGTACGAACAGCATTTTTTCGATTTCTGTTCAAAAGCATGGGTGTTTGTGACGTCTAAAAATTCCCTCCCACCCTTCTGATTCTTCAATAATTGGGCGTAGTGAGAGCGATTAGTTAACTACTAGTCCTGTCCAAGCCTTATCCTTCTAGCCTTACTATTAAGACTAAGACAGGTTGAGCGACTTAGTAACAAACAGTTTTCATAGAAAAACTTCTGTTGAGATACCTTCATTAGGAGGCCATATGCCCCATATTGGGAGCGGACATGGATTTAAAAAAAAAAAAAAAAAGGCACTTTTATATGGATGTCTCTTGTTTTATCAATTCATATAAATTTAAGCACAAAAGAGAATGAGCAAACAAAATTTTTAAACTTTTATTGTAATACCAGTATTGATATATTCGTTCGGTATTACAATCCCTATACCTGCCTAATGATTTTATTGGTAACACTTCAACTCCTTGAACTGTGAATAAATTCTTCAGTAACAAACCATTTTTATACTATTTCATAATACATAATATAAAAACAAGCTCGTGTTTGCCAGGTATGTTTAGAAAATAGGATTACGGTGTCGCTTGTGATTTCAATGTGAGGGGTTAAGCAGGATTCTAGCAAATACGACAATATTCAAATGATTTTGAATAGCTAATTATTTTCATAAATAGCTGTGACCTTAACAAAATATTTTCATAATTCCAAATTAGTCATTTTAAGAGTTATGCGCTTCCTAATGACAAGATAACTTATACTATAATCATATTTCATTAGATGAGAAAATAATCATAAAGTTGAAACATTCAATACCTTCTCCTGGTCTGATCACTCTCGTTTTGAAGATCCGAGATGATGCTGTGGTGGACGTCTTCCTTTTGCTCTTGGAGGAAATGGTAACTGACAGCGTTTAAATTGTACGAGCGTAATTTATAGTCTCTAACCAGAATAAGTAACAGATCAAATGGCACGCGACCCTCAAAGTTGACACTTTTATTTTCTCGCCTACCCATTTGTTTGGACTGAAGTATAGAGTCTTTTATAACAGATCTGAAAAAGAAGAAACCAAATGTTAGTAATATACTATGTGACTTATTCTTTTTTTTTTTTTGACGAGCAAGAGCTCTCAAGGTATTGCTTTTAAATTAGTATTCAAGATTTCTCTATTTGGGGAGATTAAAGGGTGGGTTAAAAAAGGACTAATAGTAAGACAATCATAGTACTCTTTTCAGGAGTGGGTAGCGTATGCGGTAAGTGATGACAAAAAAACATCAGAATATCTTTGATAGATTCGGCGATAACTTTGTGGAAGTTCATTTTTAAGGAAGGATTTGCCACACATAATGAAAGTAGTCAGTTTACAATTGAAGCTATTATTTGCAGACCCGGCTCCTTCTGAAATTGTTGAAACATTAACCATGAATGTAACATAAAAATGTAAAACTAAAGATGCTTTTAAATATGTTGTTTTACAAAATGAAACTCAACTTTCATTTAACCATTTTGGAACTAGCCGTGATTGCAAATAACACCCTCAATTAATCCCATCAAAGTTTGTATCTTACCTCCTCCATGCATCTAGTAGGAAAAGACAAACCCCGACATTTATTTTGTAATTTATAAGATAAATTTGAATCACTTCTTAGTTTATAACGTTACGATAGTCTGATGATACTTCTCTTTCTCTTCTTCGATCATATTCGCTCTCTATGTGGAGCATATGGCATCTTCATTTTTCTCCGTCTCCTCCCAATTGCTTTGCTTCCTCCCATGACATGCCAACATCCTTCAGTTCCGCCGAGTACATCCTATAGATAGTACTCAACGGTCGTCCGAGATGTCGGAATACCAACGGTCAAAAAAAGAGGCAGGCAGGATTGAGACTTTCCGGAGGCATCCGCAGTACATGACCCAGCCAGTTCTAACATCTCTCCATAACCACTGACGTGACAGGACACTGTCTTGTACGTTCCCCAATCTCTGAATTCCTCACAAAATCAAACCATCTCACCCCCACTATCCGACGCAAGCATCTGTTCCTGAAGCTAAGTATATGGTTTTTTTCTGCTCCTTCTCAAAGAGGCGAAACACGTGTCACAATTTGTAGCACAGCAAGTGGAAAAACAAAGTTATTAAATTTGATTTTGTATTAACATCAGATATTGTGCCTTAGGATAAAATCAATAATTATATTGATTTAAGCCCTAGACTGCAAAATTGAGTACGACGAAAGCCCAAAAGCATTTACCGATTGGCTGAGTTTCTAAAAAAAAAATGCACATTTTACATACCGGACATCTTTAATTCTCCCGAGGAAATCGAAGTCTCTCACTTTCAAATGTTTTGCTCTGTTGAGTAAGTAAGGGTTATCAAAATTGTTTATATTGTAGCCTGTTATGATATCGGGATCGAGCTCTCGGAAGAAATCAGCCCATTTGGCGAGCATTTCCTTAAAAAAAATGCATTAATTAGACACCAAACATAAATTGCTTAGAAAGTAGAATGACTAAATTGTCAGCTGATACACCATACCTGTTCTGTAGGAAAACTAAGAACCTGAGAACCGACAATCGGCGCACATGTATTCAGAGTGAAAACGTTTCTTAGAAATGGTTCTTTGTCCCCTTGTCGGATGACCATATTTGCAATTTGGATAACGGGATCTTGATGAGGCTCAGGAAACACTCCTGAAATAATTTTACATTTTGTTATTTTGGGATGAAAACACACTATCTTTAAATTGATTCCTTCATTAGATTAGGATATAATGAGTTTTAAAGGAGTGTTATAGTATTCATCTCGGATCATATTGGCTTCTTATGGCATCCAAAAGGTGGCCAAACGCTCCAAGTAGGGAGTGGATATGGTAAAACAGTTAATGATATCTTAAAACATGTGAAGGAATAATTCTCAAAATTTTGTGTAATTATATAAGCGATATCTAACATCTCAAAGCTGCTCAAAGTTGTGAACTCCTCCGTCCCCTCAAGTTACAGGCACTTTTTTACAGGTCCTATACCCAATCACAATACCATTAAAAGTTTTCATGTCTGGCTGACAGGCTGATCCGAGTGTATCTTCCTGTTAACCTGAAAGTGCTCTCGAAAAATCCTAAGGCATATTTTCGTGAGAAAAGATAGTCTTTATTATATTATTTATCTCAGCTAAGATTAACTTTGCAGTGTTCATGTTTTTATAATGTCAACTTTTTGATGTATAGTATAAAAAGTAATTGTTTCATATAGGTTATAAAATAATTTAAATAAAAAAAAAAACAATTATTATTTTAAGGCCTCTGTCGCATATATTCGCGGGGCGGATATATCAGCCCTGTGGGATTAAAAGTATTAATTATCAAAATCCATACATTCCTCGAGGATGCAAGGAGACAATGCCTAATTCTTAATTGGATGATGTGAAAAGTTTTAACAACAACTAAGGAGAAACAATAAATTCTTCTATTATGTTTTTAGGAAGTAAAAATTTCACACTGCCAATTTTCGTGTCAAGATCATCAAATGACTGAATTGGAGTATACAAGAAATGTATGTACCTCAATATGACCGTTAAATTAATTGATATAAAATATAATATTTAACCTTTTCTACCAGCACATTCAATATCAAAACTCAAAATTCTAAATGGAGCCACTTTGCTCCACTCTCCCTCGGGTTGATGAGCAATAAAATCATTCCAGGCAACATCGACTTCAATCTGACAACGTGACATCTGGGCAGTCTCCGAGGATTTAGATCTCATGTGCCATTTTTCAGGTGGCAGTTCTATCCAACTGCAGCCGACAACTTCTGTATCCACCATGAACCTATCATATGACAAAAAAACTGTTTATTTTTTTTATATTTTAACTCACTTTAGAAGTTTATAAAGCCACTGCCAACTTATTACAAATTTGCTGTCTAAAATAACCATCATAAAAAACAATAAGCATATGTCAATTGACAACTGCTTCTTTTTGAGAATCCAATTACAAAAATCAAATCTCGATCAAAACACAAACGTTTGAAAAGAAATATGACATATTATTATACTATAAACCAGAGTTCTTCAACCTTTTTACATCCGCGGACCAGTAAAAAATGGAAAAATATTTCACAGACCAGCATCAACCAGACACACATATTTACCCACAGCCAAATCTCGACTTACGACTATTGGGATTAACAATGGAGTATAAACAAGTAAAAAATATTTTTTTCTCCATTTTCTTTCAAATATTTTATAAAATAATATTTCACCGCGTGTGAGCCATATAAATATCATGATTGGGCTTATTGGTGGCTAAATACTGAGCTTCGAGAACAGATGCCTGCGTCGGATAATAGGGGTGAGGTGGTTTGATTTTGTGAGGAATTCAGAGATAAGGAAGCGTGCAAGACAGCGTCCTATCACGTCAGTGGTTATGGAGAGACGTTGGAACTGACTGGGTCACGTGCTGCGGATGCCTCCGGAAAGCCTCAATCCTGCCTGCCTCTTCTTTCGTCCTGTGGGATTCCGGCGCCCCGGACGTCCGTCGGGTACTATCCATAGGATGTACTCGGCGGAACTGAGGGATGCTGGCATGTCATGGGAGGAAGCAAAGCAATTGGCGGGAGACAGGGAAATATGGAGGTGCCGTGTAGCGGCCATATGCTCCACATAGGGAGCAAACATGGCCAAAGAAGAAGAAGAATATATATTTTACTATAATGCCATCTATTGAATTTTAATTTTAAGGTTTTAATTTTTTTTTTTTTTACCATGTCCGCTCTCAATGTGAAGCATATGGACTATTTTTACATAAATATTTCTTTACATGTATGAAATTCTACTTATGACTGTTTCGACTTATATCCAAGGAGGCGTAACGTGACCTGTTGTAAGACAAGAATTAGCAAAAATAATCAAAACATTCAAAGAAACCTATTATAATGTAATAAAAAAATAACTAGATGCAAACGCAGGAATATTACTTCCAACTGTAACTGTAACTAGTAACGCAATGTGCTAAACAATTACCTGATATCAATATCAATGTTTGATTCATAAAATGAAGGATCCATTAAATAAAATGAATTAGCTCCTCTTTCGATGAGTCTTTTACAAGGAGCAATGAGCCGGGGTAAAGCAACTGTAACTTGAGCGTAAGTTACTTGTTCGTCTCCTTTGTAGTGCATCAAAGACAAAGCCTGAACTAATGTAACTTTCAAGACTGCTTCCTGGATCTTTTCTTTATTCGAGCGAAGGTCTTCCAGGACAGCTTTGTTCAACGTCATCTATAAATACAAAACTTTATAACACACTAAACACTGTATTTATGAGACTGCCGAAATAGTCTGCCAGATTATTTTTTTATTTTTGTATAGCTGCATACACTTACAAGATGTTATGTATGAACAATAATATATGCTAAAAGCTTCTTGAGTATCAGTCATCGGATGGCGAAAAAAAATTTACAATGCACTTGTAAAAAAAAGAATTTGTAATATATGAATATATTTATGAAAATTCGAATTTAACCTTTTAAATTTTTTATGTTTTGTAAAAAACTACGCTATAGGGATGACCGCCGCATACGATATACAAAACTTCTCTATAGATAAGTACACTATAGGGGAGTTTACTGTATACATAATTAGTAAAATCAATACCTTCAAGAGTTGACAAGTTTCTTCTTTAAAATTAGGCGGTACAGTTACGTAAAAGTATGGAGTAAATCCATGTACGTGGCAGCAAACTGAATTGCCCTCCATCGTGACACCGAACATCCTCATAATTGGAACAGGTGCAAGCTGAAAAATTTATATATATATTATTATAAAGTGCGCCAAAACATATATCCAACGTAGTTAGCTCGTTAGCTCGATTTTGGATCTTTTCAAAATCCAAATATTTTTTTTTAAGACTGGTTATTGATTATTTTCAATAACCAGTCTTATTTTTTTTCAATATTTAATATAGAAACTGTATTGGTTGAAGCTTCATGCTTCTATTCAATTTTTTTTTTTTTTTTTTAAACCATGTCCGCTCCCAATGTGGAGCATATGGACTCCTAATGGAGTTTATCTCAACAGAAATGTTTCTACGAGAACTGCTTGTTACTCAGTTGCCCAACCTCTCTTTTTCCAAAGAGAGTAGGGATAGAAGAATAGGGCTAGTACAGGATTAGTGGTAAGCTAATCGCTCTCGATACGCCATGTTCATAGGATAGGAGGGATGAGAGGGGGGAATTCAAGACATCACATACATCCATGCCTTTGAACAGAAATTCATAAATCGATTGAAAAATCAATTTATAAAACTGTCCGCACCGGGATTTGAACCCGGGCCCTCCGTAGCCGAAGCCAACAACGTTGACCACTCGACCACACAGGCGGTAGAATTAGAATAATAGAATTATGTTGAGTGTGAAGATATATCATAAGATATTATATCGATGCCCTTGACAAACAAAACAGTAACACTTTTGATGATTTTGCAGGAACAAAAATATTTTGATAGTAATTAATCAAATATTAATGATGTAATCTCTCTCAAGTCTAGATAGAGTTATTTTGGATGAAATAACTACACAAGACACTCCAGCCTTTGTTTACTCGAATACAGACTATTTTCTTGAATACACACTATTCAAGGAAACGAATATTTCTTCATAGTTTTTTTTATTTATTGATTTGGCATTTACTTGGTAGAACTCCATTTTAATAGGGTAAAATATCAAGGTATTTCAGTTCTACAGTTTTTTTTTAAATATGCTGCATTGTGTATCTCTTCTTAGACAGTATATATAGCTGAGTAAATGTACGTTTAAAGCATAGTTCTGACGATGGCGTAAGCCGAAATAGCTATCAACCTTTAACTTTTTAAAAAACTGTAGAACTGAAATACTTTGATATTTTACCCTATTTTCATAGTTTTTATCAATTAAAGAAAATAACGAAAGATTCCTAGTGTTCTATTCACTTTAGAGGTTCTCTGTCACTTTTTGCAGTGTAATGTAGTTAGAATAAAGATAATACTCATCAAATACTTCTGAATCGTGATTATACATTTTAAGCTCTGCTTGGGGACAACAAGATAGACTACCTAAAAACGGGACGTAAGATCATATTTTATATAATGTGACGTGTCGTAAGGAAAGGTTTCACCACCTGGCGTCGAACAAGGAAGAACCAAATTTTTTTTTCATTAAAAAATGATAAATGTTCCACCTTTCGAGGGTTTAATTTTTTTTATTTTTTTTTGTAATTGCTTAATGCAATGCTTTAAATTAATGACAAAAATTGCATTTGAGCAAAAAAATCGCCCGAGAAGTGGCTAATGACAAATATAGAGGTTTGTGTATTAAAAATTAGTCTAGGGGCCAAAATAAGTGAAATGTTGACCTAAAGACTGTGGTCCTAAATAGTATAAACTAACAGAATCGAGAGTAAATTACTTTAAATCCATTATTATCACATGTGAATGAAACAGTTTCAATTGGTTTAGTTTAAAGAAAAATTCAAATGGACACAATTACAAACATACCTGTGATCCAGGCATTCCTCGTAATGGCTCTCCATTATAGTGATCAATATCGAGCTGTTGAAATGTCAGACTATCTTTTTTTGGGTTAATACTAGGTGGACTAGGCCTGGACCATTTGACATTTGTATTACGAGTTTCAGGTCCCTGTAAAATACAAAACATAAATCATTCGACAAACGATATCAGTATAAAAATATAAGAATAGTATCAACATGAAAAAAATACTTACATCTCCCATGACAATTTCTTCTGAATCTGCAGGCGATTCCAAGAATTCCAAAGCACTAAGGTGTTGCTCAAAACTGGAAGGAGGCTCTTCATCGTCATCGCCGGTCCTAAATATTGATTAATTCGTGTAGATAAGATAAAATATTGATTTGAATTAACTGTGGACTATCTCAATAAGATAAGTTATGTTACCATAAAAGAAAACTAACCGTAACTTTTTATAAGGAGGACCTTTCGCTGGAAGCTTTCGTTTATCCATTGTGAATGATGAGATTACTTTTGTTTTAACAAATAATTATTTTGGATATATTATTCAACAGTGTAGTCTTAAATTCGCTCAATTCTACACTTCTGACAGCTATTTTCCCGCTTGAAAATGATGTTGCCAAGGTACTATTGTAGTGTTTATATATGTACAGTGGAACCTCGATTTTACGTTTTTCAGGGGACCATAATAAATAAACAAATAGTTCGGGAAGCCTAAATAATAAAAAAAAAATGTTTAATTTTCAAAAAACTCATTTATTTCACTTCTTTATTAAAGAATGTATGTATTTTTAAATTGCAATCTAAGTACCATATTTGCAGTTTTGCATTTAAGCATCTTCACTCTAGTCAACTCTTTTTGCTATATTGAATCGTTTTTCTCCTGGATTTTTCCAACGTCAACAAAGTTTTAAGTTTCTTCATATAGACATTTTATTTTGGACTTTTGAGTTAGAAAAATTTATGCAACGAAATGCAAGGTAAGACTATTTATGAGCGAAAAAATAAATATTCTACAAAAACGGTAAGTCAATAATAAATCGGGGAACGATTAACGTGGAATTATTTTACATTGTTGTTATGGGGACTTTGGTCAAGGAAAAAATAAACAATCCATGCAGCAAAATAGAGATAGTAAAAACGATAGATCAGGGTTCCACTGTACATAATTTAAAGCTCTTAATAATTAGTTGCTTAATTTCAGTTTGGTACTTCAATTTTAACAAAGACCCTTCGAACACGCGTACATCCAATCCTTTTTTTTACGCGATTTTTTTTTTGATACACCGTTACGTTTTTTCATACATTTTTGATACTTTTTTACGCAAATTTGAAACCGATTTATCAAATAATAACCGGCCCTGGTTAGGAGCATAATAAACTAGTATAGGATTGGTAATCTCTGTATAGGATGCGATAGGATGCCCTGAAAATTTTTGTCTATGGTTAGTATATCGAAAAGTCGGCTACTGGGTTATAAAAATAAGTTGTCAAATAATGCTTAAATTAATACTTCCACATTGCAAAGCTTGTGTAACAAATAGTAATGTGTATTTTAGTAAACGATTTTTTCTTTCAGAAGCATACAGGTGTACGGAAGTTTGGAGAAATCGCTTCAAATCACCCGTATTGCAGAAAGTTAGGTTAGGAGATTTCTACAATGAGATTGACAGAAGCCTACAGCAAAATGAGCCCGTAAGCGCCATCGATATAGATGTATTCACTAATACATTGAAAGATGATTCCTACGTTGATGAGCTTCGCGAAGTTTTGCACAAATTTCGATTGACTGCCGAAACTGGCCGAACTCTGCAATCAACTCACTATGCCGCAATCAGATACTTCATCGACTACCGTAAAACCAAAGAACTGTTGGAAATTTTAGATGATCGTCTGAACTATGGTATTTACTTAGACGAATTCACTGCCAACATTCTTTTGGATGACTTCCTCAAAACTCAAGATTACGACTCGGCAGCAAAAGTTGCAAGTTTTTTAATGCTTCAGGAAGATTTTGAAAATAAAATATCTGAAAACCTATCATTATATTCATGCATACAGTTTTTAAATTCATATAAGCCGGAAGTTAAAGTGGAAGAAGTAGATACAAAACCCCAGAAAAAAAAGAAAATTGAGGAAGTTAAAGTAAGAGTTGCATTTTTACGGAATCCACACTTTGATGATCATTTCGACTTGAGAGACAGTAGACTTTTGGCTGGAAAAACTATCGCCATGATATCAGGGCCCTATGGTGACGCCTTGCATCAAAATTGCGAATTATTAGGATGGCTATTCTATAGGAAGTTGGATAAAGCAGCCACTGTTGCTAAAAAAATTTGCAGCCAAAAACAATTGTTCGCAGATACACTAAGACTTATCAAAAAGTTTGCAGAATTTCCAGATGTTCAGGGTGATCCCGATGTGGTGCAGTCAGTGAATGCTATAATATCTGAATTGGAAAAGGTTACTCCCCAGGATATAATAATGGATGATCTCTTGAAAGAAGGCATACAAAATGCAATTAATAAATACCAGGAAGAAAACATTCATAGACATAGCCAGGTATATTTTTATAAGTTGCTTTTATACTTTACATTAGTTTGTAACTCAAGTAAATATGCTTTACAATATGCTACTCTTTTTCTATTGAAAATTAACTAAATGCTGCTAATAACAATGCAGCTCTGTAGGAAATTTAATTACAAACAAGAAAATGTCAACTTATACATGGGAATAAGGGAAACCGATAATTTACACGAAATACAAATATAATATCAGTATGAAAAAGTCAACATAACATGTCAAAAGGAACTTCTTAGAACAAACCATAAAGCATATATTAAATCGTAAAAATATTTATTAATTCACATTCAAACGATTCAAATTCAAATTTAATTCACATTAATTGTCAGTTTTCTTAATTCCCATGTTGGTTTTTTTTGTTATTTTTGTATCTGCAATTAAGCTTTCTGTTTTTTTTTTTACTTGACCACATACAAATCGCATTCTAACTTGCAATAGTGGTATATGGTTGCACATACTGCAAGAACACTTATCTTGACTTGGGTAAATTTGACAGGAGACAAAAAACGATATTACTGCTAAAAAGATTTTTTTTACTTTTGGTATTGCAAAAATTACTCATGCGTTTCGCATTGAAAATGAAGATATGTTAAAATACAAAAATGTGCCAATGATATAAGACGGA
This sequence comes from Himalopsyche anomala, assembly GCA_031772345.1. NCBI lineage: Eukaryota > Metazoa > Arthropoda > Insecta > Trichoptera > Rhyacophilidae > Himalopsyche > Himalopsyche anomala. The sequence continues at coordinate 10,954,477 of CM062827.1, forward strand.
TTAGCAAAATTTTTTGGACCAGATAGTAAAAATTTACTTCCATTTAAAAAATAGGTTCAACATAAATATTTTTATAAGTTGTATTTTTTTACATAATATTTATAAAATTTATCTTAAACAATACAAAAATAAAAAATTATCAATACAAAAAAGCAAATAAAATGTTTCCAATCGTTATAAACATGTTAAAAAATAAAATAAAATTTTGTTTTAATGCGACAAATGTAATTATTTTTTCTGAAATAATATTCGATCATACTGGCATTCAAAATTTGTACTTCCTATCATTAAAATTGTTTGTAAATGGGCATCTAATAAATAATATGAACGGGCCATAGTTTGCTGACCCCTGATACAAGAGATCGCAAGAAATAATGAAGGTACTTTTACCAAAAAAATGAGTTGCGTGTTCTTACAATATTGGCGACAATTTTCTTTTATTTTTCACTTTTAAATAGTAATTCTTCACAACATTACATACTTAACGTACAACCAAAGGCATATATCATTACATTTGTAAAAAATTAAAATGAATAGTTTTTGAACATTATTTTTTGGAAGTTATCTCAGTAAATTGTGTGCATTCTTTCAGTTATTTGATGCCTGGGAATCTGTTAGAGATCAAGGATTTAAAGAACAAATCGAAGGTATAGAAATGGAAAAGCTAGAAATGAAAAAAGCAGATAGAATGGAAAATCTACGGCAATTGGAGGAAAAAATTGCTTTCTTCGACAACGAAGAGCAAATAGACTTGCAGATTGAAAAAAAGAAAGTGTTTTATCATAAAAGATGGTTTGGCAAAAAGAAGAAAGCGAGAACAGTCGATGAAGGATATATACCTCCAGAAGTTTACCCTCGTCGATCGATGTAGAATCATAAATGTTAAATATTAATAGTATTTCAAAAATACATCTCTTGCAAAATGCACTTAATGTATTAATAAATGTATTGTATAAACTATTATGTTTTATTTTCCATGAGATGAACAAAACATTTTATAAGTAGTCTCAACTTCTTTCCTGCATTTACTTTGATTGAATCATAGAAATTTGAGCCCCCTTTTCGCTGGGCCCTTTTTCAATTTTTTTAATACGAAAAACAATCTAGAAACAATTTCTTCTACCAGCGCTATTCGGTGGCCGATATTTGATTTTTAAACAGTATTAGGATGTGGAAAGATTATTGCTTCTTTTTTAATAAAATTAAATCTGAGAAATTGGTTCATTACTCCATGAAATACGCGGCACCAAATAAACCATCATTTCCCTATTGTGTCATCAAATCAACAAATTTCTGATCTGTATAGGGATGAAAAAGTCAAATAACCTAAATTTTATTTAATAGAAAATCTTTACTTTCTTCTGCCGTCGCCAGTGAATAATTGATTTTCGATTTCTTAACAGTATTAGGATATGCACACACAAATTCTCACAGTATGCACTATTCTCATGCTGGTATTTGATAGTAGCCACAGTCTTTAGAGGGATTCTATACGCATCCAGTATCCTCCATAAAGAAGGTCGGTGCGGATTATCAAATGCCTTCTTATAGTCGACAAAACAACAAGCAGTTAAATTCATTGGTCTGCTGGAGGAGACATTGAAGATTGTGTATCTGGTCCGTACTGACCAAGATGGAAGCCAACTTGATTTTTTGTAGGTATTTGCATAATAAGACCTCTTATTCTCGCCAAGAGAATTTGCGCCATTACATTCCCAGAGATACTGAAAAGAGTTATACCGTCTCCACCCAGTGCTTAGCCATTTTTGAGCCTCTTAATGTTACGGATTTCCAATCTTTAATGGCTGATTTGTACCTGCTTCTGTTGAAAAGTATTTAAATATTCGGTCCAACCATAAACGTTAACAGTTTCAGTTATCTATGATCATAATTGTCGTTATTTGCGTTAACCCGTAACAAGCCGTCCTAAAGAATCACTTTACTCGCTAAGTAGTTGACTCAGTCTTAGTTTTGAATAGTCAATATTAACCTTTACCTCCTTGCAATATGTATTTACTACAATTCGACTCAAATAATGTGTCTATTATATAAGAAATATAATAGATACGTTGCTCTTAATTTATGTATTCCTCCGTAATATAATTACGAATTATATAAAAATTTTGTTATGTATAAATTATTCATCTGGAGCAAAGGTAATAAATAGTTTGTCGACATATGTTTTCCCGTGCACCTCACTGTGTGTGTACTGTATGCACGTGTTTGACCTTTTCTGGTAAGTCGCGGCCGGCACAATTTACTGACATGTAAGTTGTCATATGCGGTACTGTCAGATATTTGGGATGCTTTATTATCGTTTTCAGACAATTTTCAGCTCTAACATTACAAAAATTGTTACATTTCTACTTGAAATATGATTAATAAAATCAATATTCATTAACTTTTCCGGTTCTAAGCTCAAGAAATGCGACCCCTATACCCACATTTTCTTAAATATCTATTTTTATATGGGTTTATAATTAAGGTATTCTTATATCATAGTTTTTTGGACCTTTTGTAGTTTATATATACGATAAGATAAGAGATAAGCGCCCGCTTATCAGCGATCGTTCGTAAGATAATAGGCTGAACGCCGCAGCAAAGCGCGCCAGTAGCACATTGATATTTGCACTGAAACGACGTATATTTTACGCGCAACTTAAAATATGATTATTTATTAAAAAACCACGGATTTTTATAAAAAAATGTATGAGGAATGATGCAGAGAGATATTTTAAAGCCCTTAGACTATTTATTTTTTTGAAATTCATAAGAATAAGGCCAATAATGAGGAAACCACTGGGGTCCCTAAAAGACCCCCATCGGCCGAGAAGTATTTTTCTAGTCTCCGAGCCGCGAGAGTTTATACTCACTTTTTCAAATGTTGTAGTAAATACATATCACCGGAGCGCGTGGGATTTTTAGCACCGTAAGTAAAAGGTCAAAACCTACTTAAAATAATATATGCTTGAAAATATATATTTGGTATCATTTTCACCTTAATTTTATTTATAAATGCTTAACAGCTTAACGACCGCATGTTTTTTTTTATAAAACTTCAACTGGCGAAATAAAATTTTGCGAAAAATTGTAATTTTACTAAATTCACTATAATTTGTAAACAAATTGATATATCTTTACCAAATTTAATTTTCTTAGCTTCCAGATACTTCGCCTGTACGCTAATATGAGTCCACCGGCCAGCAACCTTTGTTTTTCAAAGACTCAAATACGCGTCCGCGGTCGTTAAGCTGTTAAATAAGCACCTAAAATCATTTTTAATCAAATGTGATTAATATAAATGCTTGATATTAGAAACTCAGACTAATAAAAAAAGCGTACCTTATTAGTTATAAACAATGGCTAAGTAGCTATGGCTTACGCAGGGCAGAGTAGGCAGCTGCGTGGAAAGTTAAAAATATTTTCTTATTATTTAGACTGGGGTTTTTCAGCTGGGAGCTGTTTTTTTAGATTTGGGGAGCCACAGCATAGTTTAGGTGGGCCACGGGGATTTAGAATTTGAAATCCTTGAAAGAGCTAGAAAAAGGTCCCACGCTGGTTATTTTGGGAAATCCGCAAATTCCTGGGTAGAGAAAAACTCATAAAAAAATCCTTTCAATGAAGAAAAAACAATGGTAAGGGGGCCACATACACATACAGACACTCAAAGGGGGCCACGGGCCCAAAAAGGTCGAGAAACGCTGATTTAGACTATCTTTGAAGTGTTTTGTAGGGATTATGAAGTCATATTTATTGCACATACATATAACTAAAAAAAGGAAAGATTACTTTGACAATATTTTGTTTTGATTTATTAAGTTGGTGGTTTACAAAATTTAAAAAATGGTGTTTTTAATAATGATATAATTTCGCATTCACTTATTATTTAAATAAAGTTTTACTGGCTTTGAATATTTAGTGGAATATGGGTGTTAGCTATTTGTTAATTATATAATAATTCAACACAAATAATAAATCATTAGTTATTAATAAAATATGCCTTAATTGAAGTCGTTGATTGAGTACCTCGTGTATCATGTAGGAGGCAATAGCAAAGGAATCACTGTGAAACAAAAAAGGGTCGCTAGAAGAACAAATTGTCAATAAAAAAAACTTATTTAAAAACATTCTTTTGCTGATACAGTAAAACCTCCATTTATAAAATCGTCGGGACCATATAATTGGGGGTGTGTATCTCATACAAAATTAGGGATTTGGGGTTTTCTGCAGAAAATACGAAACTAAGGTTTCCCATTTTTGTAAAAAAAATATATCGACCAAATATTTAGTTACTAAGTGATAAAATGCAAAGCGCGCAAAAAATCCCGCACACAGTCAGATGCCAGCTATGCATGTATAGCCTGACACGTGT
>CM062827.1:10958948-10987527 GCA_031772345.1 Himalopsyche anomala
CCCTGCTGCAGCCGCCCAGACGGACAGCAGCAACGAACGTATCAATGGAATGCGACCGTACAATTGGGGGATTTGCAGCGAATATTTCAAGCCAACGCATAATTCGGGTTAGTGTAATTGGGGGTCCCACTGTATATATGTTTTTTTCATATCAATATTTTGAGTCTGATTTTCTCTCCAACTCACCTCATGGAAACTGACGACAATCGAAGAGATGATATGCTTTTTAGCTTGTATAGTGGATATGGGGATAGTAAAAGGGCTAACAAAATTATAATAGAGTTACTATATAATCAGAAGTACCCCATGGTTCGGAAAAGTATTTTCGATACAAAGATTATTCCACATTTTACATCAAGGTCACTTTACATCAAGGCCATTGTCAGGTTAGAAAAACCTGACAATAACTAAAAACAGTGTTGCATATCTACCACACCTGGAAAGCAAACAATATTCCGCATAATCTACAGGTGAACAAAGAATAACATAGTCTTTCCTAACCATAAATATAGTATTGATAGTTTTTATATATATGTGAATATTTTATTATATAAATGGGTTATGATGTACTTTTTTTTTGTTTTCTGATAATATCATGTATGCCTTCAACAAACCCGGTTTAAACTTTGCACTTGCATTTTGCGTTTTCTTTGTTAAACTTTTTTCCTTCAATATTTTTTTTATGTAGGACAATAAAATAAATTATTGTATTTTTATTTTTCAAAATGTACTCTTATATGTTATTATGACTGTATTTTTTGTTTTGTTTGTTCTTTGGAAATAATAGATGATAATGTGAACCAAATTAAAAGCGACTTTTTTGAGAAAACAGCTCTGAGCCTAAAAGGGTTCAAATCAAATCATCAGTAAAGTTAATCCATGTCGCCATCAATAGCTTTTAACTTGGTGATACATTTGTTTCTTATATAAACACGATACATTTATTTACTTAACGTCAGTTCAAGTTTTGAACGATTCAAATTTAATGTTAAAATTTTACCAATCACCTTCAGTCGATATCTTAAATTATATGAATGAGTGGTTATTCAAACTCTTAATGATATTTTTCATCAAAGAATCAGTAATGGCTTAAGCCAGTGTAGTTTTAATTGATCAGCATATGCCTCTTTTAAAACTGTCATAAACAATTCATCTGCTATTATTAAAATAGGAGCTTGAGATGACTAACATTGAAAAATGGCCATGTGAAAAAAACTGAATAACCAAGCTTAACACTTAATAGGCGGGAAACGACAAAAGTCGTTTTTAGCGTATTGTCGGTAGAATGCGGATCACAGCATAATACTTTTTTTTATATCGTCGCTTGTTTGCGGGACACATAATATCACGGGTTTGTTTGTCGGCGTTAAATAAAATGCCGCAACTAATTAACATTAGTCCTAATTCTTTGCTAGAAAGGGTGACACATGTGTCTCGAATATTTACGCTGTAATTTTTACGGCATTAGATTTTACACTTCCAGTGGTAGTAAAGTTGTAGGAATGGCGATTATATATTATAATTATTCATATAATTATAAAATATTGATAAATATGCTATTTGTTACATATAATGTTTTGAATATTTAATATTTATAACATGCGGAGTGTTATTTACTAAATTGATAACAAGTTTTATATTCAGCTTAGAAACATAGTGAAATTATGATGTTATCGAAATGTCCTAATTTTATTTTTAATGATTAAATGTCACGTATGATTTTTTTTAAATTTCAATCGAAAATATTGTTTGGTTTAGAAGTTGTGTTGATTTTAAGAATGTAATATATTTGTGCGCTAATCACTAAAAAACGCCCGCTACAGGTTTGAGTCTATTATTGAAGCGCCCGACTAAGAAGTGTTACTTCCACTTCTTCAAGTAGTAATTAAGCCAATTTCAACCAAAATAACCTGAGACGCTTTCATTGCTAAGAATAGTGTATTAGAAACACTAAAAATAAACATAAACATATCCTATCTCAGAAATAATATTACATTGACTGTTTTATAATTACATTTAATAATACAATAAGACCTTTCCTTGGAATGCATTTATTAAAACTACCAATAATATCGAATTCAATGAACATAAAATAGAAACCCACGAAGACAGTAGTAGATAAAGTATCAATAACAGATAGTCCTCGACTTTCGACTGAGATATGTTCCTGAGCTTTAGTCGTATGTCGAATTGGTCGTAAGTCAAATTTCATACAAAATATGTCATCGCTGCACATCAAATATGGTATATGTATGTGACAATTTTACAAAAATTAGCTTAAAATACAGTTTTTTTCTTTTTTTTCTCCACCTTCTATGTAATAATACAACACAATAAAGGAGATAGAAAAAACTTTATCAGCTGTAGTCAAATAAATTTTTCTCAAAACAGAAAATTAATAAATTATTTTATAATAAAAAAATCATATCCTCTACATACGTGATTCATAAATCCATTGTCATAATATGGCACATAACATTCATATACATGTTGTTATAATAGAATGTCATTTTAAAATTCTGCTAATTTGACACCAGTGACTAAACTATTGCCTAGTTATCAAATTTGAATTATTTTGACAGTTAGTATTAAAAATGGCCATTTTCTTGTTCAAAATAGTACATATTTGCAATAAGTGTATTCTTATACTAAATGAAATATATTATCCTTAATTTATACATACATCAGCGATTTCCAACCTGGGAGGCGCGCCTCCCTGGGGAAGCGTTGACTATTGCAAAGGGAGGCACGAACAGTCCAAAATATTTATTTACCCTTTAAAACGTGTCTTTATTACTATATGAAATAAAGTATGGGGAGGCGCGAAGATATTTTTTTCTTCAAAGGGAGGCGCAATGACAAAAAGGTCGGAAACCACTGACATACATAGAAGTGTTATTTTTTGGTTTCGTTTATTTATCGATTATCTCAGAATGTACCCATAGATCACATTTGATGTGCACGGTGTATTAAAATTAATCATTTTTATATTATTTTTGTATTGTCAATTTTTTTATATATAGTCTGCGCAAGAATGTTTCGCGCACTTTGCGAAAATTCAGTTTCAAAGTGCGCAAAACATTCTGTATGAGCAAATATGTAATGCATCATCATTGTTAAGTCATCTTACTTTACGCATGCATCGTCATAAGTGGGAATCGTCGTAAGTCAACCCGTCGTAAGTCGGGGAGGGGGACTACCTGTACTTGTTTTTATCAATTACTAGCTGGCCCGACGAACTTCGTACCGCCTCAGGATCAATAAATGTTGTGTTAATTTATTGCATGAATTAAATTCAGTTTGAATGAATACTCAAAATGAATTAAGTTCAATAAATGGTCAAAATTCAAAATGAAAAGAAATAAAAATACAATGAACTGATCTAATTCACGTGGCACAGTCGATAGATTTAAAGGAATGAAGTATATAAACGATTTGATTTTGAATTGTGAAGTTTAAATGATCCACATCTTTGTTTTTAGCCGCAAGAATTGCTCGTTCAATCAACCAATTGTGATTTTTGTGATTAGATGTTCGGGAACATTTTGTTGATGAACGTTTGCGTTTATTTCATCGGCAACGGTTAATCTTGGAATGACTTTGGCAGAAATCGCCAGATAGTAGAATCATTGCGCCTGCAAAACATCTTGAGTCACTGCGCAGATCTTTCATAGTTCGGTTGAGTGCTTCCAATGCGCGTTTGTGTGCCATTGTGCATTCATCCCAGTTGATGATTTTACTCGCTTCCAAAACTTCGGCCATTGCTGAGTGTTTCTCAATATTGCATGTCGGTTTTTCAGTCATTTGGAGGTTTAACGGAAATTTCAACGCTGATTGCGCCGTTCGGCATGCTTTTATCAACGTAGCCGCTATTCCAGAAGAAGAAACTGCTACAACAATTTCGGATCTCGCACGAACAGTAGCCATAATCAATGACATGAGGAATATCTCCCCAGTTCCACCGGGCGCGTCAAGGCAAAATAAGCCACCATTTCCATCATAAATTGCATTCATTAACGTATCGTACACTTCCCTCTATTGTGGGTTCAACAGTGGTAAATTCGTTTGAACTGATTGGTTCAATGCATCTCGAAAATATTCACGTTCACGTTCCAATTTTCGATTGAAAGCGTCGTTCATTCCACGATCTGGCGTTGGCATTCCTAACTTGACTAACAAACTGCCGCACATGAGGTAACACATGTCTTCGATCTAAAGCAAAGCCTGGTTATGTATCTCTTCATTCATCTCGAGATCGGGATTCCCTGAACTGACACGAATTTGATGTAAAATGTCTTCTGACATGTCATCCTTGTACCTTGTTCCACAGTTCACACGGATTCGATGGAAAGCATGTCAAAATAATGATAGAAAATTATGTGCGTATCTGATTTGGAGATTCAGAAAGAATTTCCAAGTCAGAAAACATAACCTCATTTCAATATTATCCGATTTTCTTTCGTTTTCATTTCATATCATCGATTTTTTTATTCTAATCCATACTCTAAATTTAAAATTATTTAAAAGTCGATCGTGTCAGTGCCATCTAGTGTCATCTATCTGAACCCAGCATAAAACAAAATGTTCATTATTTGAAAACTCTATGAGAATATTAATTTTCTTTATAATTTCTTTTCCGTGATATTTTTCCGATGTTTTAATGCTTATTCTGCTATTCTAGCCGGAGAGGAATTTAATAAATCAAAGATCATTGAAATCCGTGCAGCAATTCTCGAGATATACGTGGTGTAAATAACCCCGCTTTGTTTTATGTATATAGATTATTTTGTCAATTAAACACCAGTTTAGACGTGTCCGTGCATTTCAAGTTTTTGTATAATTAATAATTTGCATATGGCCCAAAATCATCAAAACACTTTTTTGCGCATGTGTGGGTTACGCCCTTCTTGCTTTCCATAGTCGATATAATTGTTGACAAAACATAAAAAAGAAATTGTACAATTTTCGTTGAACTTCATAAAAATAGTCAATTGAAACTTTCTTTGTTAATAATTTCGCATTCGACATTATATAAGAGAAAAACCGTTTAATTAAATATAGAATGCTTTTCCATCAAGTATTGACAGTGGACACAGGAATTACGTACGTAGCAGTATGCATTTAAAAATAACCATAAAGTAATGGCTTACTAACGTTATCTATATATATAAAACAAAGTCGGGTTATTTACACCACGTATATCTCGAGAATTACTCCAAGGATTTCAATGATCTTTGCTTTATAAAATTCCTTTTTGCCTAGAATAGCAGAATAAGCATTAAAACATCGGAAAAATATCACGAAAAAGAAATTATAAAGAAAATAAATATCTCAGTACAATACGTTTTTTTAAATTTTTCGAATCGAACGCGGAACATGACGTATGCAGTTTATGCTTAATACACTAGGTGGCGTTGGTTGTAAAATTCATTTGTTTCATACTTTGAATTAGAGATGTACCGACGAACTTGGACGAACGTGTCAGAATTTCGAAACTAAATCTTCAATATCCATTTTAAAAAAAAACTTTTAGGAATTTATGTTTCATGTTCATCACCGTCGCTAAAATATATACTGAAATGTGAAAAGACAAATGAAAGTACATAAAATCAGAAAGTATGTAAAAAAAAATCAGTATACTTTTCATGTATATTATATTGTTATTGAATACTATCAAATCATTATTTTATTTTTGATCCCCATCTACAGTCAATCCTGTTTTTATGCGATTTCGAAGTAATGCGGTTTTTTAGAAATGCATTTTTTTAAATGTACCATATTTTACGATATATAAAAATGTTAAATATTACATCGAAAGCATATATTGTTGTATTTTGGATAGAATAGAGAGAATCATAAACACAACCGACATTTGAAAAAAAATACGATTTCGGACTGTTTAAATCATGTTGCATCTGCCATCGCTGAATTAAGTCCACCTAATTAGGTGTGTTACAGTCGATGAAACCATTGAAGCATCGGTAATATCAGCTGAAATGATTACTTTAGCACTTGAACTTGGCGAAGAAAGGTTTGATACCTTTAGCGAAAATTATATCGACGAATTACTTACAGATAAAGCTATAAGTGACAAAGATGTCAATAATTTAAATTTAATTATTGACAAAAAAACCAGAATACAATGACGAACTGAAAGAAATTCTGCGATCATTCACTGCGAAAATAATTGAAAAAGGTCTCCGACTTTTCAGTAAATTAGAAGATCATTTCTTTCTAAATGATTCAAATTCTGATCGCGCATTCAAGTTTCAACGATAACTTTAAAAAAATTATACATGGGTATAACCAGTGCTTTTTTTTGTTGGTGCCGGAACGCAATTTTTTCGAGCATTTTCTAAGAAGGTATATTATTTATTATATATTCGAATATCATTTTGATAGAATTAATGACGGCTTTTCATATAATGCTTAGAAAATAAAACAAAATATACATATTTAAAAATAGAAAAAATAAAATTAAACATTTATTAAAATTTCGAGAAAAAAAGGTGCCGGAACGCCGTTCCGCCGCGTTACAGGGTAAAAAAATCCCTGGGTATAACAAACTGCATAACCAATTAATTATCGAAAAAGAAAATCTGAACAAACTCTGATCACTAATTTTATTGTTAGAAAACAACCATACCATGTGTGGAACATTAAACAAAAAAATAATATTTTTTTCTAATGTAAGATAATCTCATAAATATAATATTGAAGATTTGGAAAATGTTGCGTTTTTTGTTATATTGAGAATTTATATCATTTCGTAATATAAAAATATGAAAATTTAGAATGAACTTTCGTAAAATTATAAAAAAGTATTATTTGAATAATTTTGAAAAGATCCCTGTCACTATGTTGGTGACATGCATTGAGAACAAATTTATCCTAGACCAACACATTCCTTAGCAACGGCCTTTGTTTGACAGTTACTGTCAAACAAAGTAGTCGTTTGTCAACATTGTGAAGATGTAATTTTATTATTTAAAATACAGTGAAATAAAGAGGTACTAGCTATGCCAAGTACTTCTAAACCAATTCGTAAGAGTGCTTGGAATGATTTTCTAAGAGTCTTTCAGTTCTGTGAACATGAAAAATCTGAAAAAAAACCAATAATTCCCTTCGGGTCGACATCATTGAATCACTTCAAACTGTCAATGGCGTAGTATGCCCAACATTTTGTGCTGCATGTCAATAGCTCAATTTGCTTAAAAACTATACTCATTGGGACATGACAATCGCTGAAGCAATTGTTTCTGCATCTCCAAGTCAGATACGCACATTATTTGCTATCATTATTTTGATATGCTTCCCATTGAATCTACGAGAACTGTGGAACAAGTACAAGAATGACATGTCCGAAGACACTTTACACCAAATTCGCGTCAGTTCAGGGAATCCCGATCTCGAGGTGAATGAGGAGATACATGACCAGGCGTTGCTTTTGATCGAAGATATGTGTTACCTCATGCGCTGCATGATGCGTCGCCAGTTCAAATAATGAACGACGCTTTCCATCGAGAATCGGAACGTAAACGTGAATATGATCGAGATGCATTGAACCAATCACTTCGAACGAATGTACCTTTGTTGAACCCCCAACAGAAAGTGTACGATACTTTAATGAAGGCAATTGATGAGGGAAATGGTGGCTTATTTTTCCTCCGCATTGGAAGCACTCAACTGAACTATGAAAGATCAGCGCAATGATTCTACTATCTGGCGATTTTCGCCAAATACTACCAGTCATTTCAAGATCGACCGATGCCGATGAAATAAACGCTTGCCTTAAAACATCGACTCTGTGGCGCTATGTGAAGAAACTTCAGCTAACGACAAACATGCGAGTTGTATTTCTAAACGACCATCTGCCGCAGATTTCTCCAAGCATTTGCTGACTATCTGTAACGGCCGTGTTCCTGTTGACGAATCGAACGGATTGATTTCGATTCCACCGAATTTTTGCAATTTCGCCTCAACGAAGGACGGCTTCATCAACAAAATGTTCCCAAACATCTAATCACAAAAATCGCAATTGGTCGAGTGAACGAGCAATTCTTGGGGCTAAGAAAAAACATATGGATCATTTAAACTTCACAATTCAAAATCAAATCGTTGATCTACTGCATTACTTTAAATCTATCGACTGTACCACGTGAATAACATCAATGTAATTTAAATACTTTTCATTTTGAATTTTGAACAATTATTGAACTTAATTCATTTTGAGTATTCATTCAACTGAACTTAATTCAGCCAACACAACATTTATTGATTCTGAGGCGGTACGAAGTTCGTCGGGCCAGCTAGTGTAATATAATTCACAGTGTACTTTTGCTGTCAAATATCACGAAATATTTTTTTGACGTTCTATATATAAATAGTATAGTATTAATTGAAGTGAAAAGAGTACAGTTTCTAATTCCAAATAAAACTAATCTAAGAACATTGAATAAATAACAAACAAACAATCACACCTAATGCACGAAACACATTTAAATGTAATGTCAATATTTAGACCATAGATTTGACAGATATGAAATCGAAACAATCGAACACAATCGAACATCAAATTTGAATTGTCAATTCGATACAAACGTTCGTGCAAACATCGTAATATTGTTGTCAAAAAATGTATCATACCTAATTATAAACATAACCTCATTTCAATAGTATTCGATTTTCTTTCGTTTTCATTTCATATCATCGATTATACTCTAAATTCAAAAATATTTAAAAGTCTATCGTATAAATACAGTGCCATCTAGTGTCATCTACCTGAACCGAGCATAAAACAACATGTCATTATTTGACCTATTCCTCATTTGAAAATTTTGTTCTGTATGAAGATATTAATTTTCTTCATAATTTATTTTCCGTGATATTTTTCCGATGTTTTAATGCTTATTCTGCTATTCTAGGCGCATACGAATTTAATAAAGCAAAGATCATTGAAATCCGTGCTCTAATTCTCGAGATATACGTGGTGTAACTAACCCCACTTTGTTTTATATATATAGATTGAACATTTTCCTTATTTGATATTACTAAATACCTATTTTATGGGCCCATTAGATGTGAAGTAAGCCAAGTGGTATTTTAGAAAAAAAATAAGTTGGATGTTTTGTAATATTCTACATGTCTTAAAGTATCGTAAAAGTGAAGTAACCTCAGTTAATACACATTGCAATAGTGTTATATCCGTAAAATAAAAATATGCAATCCACCAAAGCACCAAGTAAAGGCGTAATAGTACTTAAAAGTCCAAGAAAAAAGTTTTACCATTATACTAGTTGGCTTACTTCACCTCTAATGGGCCCATATATACTTGCATCATTATACCTAAGGTATTAATAATATGAGATAAGTCAAAACGGTTAACTCTCTGTTTCTTCTTTTTGCTTGTTTGATTGCTCATACTTCAGATCTAAATAAACCCGTTCCATATTTTCTTTGATTTTCTTCTTTTTCTCTGTTTCAACATTCTTCTCCAGGTCTCTAATTTCCCGCAAATTGGCTCCTGTATCATTAACCATGTTAACGATATCTCCACATTCAGTATGGATGTACGCTAAAAGCTTATAAGCTTTCCTGGCATGTTCATCTTTTTTAGCATCCTTGAAAAAATATTCACGTGATAATAAATAAAACGTATTATTTTTTTATTTAAATTGAGTATAAACTTATATTAATATCATTTCAATCATGTGTACACAAAATTCCAACATAACATGGTTTAATTGTATTTAGTGTCATAAAAATAAATATATACAGCCTATAGTATGGTTATTTTCCTTATCATGTCAGTGTCATTGGCGGATCCAAGGGGTGGCCATGGGGGCCATGGCCCCCTCCTGATGAGATTTTTCCATTCTTTCCAGGATTTATTAAAACTTAATTGTGAAATGGCCTCTATAATTGTTTAAATTATTATGTTTTATAGAATACACACTAAATTATGTATTGACTATTTTTATATAAATATATTATTTTTAAATCATCTATTTTTTAATGTATTATTTATGTATCATGTTTATTTTCAAATTGAATGGCCCCCTCCTTGAACAATTTCTGGATCCGTCAATGGTCAGTGTAATAGAACACTGCACAAATTATGAATATTTATATATTAACTCCTTGTGCTCAAGAATCTCGCATAAGCATACAATTAACAATCGTCACTTTGATAACGGCTGAAGATTTTAGAAGTGGCATCCTCGATTGCAAAGGTTTAAAATATAGGCCAAGATTAAATCATTACATCACCGCCATAGTAGTAGCATTTATATTATAGAAGAAAAATCAATGGCGGCATTGAGTGTAAATATTAAAATTTTCTCCATATTCATATTCACACAGAGTGAATAATTATTAGAGGATAATAAAAGTACTGGGGTGCGCTCAGGCCCAAAAATGAAGTGGCGGAGTGCCCCCGCTCAACTACACTCCTGCTCCTGACACAACATTGCAAGTTTCGCTCAACTTCATGAATCAGACTGGGAAGAGAATAGTTAAATATATGCCAGTGTGAGTAGAAAAACTGCAAAGAAGCATGTTGAAAATTTGATCACATATTCATGATGAATTATTTATATGTAATATAAAATTAATACTGCTTACCTTAAACACTAATTCGTCCACAACAGCAAATGATCTATCCAATTTCCCATTCATAGTATTTAATTCTTTTTGAAGAACTCTGGTATCCGATAAAATTTTGTTAATCTCAACTTTTTGTTTTGATATATTTCCAATAATTTCCATAATCCTCTTTGTATACGCTGACCTGAAAAAGATTTATTCTTTTCAAAAGATCAAGTATTTTGATAGTACAATATTATTAACAGCACATACGCATTCACAGTATTCTTTAGTTCTTGATTATTGATCTATAAATCCGTGCTATCATTTATATTCTCTGATAAATTATACAGTTTTAAATGACTTTAATTTTAAGCTCTTTATAATTGCAAATTTTACTAATGAGTTTTGATTGAATAACATAATATACAGAAATGCATTTACACTCAATCCTCTTTTTACACGGAGGATACATTCCGAGCAAAACATTTGAGTAAAAAAGATGTAGTGAACATAGATAATAAAAAAACAGGTAGCATTACATCAAACCTCGAAGTAGAGAAACCATTATTTTTACAGACTCGTCAATTTGAGGACTTGAAGTCAAACAACACTATCTACAGGAGACTTTACAGGAGAGCCAAAGAACGTATGATTTAAAGAGTTAAGATACTTAAGTTAGACAAATTGGGTTGCAAAAACCTTCTACACTATTTCATCTTATAATCCGTAATTGTGGGAGGTTTAAAACCTTTTTTATTTTTATTTTTGAAATGTCCAGGATAAGCGGGAAAATTTTACCTTTTTTTAACAAATTTCTTTTTGGCATTCTTTTTCTCATACTCTCTTGTCAAGTGTAATTTAAGACTAATTTTCCTGTTGTGTTCATCAGACATTATCCTGACCTTTTCCTTGAGAGATTTGATAAATTTAGTTTTTTTTGACTGTTCAACCTAAAAATATAATATTTTTATACATAAATAATATTGCATAACATATTTTTCTCTATTAAAATATAGGCGTCAATCTAAATTTGTTATTTTATGCGATATATGAATATTTTTAATCCATGTCTGCTCCCAGTGTAGGGCGTGTGAAGTTAATTTCAACAGATGTTTTCTACAACAACTGCGTGCTACTCAATCGATCATCTCTCTTTTTTGAAAAGAGTAGAGAATGAAGAATGGTGTTTTAGTATACAAAATTTATTTAAAAAAAAAATTGGCATTACAGCCAATAATTTACTATGTGTATAATATTATGAAATTTTCTAATTTCATAAAACAGCTAAGTCGACGAGGTGAAAATATATCAAAAAAAACCTATATCCAAGATCTAAAATTGAAATTCAAAAATTTGAAATTTGATATTGACTTAGCCAGGACTTGAACCCGGACTGATCTGATCGCTAGGATGAAGCTCTTCCCTCTAGACCACAGAGGTCGACAATATGATGACACGTGCGGATGTATTAAAAAATGGAAAATTGACGAAAAATAATAAAATGAAAACCCATTACCCTTTGAATCTTTTCAAGCTCTATTTCTTTAGAGCGCTCTATTTCACGAATTTCATTTTCTTCAATTTCTCGTTTGAGATTGGTAATCTTTGCGGCCTCTTTATCATATATTGTTTGAAGTTTTGCCATATTACTTTCACTGTCTGGCAGAAGTGAGGCGACTAAAGAAACAGTGTCTTTCTTATCAGCAAATAACTTCTTTTTAACCAATTCTTTCTCTTTATCCAATAACATCTACGGAGGAAAATGTATGTTATTAATGATTTTTTATTGAATATTGGTGACCAGAGAAGACAAATCTTAACCTTTTAACTGCCAGCAGGTGTATGTATGGCGGTACCTCGCACGCCACGAGTTTAATTGCAATTATATATATTTTTTAATTTATCGTTTTTTCAAGTAGTAAAAACGAAAACTGTTTCAATTGTGAGTATAGGACGATATTCCCAATAAATGTCGTAGTGTGTTCGACACAGTTGTATGTTTAACATAATTGATTTACGTTAGTAAAATCCCTTTCAAAGCGTGCGTCCAAAGACGTCATTTTATGTATGATTGGCGTACCGTTCACGGAAATGTTCGCGTCTTAAGACGCTTGTGGCAGCCATCCGGTTAAATAAGTTCTTTCAGTTTTTTTTTTCCATGTCGACTCCCAATGTTGAGCATATGGACTCCGAATGGAATTTATCTCAACAGAAGTGTTTCTACAAGGGCTGTTCTTTACTCAGTTCCTTAAACTCTTTTTTTTCAAAGAGAGTAAGGATTGAAGGATACGACTAGGACAGGACTAGTGGTTAGCTAATCACTCTCGCTTTACACGTTTTTAGGATAGGATAGGTGGGAAGGAATTTAAGACATCACATCCTGCCGTGCCTATGAACAGAAATCTATAAATCAATTTGTAAAATCTGTCCGAACTGGGATTCAAACCCGTGATCTGTGAAGCCAATGACGTTGACTACTTGACCACGCAGCCGACTTTCAGTTATAGTCACAAAATTCTCAAACTGCTAGACATATCATATGATAATATATAAGATAGAATAAATTGTTTCCATCATATACCGCACACTACATATTTTACTATAAAATGATTAAGTATAATAGGGTAAAATATCAAGGTATTTCAGTTCTACAGTTTTTTCATAGGCAATTATTATTAATACCGATTAAAGGAAGGCAATTGTCCCTGTCTATTAATTTTAATCCCTTATTTGTGTCAGATTACCATTAATGTATCTATATTTTGATATTATAATTCTCTATGTAACATAAAATAGCCATGCTAGAGGCTTTATCCTAAAAATTTTCATTTGCTGTTTACTCAGAACTTGGCCAGAAAGGTGGCGATATAACGTATACATTTTTCAAGACAAGATGTAGTTTATGTTATTAGATCAGTCAGATCTGGACATGCATGTGACCCTTTTTCTATTTATCTATACCCAAGCTTTTAATCGAATAATTTTTTTTCAAATATAATCATGTACCTTTTTATTGTTTTCATTCAGCTCATCAATCTCATTCTGGATTGATTTGGTTTTGTCTTGAATATCGTTCAATGCACTGGTAACACTATCAATAGATAATACCGCAGTGCCATCGAAACTTTCTTGGAATAAATTCATATCACCAGATTGTTGTAAGTTTGTGTGAATCTTTCTCACATCGCTCTTGAACGGTGATTTAGGCTGATGACTTTGCAATTTGTTTATGAGTAAATTTGCTTGTGCTGTAGAATCTGTCTTTTCAGGTGCATTTTCTAAATTATTAGGCATAACTTTCTCCCAATAGTCAACTATTGCTGTGAACAAAAATTTAGCTGCTTAAGCAAAAGATTTAGTGATAACAATTTATTGAAAGCTGAAGAAATCATTTTAACAAACTTAACTTAAATTTTTCATCAAACCAATACTTATCAATATTTTTATTTTCTTAAAACTGGAGTACCGCAATGTTGAAAATAGGATCGAGAAGCGACGAGGTACGAAGTGACCCCAGACAAATTTGTGTAATATTTGCATTGCGTTGATAGAGGTATCATTGTAGATTACAATAAATATCAGCTAGATATTATCGGTATTTAGTGAATAATTGAAATAAGAAGAATTTGAATCGTTCAAATTATGTACACTCCCACAGATTTTTGTACCCTATATAAATATAGTCATAAAACCTTTTCCGACAAACAAATAAATATAATTCTTAAAACCACTCACTACTCAAATCTTTGGGCATTCCCATGAGCTTATTCTTTTCGCCAGCAATGGCTTTAGACTCAGTGATACATTTATTTAATATATAAACACGAAACATTCATTTACTCAAGCGTCAGTTCAAGTTCATCCGTGCACTTGAACGCCTGAAGATGCCGAAAGGCGAAACCCGGGTCGTTAGTGACAAAATCTGTGGGAGTGTACATAATTTGAATGATTCAAATTTAATATTGAAATTCCACCAAGCACCTTCAGTCGAAATCTTAAATTATGAAATAAGAAGAATTTTGCAATGCGAATGTACCCCTCAGGAATCCGAAGGTTAAATAAACTATTTGCATAATTCATGTAACTGTAAAATATTGGCGTTATTCAAAAACAGAATCGTAAGAACATATTATTTTGTGGTATATTGAAAATAACTATATGTAACAAATATTCAACAAATATTATTTCATCATCAGGATTGGTTTTGCAATTTTTGCCAATACTGAGCTAAAATGATGATCCCGGGATTTCGGGGTTACAATTTTGTGATCCCGTGACTGGTTCCAAATTTATTTTTTTAATAATGCTTCATTTGTACCAATGAAATATTTTTTTTTTAGTTATTATTTTACTTTTGTCGCAAAATGCATTCACTTACAGCATGTAAGAATATATTCTAGAATTTAATATTTTTTGCATCCATTTAAATGTTATTTGTCACCATAAATGAGCTCTACTTTTTCGTCGCAGAATTTCTTTAAAATTAAAAAATGATTTCTCAATTGGGGATTGATTCGTGTAGCAGAAACGAAACGTGATTTATTAGGTGTTAGTGTTTGAAGATTCTGTTTTGTAGGAAAATCAATTCCGAAATTTTTGGGATGATGTTTTCTAATCCCGGGATTCAAGTGTATCGAAAACTGTACGTGATCTGGAATCCCGGGATTGGATTACTTAGCCAGCACAAGCTTCATAAGACTGTAATGTATTAGTAGAAGTATCAGAAATACGATTGAATAAATGAAATATATGTACTATGTAGAATTGTTTTTCACATAGGATAGAACGGAGAAAATATTAAATTTACCCTACCTTGAACAACATTATCATCAGATATTTTCAATGGAACTCGTTCGAATGGATCCACATAGGAGCAACCAGACAGTGACCACTCGCAGCTCGATACCATCTTGATGGTTTTTTGTTTACAGTATGGAGGTGTCCACGGTTCATTCAGTTCCTCAGATATCTTAAGGGCGATGTTTTGCATAAGTAATGAAATCCCATCTCTAGAGGTTGTTAAAAAACTTTTTTCAGATTCTTTGGGAAGCTTTTCAATTAAAAACATAAATATTTTTCTCACATCATTCTCATTAGGATATAAAAAAAGCTGATATCCTAAGTCTCCTTTGTATCCTAATTTCTGCAAAACAATTACATCCTTTGTAAATTCAAAAACGCATTTAAGGAGATAAAATAAATTAACATCCACGATCTGGGTTGAATCAATATAAAAATTTAAATTGATACTTGTTGAACACTGATTGTATTCCTTATGTATGACACTGTTTCACCTCTCGGATAAACATCGGAAAGTCTAAGAACATGTCACAAATAGTAACACAACTAATGGAGTAACAAAGTCATACATTTGAAATTAAAAATTAATTTCCACAAAGTAATCGTGGAACATATCAGACACATTTAAGACTAAAAAAAGTTTATCTGTAGTATGAATATTCAGGAATAACTGATGCGTTTTTCTCTTCAAATTAGAGACAGGGAAGAATTTTTGTGTGTTATTTCACATACCTATCAAATTGAGTATGTTGTCAAATTGTTTCACCTTTTGGCTGCCGTTGAAAAAGTACATATTTACCTAGCACGTCAGCTATAATTTGTAATTATTAATTTAATTAGATATTAATGAGTTAACTCGTAAGTGGCGTGTTGAGCATGAAAAATTTTACGAGATATCTCGTCTGTGGCAGTCATCTAGTTAACAATATAAAACTGATTTTGTAATAATTATTTCTGAAACCTCTTTTAAAACGGCTCTATGTTACCTACTTTGCAAGTATCTGCTAGTTTAGTAGCAACTAAAACTTTTTGTGACATCACTTTCAGTTCTTCAGATTCCTCATTTTCTTCTGTTATCACATCTATACACCTTTTGGCTGATTGCAGTACTAAATCATCCGGGAAATCACTCAGAGTATTAACATCTTCCGGTAATGGGCTGTAAAAATATATTTATGTAACACATCTTCATTATATACCTATCCATGGAGTATAACACTGCAGTTGCTGTATATGCTAAAAGCTAATTATAAATCCATGAATATTACAAATACAAAAAATAGATATTTTAATTGTTTTCCCCAAGGTCCATCGACATGACAGCTTTCGACAAGTCTAGCAAAACTCCATTGGAAACCTTTTTTGCTCGAATTACATTTGGATAGATAATTATTTTAGAATGTATATATATTTCTCCTACCACCGAGGAACATCAAAAATGGGACTAAGAAGATTCGGTATAAATATGCTTTATTCCGGATCAATCATTTTGCTCCTTGAAAAATTTCTTGATGCTGTTAAAAACAACACTTTTATTTATTTTACTTGAGATTATTTATACTTTACAAAAGATTTAGACGCCATAGCCTTTTATTTTAGTCTTAAGTAAATAAGAAAAGAAAATATGAAAAAAATAATTGAAGAAGATAAAGTTACTCATATTTTTTATTAGATTTGTGTCGAAAGGTCCCTTCAGGACACCGGAACAAGAGGCTTGAAACCGGGACAAACCCAATATATCGGGAAACCTGGCGTCGTATTTCGTATAATCGTATTTCGCGTAAATCATCGGTTTTCCTGATTCCCATGTATAATTATTTGTCATTTTCCTATTCGATATAATTGAATTTCATAGAGTTGCATTGTATTGTTATTATTAGCGGCATTTCACTAATTTTCATGTATAAAAAGCGCAGCATGTTGTAAAGAATATTTACTCATACATCATACAGCGTCACCGCTCAGTCACAATTCTATATGGTCAATATATTTATTATTTAAACGTATATCGTAATAATATAATATCATATTTAAAAACATACATTCCCAACTGTTTAAGTGATTGTATAATGATATGATCTACTTCCTCCATTATGTTCACTTATTTTTATTGTGAATAATCGCTCAATTAAACAAAACAGTTAATTAGATCGTTAAAAATATTCTTAGATTTATAATATGCAACCAATTACGAAAAATAAACTATCAAAACGTCACTTATGACATATCGACGCAGCCATAATAGTAACCTCTATTATCTATAATACTAGTCTATGGTCGCAGATTAACATTTATACTAATTGCCATAATGCAGTGGCTTCAAACCTTTTTGTTACTGAGCCTCCCTCTAAAGAAAAAATATCTTTGCGCCTCCCCATTCGTTATTTCATGTAGTAATAAAGACACGTTTTAAAGGGTAAATATAACACATATTTTGGACTGTTCACGCTTCCCTTTGCGATAGTTCTCGCCTCCCCAGGAAGACACGCCTCTCAGGTTGGAAGTCGCTGCCATAATGTATACTCACTTTCAATTACACTCAATTCTCTTTTTGCACAGAGGATACGTTCCATGCTAAAAATCCGTGCAAAAAAGCCGTGTAAAAAAACTGTTTACAGAGAAATTAATGATACGTTCCATTAGATTGGGCCATGCAATTTCAAAACCGTGCAAAAAGTGAATTAGGTGTATGTATTTCAATGTGCTCTCCCACAGCCCCTAATACTAATATTACATTTTTCGGCTTCTATGGTCTGTAAGTCAGTCATAGTAAAAACTTTAAGCTTGCTCTACCGATCACATCTGGTTCGATTCTCGGTCAGATCACAGTAAATTTGAGAATTATTCAATTCAAAGTTGGGATCGAAGACTGGGTGTTTGCGATGTCAATTCATATCATTTCCTCTCCTTCCATCCCTTTCTGATACTTTAATAATTGGGTGTAGCAATAGCGATTAGCCAACCACTAGTCCTGTTATAGCCTTATACTTCTTTCTCTACTACTCACTTTGAAAAAAGTGAGGTTGGGTGACTGAGTAACAAACAGTTCTCGTAGAAAAACTTCTGTTGAGATACCTCCATTAGAAAGCCATATGCTCCACATTGGGAGCGGACATGGATTTTTAAAAAAAATATGAGTTTAAATATGTAATACAATGTTATAAATTGTTTATTATCAAGAAATACTTATAGATTATTCAAACAAAATTAAATGCAATATTTTATATACCGATAATAAAATACATATAGTAATACTAATAAGTAATAATAATAGTTATAATAGGTATGTAGAGTTGTGCCCCACAAATTAAATTCAATATCCGTTCCCACTATTTTAATACGTGTCTGACTGGTCCACGTCGATCTGAACATTGATGAGAAAATTATGAAATGCCTAACTATCGGTTTTTAAAAATGGATAATCGACTTATCTTATACACTTTAAGGTTTTTTTTTTAAAGAACGGGTGGTTTGGGTGATTTAAGAAACTATAGATCAGTTACAATTTAAATGTCGTAAAAAAATACACTTTCAATACTTACTCACTTTTGTAAATGGACTAGGGTTTACTGTACAACTTGACATGTTATCCCAATCTTTATTGCCCAGTATCAGTGGAGTAGGAAGGGGTCCTGCCACCCGGGGCGACCCTTGAATTTGCCACCCCCAATATGTTCTCTAATTTTGTTTTTAAGCACTTCAACTATGTATAAACTATGAATGTGGAGTTTTTACCACAGGTGGCTTATTATTTTTATGTAAAATAATAATTCCTCGCAAAACATTGTATTTATTTTTGAAAATGCCGCCCCCAAAAATGTGCCCTACCTCTGCCTTGCCCCCCTTGCTACGCTACTGTCCAGTATGAGTTTTATATTTTAAAAAGGAGACCACCGAGATGCAGATTGTCGGCTGCGGTAGCTAAACGATGGACGAAACTAAATGAAATAGACAAACAGCATTTTGCTGCCGTTGTATGCTACAAGCTGATAATTATGGTGTATATTCTAATTTATTATGCTGTGTGCCCAATATGAGTTTTATATGAAAAAAATGGGATCTGCCAAGATACGGATGCTGGCAACGGAAATTAAATGCTGCTTGTGTATTTCTACTCTTGATCCTTTTTGAGATCAGCCAAGTACACAATTGATCATCAATACTGACCGAGTAATTGTTTATTTAGACACAAAGTAAGTTTTTTTGCGATCTGTTCATTTTTACGTGTATTTTGTTTGATTCAATTGACATTCGCCAAACGTCTGTTCTGACACCTCGAAGAAGTATAAGAGGGCGTCTTACAAGTGGTGGGAGGTATCCAATGACAGATTAAGCAATTGGGTGGCCCAGGCGCAATCAAATTTGGAAGCTCTTTTTTTAGAATAAATAAAACTTTAGATTGATTAGTGTTTCGCATACGCGACTTAGTTCACTTTTTTGGCCGCGTACTCGGTTGGTGTAGAAAATACTTCATACACGTCATTTATACACCTTTTTTGTTTTAAAGTATATTCGACTACATGTGAAAGCGCTTGTGTCTACAGCACATTAATATTTTTGTTATCTTTGTATAAAATATTGTATTTAATTTGATTGAATAGACAATCTACCAATGTTATTGTCTATGCGATACAACGACAAATCTATCCACGGACAAACGTCATGCCGAACACCAAGATTTGTGTCTTATCTGTATAACTTGTTTCTTGGATTAAAACATAATTAAATGTAAGTCGTTTAATTATACTCAATAAAATGAACATTTAGTTTAAATGAAATACTAAGAGATTAATAACGCGCCACTCTTGCCAACATAGTCACAGTCACATGCTCAAATTATAAAGTTAAAAAGATTTGATGAATTCTCACTCACTTATTCTAAACAGCACACTTTAAAGATTTGAATTAATTATTTAATAACCACTATTTCGTAGTATTCTCAAAACCATATATAATTATTCGCGTATTACGATGGTTGTGAAGTTCTGCAATTGAACTTTTTAAGAATTGGCATACACAGTGGGTAATCGATTAACAAAGACGATGTTCGCTACCCGATCATCTATTTCCCATGGATTTTGATTCATTCGTTCTCGAGATCCAAAAAAACATAGTCTGCGCAAGAATGTTTCGTGCACCTTACGAAAATTTAGTTTTGTATTTTAAAATGTCTTTAAGAACACAAATGAATTATATCTTTATAAATATTACAAATATGTCTAAGCATGTATCCACAACTCAAATATAAATGGTTTTACCTTTGATACAATTTTTAACAGCTAATAATGAACTGATGATAGCCCAGGTACCGTATTTTTCCGAAAATAAGACATCCTCCGAAAATAAGCCCTAGCGTAATTTTCAGGATTTTTTGGAACATAAGCCCTCCCCAAAAATAAGCCCTAGTTAAAATAATGTGAACGCCAAAATGTGGCACGTGTTATCTGTATTTTGGCTATTCATCTGGATGGCAAGAAAGCCTCACAGTTATTCATCACCAAGGGTAAGAATGACAAGATTGAACGCGTTTCAAAAATTTGTGTCCTTGTGAAAGTGAAAAAGCCTGGTTCACCCAAGCAGTTATAAGAAAGTGGGTCAATTTTATGCTGCCGCCTCTGTTTAGGGGTCGCCAAAGAGGTTTACTAATTTGGGATTCAGCCAGTACTCACCGCGCTAAAGACATGAAAAACTTCCTTGCTGAGCGGAGGATTGATCAGATAATGATTCCAGCGGGAATGGCTGATTATCTCCAGACACTTGATTTCGCTACAAACAAGCCATTCCAGAAATCTTTGCGCATGGAAATTAATGAATACATTGAAAACAGAATGGTGAGAAATAAACGTGGAGATTTTGTGAAGCCGGGCCTACAAGAAGTTGTGAATTGGGTGAAGAATTCACGGGATAAAATAACTGACAGTTGTGTTTCCAATGCACTACGAACAGGCTACTTAGACAAGTAATACTCATTTAAGGATAGCTATATTGCAGAACAATGAGAGATTCGGTCCAATGATTCAACAGCAAATAGATTTGGAGGAAAATTAGAACGGAATTCAGAATTTGATATGTTATGATGATGTTCCAGAAGAAGATGGACATGACTGAATTTAAAATAAATGTAAAATTCCTATAAACAAATAAATATTCAACGAAAATACATATACAGTGGAACCCCGATCTACCGTTCTCGCATTGTTCGTTTTCCCGCATGGTTCGTTTATTTTTCATAGTTCCGGCCAAACACCCATAAGAACAATGTAAAATAACCCGCAATTAACCGTTCTCCGATTTACTGTTTTCCTCGATCTATCGTCTAAATATTATGTTCCCGTCAAAAATATTATCCAGATTAACCGTTTTATTTGAATATGTATCATAAATAATCTTACCTCGCATTTCGTCAAGTTTAAGTCAAAACTAAAATACCTAAATGAAGAAAACTAGAACTCTAGTTGAGAAACTGAAAATATCTAAAGACATTTGAAAAAAATCAGGAGAAAAACGAGTCGACATAGCAAAAAAGAGTTAGTTGACTTAGAAATGTACGCGATTTTGAAGAGTGTTTGTTAAAATTTAAGTCCCAAACTGCAAATAGGCTACTTAGTTTGTATTAAACAAGTTAAAAATACATTTATTTGTTCTTTGATTAATAAATAAATGAGTTTTTTGAAAATTAAACATTTTTTTTGTGTTATTTGAAGATTTCCCGCATTGTCGGTTTCCCGCATTATTCGTTCATTTATTACGATCCCTTGAAAAACGTAGAATCGAGGTTCCACTGTATCTATTTATTGTACTTAAAGAAACTCAATAAAATGATTCTCAGTATTAATTTTTTGTACATCACTTGAACCATGTATTACATTTATGGCTTCAGCAGATCGTTCTATCATCCCATTTCAGTAAATTTTGCAATCCAAGCCATGCGAAGATCTCGGCGCCACCAAAACGGTTTTCCCACAATTCAATGTAAGAAATGCATCATCTGTAAAATCCAGTTACCTCCTTCATAAATCTATTGACATCCTGGCTACCGAGTTTTCTCAAATGTTTCGCTCCTTGCAGGACTAAGTTACTATCCATCCGGTGAATCCATTGAAAGTATTACTATCCATTCTTTTATGAAGATTAGATTTTTTTTTTTTATCTCCATATTAATGTCTATTGTGCTTGTTTTACTTTTTTCTACGAGTAGCACAGTCTTGTCAAAATTATTCAGTTGTCAAACAACAACCGGGACGAAATACCAAACTGACCAGGGCGTTGGAACCAATGGCTAAAACCGAGACAATCCCGATCAAACTGGAACGTATCATAAGCCTAGCCTACTAATAGGTATCCACACCTGATACATCAATGTCACAGTGTGATATTTTACGACAGTACCTATCAAATTGGCGTGGTACTAATATGTTCAATGCTTTCAACAGCAATGCACTGTAATGTGTTGTGTCTGAATTTTTAGTTACCCAATTGCCCACTGTAACCAAGATTTCATCTCAGGTTAATTCTCATTCTTGCTTTTAAACATTTATTTTCTAGAAACATGGCGACTGGCAAGCTGCAATGGGAAAAACCTGCCGACGACTTGGAAATTGCTCGCAAAGTAACCGGGCTTAACATAAAGACTTCTAAAGAGCCCGAAGCGACTGAAGAATCGGCTGATGTTGCGAATCCATCTGAAACATCTCTTCTTCAAAAAATAATCCGCAACGGCTTAGTTGAATCAAAAAAAGACATTGAAATTCAACGAAAAGATCCTAACTCGCCCCTTTACTCAGTGAAAACATTTGAAGCTTTACATTTAAAACCGAATCTCCTGAAAGGCGTTTATGCCATGGGATTCAATGCGCCATCGAAAATTCAAGAAACCGCTTTACCAACTCTGCTTGCTGATCCACCTCAAAACATGATCGCGCAATCACAATCGGGCACCGGTAAAACAGCGGCATTCGTTTTGGCTATGCTGAGCAGAGTCGATCCAAATTTAAAATACCCACAAGTCTTGTGCATGAGTCCTACATATGAACTTGCAATTCAAACCGGTGAAGTCGCTGCTAAAATGGCAAACTTTTGCCCAGAAATCAAATTAAAGTACGCTGTTAGAGGTGAAGAGATGGCCAGATCAGCGAAGATCACTGATCATATCATAATCGGCACTCCTGGAAAAATGCTAGATTGGGGTGTTAAATTTCAAATGTTTGACCTTAGTAAAATAAAGGTTTTCGTACTGGACGAAGCAGACGTAATGATTTCAAGGCAAGGGCATCAAGACCAATGTATAAGAATTCATAAAATGTTACCTAGAACTTGCCAAATGATGTTTTTTTCTGCCACATATGACACTCCCGTCATGGAATTTGCTGAAATTATTATACCCAATCCGTTAATCATTCGTTTACTGCGTGAGGAAGAATCACTCGACAATATAAAACAATATTATGTCAAGTGCAGAGGACAAGATGAGAAATACCGCTCTATTTGCAATATCTATGGAGTTATTTCTATCGGCCAGGCTATAATATTTTGTCACACTAGAAAAACTGCTTCATGGCTTTCTGAGAAAATGACTAAAGACGGGCATTCGGTATCTGTATTATCTGGAGATCTCACTGTGGAACAGCGAATTTCTGTACTTGACAGGTTCAGAGCCGGCCAAGAAAAAGTGCTCATCACCACCAATGTCCTGTCTCGGGGTATCGACGTAGAACAGGTGACTCTAGTTGTGAATTTCGATATGCCCATGGATCTGGACAAGAAGGCGGATTGCGAAACATATTTGCATAGAATTGGACGCACAGGAAGATTCGGAAAGTCAGGCATAGCTATCAACCTCATTGATTCTCCTCTGGCATTGGAGATTTGTCAAAACATTGAAAAGCATTTCGGTAAAAAGATATCCTTGTTGGACACAGAAGATTCTGATGAAATTGAAAAAATTGGAGTTTAAGTTTTTTTTGTAATCATAAATTTAATAAAATAAAAATATGTAATTAGTCTTTTATATCAAAAATTGCACCCATCCACACTCAACTTTTTTGTTACTTTGGCTTACATATCAATTTATTCTATGCTGCGTAGGACGCAACATATTGATAACAAGCCGTAAATATCAGTGGCGGTTCATGACCTAAAATCTTGGCTGGGCTAGAGAAAAGTTTAGCATTGTTTACATACATACATTTATTTATTATATAAACACGAAACATCCATTTACTAACGTCAGTTCAAGTTCATCCGTGCACTTGAACGCCTGAAGATGCCGAAAGGCGAAACCCGGGTCGTTAGTGACAAAATCTGTGGGAGTGTACATAATTTGAACGATTCAAATTTAATTTTGAAATTCCACCAAGCACCTTCAGTCGAAATCTTAAATTATAAATAAACTACTTTTCCATCATGAATTAACAGATAACCACTTAAAAGGGATACTACAATTTGTTTCATCTAGTAATAACACTGTAGTCCTGAGAATCTGACAAGTATACAAACCTTTCTTCCAATTCTCATATCCCGTCACACGGTTTCACTTGTTATGTAAAATGTTTTTTTACTGTTGACATTCATACATTTCTCTCGTAAATGCACATAAACTTAATATATTTGCGCTGAAGCTTACTTATTGTCGGTCCTGGCGAACAAGCATGGTACAGAAAATACATTAAATAAGAATAAACTTTAATTTGTTTTAGAGATTTATTTCTGGCTGTTTTTTATTAATGAACAGAATAGTTGAGAAGATAACTACTGTGTATCAGTTATATATTTCATTGACTTACGAAAGAATGTTAGGATAGATCAATTGGACATTTATTGTCACAACACAGAAAAATTAAGAAAAATATCAACAATGATTCTTAAAAACTAAAAATGATCATTCAAAACAAGATCCATCCGCTAAAAAATAAAGAACGATTAAAAAAAAAATATATCATCCACAGCGAAGGCTGACTTAGATCTAATGAATAAAAAATTAATACATTTAGTAAATGTTTTCTTCTACAATATACGGATTCAAACGCGAGTCGCGGGAAACGTTTACCCGTTGAATATAATGTGCTGTCAAAATAGTACATCTGTCAAATTATTTAAAGGCACAACCGATACATACGTGAGTAAACTGTAAACATCATTTTTAACAAACCTTTGTGAAATGGCAAAAATAAATATTTAAAAGTGATGAGATTGATTTGATTTAACCGGTCAAAGTATAAAATGGTAAAGTTAATGAATAAAGCTGCTATAAAAAATACTAGCTAACGTCTATAATGCACCCCTTCCGACAACGGAACTCTCATAAACATGTTTTAAACTATATTTTTAATTCCTGATATCACAATGTGAAAACAATTTTATTCATATCATGTAAAAATTTATCAAAAGATTTTCATTCACCCTGGATATAATACAATTCTAGACATGTTGAAGAATTTTATCAATAACAATACAAAAAATAAGATTAGTAGACCAAATAAACGTACGTGAGCCGATAAATAGAAAACAATATACTTTAAAGATGCTTTTGCGTATTTTGTACTCGGCAATGTTACAAAGTTATCTTTATAATCCTTACATTAACACACTTGCACTTTCTGAAGTATCGAGCGTAATGATCAACAATACATAAAATATATGAACATAAACCTAATCTCCAATCAACGACTGAGGCAGGTTCAATCTAAACGAATAAAAGCCATTCTACAACTGCGTATAAAAATACAATTCGAAGAATCACTTCATTATTTTGCAGGGGCGTAAGAAAAACTAATCTAAGTCATTTGAGACAATGTATACGGATGAAGCATATTTGAAAGTATATCACTAATCGGCACAAGCTGGTCTATTAACCGGAGGTACACGATGTTTCTTACACGCTAATGTAAGCCCTCTAAGACTTACTACGTAGTCTAAGCTAAACGCTAATCACTTCAGCTGTCAGGGCGGACTAGATCTGTGTGCTGAAGCGCGGACGAGGGAGATCACCGAACACGTCTTCGTGAACTGACCTAGCTAAAGCTTTAATACTGGCCGCTATATCTTGAGGCTCGTCATCCTACACAGAAAACAATACATTAAACAAGATAATATCTACGTATATTACACCCGGCTTTCTCAAACTGTTCCGCGGGACACTTATATTTCGCACAAAGTATTAGGTGTAGTAAAAAGTCCTGACGCATTTTAGAGATGCGTGTTTTAGAATTAGTCGCCTTCGGTCCTTTGACTGATTAGGACGCCCTCGTATTTTTTTTTGTGTCGTGGGACATCTCAATTTATGTTCTGTGTAAAAAAACGAGTTCATCGACCACCCAAAAAAAATGACAGCGATTTGCCCATCTGAAGAACATTTACGCAGTTGTATGCTTTTTCAATTCAACGCGAAAAACAGCGCAGCCGTTGCAAAAAAAAACATTTGCGACATTTATGGAGACATTTTAAATGTTCGAAAATGCCAGAGATTGTTTAAAAAATTTCAATCTGGAAATTTGAGCCTAAAAGATAACCCTCGAAGTGGACGACCTCAAGAAGTGGATGAAGCTGCTCTGAAAGCCGAAATTGAAAAAAATCCCATGCATACAATAAAAGAATTGTCCAGTATAGTCGGGACCAAATGGTCAATTACTCAGAAGTACCTGAAAAAAATGGGTAAAATCCGAAAAGAAGGAATTTGGGTGCCGCATGCGCTAAGCGATCGGAACAAGGCGCAGCGACTAAGCGCGTGTCAATTGTTGCTTGAAAAACAAAGCTTACGACCATTTCTTCAGGATCTGATTACCGGAGATGAAAAGTGGGTGTTATATACGAATGTATCGAGGAAAAAACAATATCTAAATAAAGGACAACAACCAATTCCGACCCCTCGAGCTGGTTTGCCCTCAAAAAAAGTTATGCTTTGTGTTTGGTGTGATTCTAAAGGAATCATTTATCATGAAGTCTTAAAATATGGTAAAACTGTGACGGCACAAGTATACTGCGACCAATTGGACCAATTAAATGCAGCTTTGGAAAGAAAGAGACCGGGGCTGATGAATAGGCGCAACATCGTCCTTCAACATGACAACGCGAGACCACATGTGGCGGATTTGACCCGACAAAAAATCGAAGACCTTGGTTGGACAACTTTACTGCATCCACCCTATTCACCAGATCTGGCACCATCTGATTACCATTTATTTCGATCAATGGAACATTTTTTTAGAGATAAAAAATTTCATTTAGAAAGTGAAGTAAAAACGGCTATTTCCGATTATTTTAATTCGAAACCAGTTGAGTTTTTTACTAAAGGGATTTTAGATTTGTCAAATAGGTGGCAGAAGGTTATAGAAAGAAAGGGTGAATACTTTTTGTAAAGAAAAATTAATAAAAATACTAAAATCAGAATTTTGCGTTTTATTTAACAAATGCGTCAGGACTTTTTACTACACCTAATAAATAATAGGTGTCCCACTAAAATATGGAACAGTTGAATATACTACTACAACAGCAACAAATTCAAAAATATTGGACTTTATATCGATATTACCTACTTTACCAAATAAACAAGGTGTTTGGTCGAGATATCAGGATTTGCAAAATGATTCATAGCAAGAAAAGTTTGGGAAACTGCATTATACATATGGGAGGCCAATCATAAAATACTTCATCCTGGTGAAGTGTACTTATGTCAATTTATTGTTCAAATGCGTCTTATCACTCGTGAAAGGTTCAGAGGGCTGAGTAGAAACGGTCACTTTTGAGTTATCAGGTTTGGCAATTAAGATATGAAAGATCATAATCAAGAAACAAAAGATGATTAATGATAAATATAATAATATACCTGGTGATTGAGTCCATCCTGAGATAAGTCATGTAAATGTGCAAAAGCTGGAACACTGACAGGAAGACTTTTGGCGATGGAAGAATTCCACGGTGGAGCGACATTGCGCTTTATATGAATGCCTTCATCTCGACTCACCGAATCTGTAAAAATACATTCAATCAACTAAAAATTCCATTTAGAATTACACATTATGAATCTATGTAAAACACAATATTTAGGTGACACCACTATCAATTACAACTAGTGGAGAACAATAACGAAATATAAAAATTAATGATGAAATTATTACCATCGGTATCAGACTCATAAGCATCCGAATTTTCTCCATCATGCGGAGGCGTGGAAGAATCCATACCCTCGAGATCAAAA
>CM062827.1:10987627-11054048 GCA_031772345.1 Himalopsyche anomala
TCGAGAGAGTCTTCTTTATAACTTCCGTGACTAACCAAATTCTGCAATGAAAAATTATCTTTGAAAGTGTGTTTTCATCCGAAAGAGAAGTATAATTTGTCATTGCCATATACATTTAGTAAAATAGTTAAATGAGTGGTAGGAAGATGTATATTTTATTACTGTTATCGTCAATGGAAATAAGTAATGAGATATAATAAAAACAACTATGCACAATAAATATTCCACAATTTTATATAATATATTTATGTTGTTGATGGTAAATTATGCAATGTATCCAAATATTGTTAAGCTACATTTATTTTTGAATTAAACAGCATACCTTAGAAATACTTTTTGGCTTAATTTTGATATTTCCGCGGGCAGGCAGATGTCTTCCCTTGGCGATACCAGTGGGAGGTATTTGTTGCTGGCAATCTTCACTCATTGAACTGACCAACATGTTTCTATCTATATTTGGCAAAGACAATTCTACGTGTTCTGCTTGGCTGCTAAGTATGCTGAAATTTAGTACAATTTGATGTTAATTTTTGATGAAATAACATATAGCAAGACTTTAGTTCAACACATTCTTTTGACTGAGTGTTTTCTGCATACAGTGGAACCCTAATTACACTAACCCGAATTACGCGCTGGCTTGAAATATTCGCCGCAAATCCCCAAATTGCACTGTTGCATTCTATTGTCATTGCTACGATACGGTCGTCTGTGAGGCGCATAGTCAAATGTTGGCTAGTGTCTGTGTATTCAACACATGCCAGGCTATACACGTATAGCGGGGCGACTGTCTATGTATTGGATTTTGGTGCGCTTTGCATTTTATCACTTAGTAACTAAATATTTCATCCATATTTTTTTTTGAAAAACTTAGGAAAATCTTAGTTTTGCATTTTTTGCGAAAAAAACCAAATCCCTAATTTTGTATGAGATTCACTCCCCCAATTACACTACACTGTCTCGACATTAGTATAAATGGGGGTTTTACTGTAAATATAGTTTTTAAGCATTTTTATAATATAAGGATAGTATAAAAAACTGTTCACAAATCGAAGGTGAAAATTAATACCTAGCCAGTATCCTGTGATCCCTGTGGGCCTGATCTTTGAACTGCTCGAATTGACTGTATTTTCTTTCGCGGAAAATTCGAACGGACTCTTCTACGGCTTCCACTTCCGCCTGCAGGGCTCGAGTGAGTCTCTTGTTTAATACCCCTACTCCAGGGTGAACGGACGACACCGGTCTCTTATCAGATATCATGTCTTCGATTGGCACGCTCATCACCATTTTGAAAACTGGAGAAAATCTTTCACATTGACGCAAAGTAGCCAATTTCTGTTCGGTCGTCTGCGAAATTAAAAGACAACAGTCAGATAATAAATAATAAAAATTCATAGTTAGATAGCTTCTAATGATAATTGTAAGCTTAAAAAAAGACAGTCTAGATATACTTCTTACGCTGCCGAGGCACATAACGCACAACAACTTTGCATGTCCATCTCTTAAGATTTTGCTTGTTACCCTGCCGCAAGGATATTTGGTATCATAGTATGAGTGCTATTATCTAACAAAGCACAAAATTTCATAAAATTCTAATTGCAAGCGACGATTGCAGAGAAGATTTTTAGTAACATCAAAGCTGTTCACAATTTGGGAAGCTCGCTTCAAACTAAAAGCGACTTAGCTTAAGTTGTCAGGTTTAAATTATAATCAGCATAAAATGAGCGAAACACGTAGAACTAGTGTAACATAATATATATTGGTCTAGAGCAGGGGTTCTTAACTGCGTGCCCTAGGGCGCACGTGACTTTTGGGAGCCATTTTTGTGCGCTCCGGCAAAGTATCAAATACATTTAAAATAAATAATAAAATTATTTATTGAAATTGCAAAAATTTAACCATATCCATGTTATTTTACGAATAAGTTTTAATTCCACTGCCAGTGAGTTAAAGGGTTACATATGCTAATATTGTGCACTTGTTTAGATACATATTTTCTTTGCTGGCAACCCCGCTCTGTCAAAATGTTCTAATTTTTCTAAATTGTCTAAAAGGATCGCACTAAATGTGCTTTGTTTTTTTTATGATTTTTTTGTATATGTAAATAAATGCATAATGCTTTGATTTATAATAAATAATTTAGTAATAATATAATGAATGTAACACATGTAAAGCTGTTAAGGGAACAATAAAAAAATTAATACATAAATAAATACTACTTTTTAGTACTATCTATGTAAATCTTGTTTTTTTTAAATCAGGCCTGCGCCTGTCACTCTTCTCCTAAATCTCAAGTGCGCCCTTCACCGCAATAAGGTTAAGAACCCCTGTTCTAAAACATAGTTTCTCAACCTTTTTGGGCCCGTGACCCCTTTTGAGTCTCATATATTTATACGTGGCCCCCATACCTGTTTTGAAGTTTTTCGGTATATACATGTAGTCATTGGAATTGAAATACCCAGAAATTTTGAGATTTCCCAAAACGAAAAGACGAAAGACCTTTTTTTTTTTGTTTAACTTTTCCCGAATTTACGGATTTACCCAATTTCTAAATATTTTGTCGCTGACCGATTTTCAAAACCTGTGCCTCCAGTTGAGAAACATTATCTGTAAAAATATTAAGTTTAACTAACTACTGTTACTTAGTTTACTGTTGTAAGAATAAGTGAAGACTCGGATGCAGAGATCAAGAAAATAACATGGCTGAGATTCACAGTAGTATTTTATCACTGTCACTGCAATCTGCAAAACATGATAACGTTGTCGAATAGGGCATTATAGTTCCATTTAAAGACTATGCAACGTTGTGAAGGTTGAGCGATTGTTTTCTCATAAAAATTCACTTATTTATATTTCAAATACAAAACATCTAAGAATTCCACTGAAAATATTCAATAGTTCATAACAATTTGAAAGAATCTGATCAATGGATATCATATGAGCCCTCAAGAGGTGAAGTGAGTGAAGTAGTAAAATGATAAAACTTTTTTATTGGACTTTTAAGTACAATCACGACATTGCTTTGTGTTTTGGTGGATTGCATATTTTTATTTTAGGACGATAACACTATTGCAGTGTTAAAATTTACTGAGCTCACTTCACTTTTATGATACTTTAAGAAATGAAAAATATTATAACGCATCCAACTCAATTCTTCATAAAATATCCCTTGGCTCACTTCACCTCTCATGAGCTCATATGACATTTACCAATTTCAAAACTTCATTATTATTTTCAAAGCAATATTAATACATCACATTGACTAAAATACTCTTATATAAATAACCAATTCCGCTTTATCTGATTTGTTTAGTTGCTCTTTCTATACGCTGAGACAAAGCTGCTGATGCATATAGCATGTTACGTTTGCGTGCGATCCGGCCCAGGTGCCCAATTCGGATTGCATATTTATGTTTATTAAATTTTTAGGACGCTTAAATGTTACAGAAATATACCTTGTAAATGCATTTGAAAGTAATCAAATAAAACATACAGCCAATGCAGCATTAACAAGCATATGATGTGGCGGTTGCAAGTGAGAAGCGTGAGTGTGCATTCGGCAAACCAGGCAGCGGTGAACTACCCACGAACCGACACTCCTTGCTTCCACTAATGACACCTCCTCGCATTGGATACTCCATTTCGAAGCTGAACCTAACGCCTGGAAAAATTGAAAAACGTTATTATTATCCATTCTATATTATTAAATTTACATTTTCATCAAAATTTACGAAGATCTTCAAATACATCAAGAGAGCAGTTTATACTTTATTCACAGCTTGTTATTATTATCAACATCAATGCATGATTTTCATTTTCACGAATTTTTTCAGTTAAATATTCAGAAGTAACTTATCCTTCATAAAATCCATCACAAACCACAAATAAGGAACTCTTTTAAAGAAGAAATAAGTTGGTAAGACTGCTTAGAATAGATTATTAAAAAAATATAACTGATTCGATAGTACCCGACTTTTGTCATGCAATCAGTCAGCATAGATAGGCATCATTTAACCCACTGATGAGTGAGTAATTTTGACTAAATTAGGTTTTTTCTTATATTTTGATTATTTAACTATTGCTACACATACAAATATAAAAAAAATTTGGGTGTAGGAAGAATATAAATTATTATATCAAGTAAATATCTTTTTTTTGAATTATAAAACGCATTATTCAAAGTATAAGATAAACTAATTAGTTTAATTAATGAATTCATTATTAATTTTAAATAATTTGTTGTAGCTATTACTTTGAATTTGTGCCTAGACCTTTTTTTGCTCTCATCTGTGTTTACGTGACGCCAGTGGTGTAGGAAGGGGTCTTTGAATTTGCCGCCCCCAATATGTCCTCTAGTTTTGTTTTTCAATAACTTCTACTATTTTTAAACTATGAACTAGCAGTTTTAACTACAGTTGGCTAATTTTTTAATGTATGAAAATAATTTCTCGAAAAATATTGTATTTGTTTTTGAAAATGCCGCCCACCGGTGCAGTCCCCCCCCCCTTGCTACACCACTGCGTGACGCTCTACTGACGCTAATTTCAGAAAAGGAAATGACCCAAAATAGAATTATACATTCAATATTGTATGGCTACCAATTTGTTTACAAATATTAGCCTTTTAAAAAAAAAATTGTTTACTTGAAACAAATAATAAAAATAATGTGACTGCCAAAAATCATACATATATATGTTTTTTTATCTATGTGTGAAAAAATAAAGAAAATTAAATAAAAAAAACATGGGAATGACAATCGATATTAGACTACACAACATTTGGACGCACATACGTGGCCATACTCCTCGAAGGGTTGATACAGGACAAAGTTGGGTAGCCGAAAAACATTTAACATAATAATTGTAAATATTACTGAACTTTAACAATAATACTATAAAATAATTCCATGAAAGAAATAAAACACTGGTGCTAATTCCAGATTATTTATTTTAGTATTAGTATATCAGTACCGGTTCCGCACATGGAGAGCATTGTAAACTGACAGAATTAGTACAAAAGTGTTGTACCAAGAATTGATGTGAACACTTTACCCTCCAAGGACGAGCATGACTATAATATGATAACAGTTAGCACCAATGTGTATTGATCCCACTATTCATCCCTTGTTAGTTAACTATCAAAGCTACTACTTTTACTAATATATTTGTATTGAAATTATGTTGATCTGAAGAGGTCAAATTATATATTTTTTTTAATATTTCACGTTTAGCTATATTTCCACCTCGAATGTTTGTGTGACCATATGGTCATGCTCGCCCTTATCAATGTCCTTAAACAATACTACACGAGGCCTATAAGGATGAGCGTGATCAAATGGTCACGCGACTTTTCTTTACAAAGGTTTTATGTTTTTTTTTAAAATATTAAGTTATATATTATAAGTTATTTGTGAATTCAATGTGGATTAAATTTTATTTTTTTTGAAAAAAAACTTGTCACTGGAAGGTTAAAAATGAGAAACAAAGAAGTAACAAAACAATTTTTTTGTAATAAAAAAAAAAATGATTTTGATGATGTAGAGTTGAGTCAGTGATGACATGAGCTAGCGTGGAAGGCATATTAAGATTTATCAAAAAATCCCAATGCATTAAGAAACATATTTTTCCCATTTGTGTGATTTATTTTGATAAAAAATGTGACTCCACACTGAGACTTGATTTCTGTCTGTCATTTTATTGAAATGTACAGTTTATTTCGCCCCTTCCTCCATTCATATCCTATGAAATTTTATAAATGGAAAGTTATATTTATTTAATGGGAAAAATATGACTATTTTACCAATCTCTGTGACCGTGGAATTGAAAAGTCTTAATCAGATGTTTTTGTACTCGATGCCAAAATTGATAACTAAATTCGATCACATCGAAATGCGAATTGGTAACGAATAAGAATGACCAGTCTATCATATATGTATTTGTAAATTAAATAGATATGTAATACAGTAAATATTTCACAAATGTCTTTGTAAGCACATTTTAATATTGATGACAAGATAAAGGAATAACAGATAGTAATGATTTATGGATGTGATTTCACTGTGCCTACTCATATATTGATTTATATGCATTTAAAGATAGAGAAAATGCATTTGTAAAGACAAAATTATTACTTTGGGAGAAATTTCTTCCTAGTATGATCCGTACCAACTATATAAGACCAAGTGTCAAATGAAACTATTATGATGTTCGAAGCAACAAAACTTGTACGAATTTGGCATTTATCAATTTTAATATTCCAGCCTTACAGATGAGCAAATTATAATAAATATTATAATCGAGAGTTAACCCTCATCCCCTTAAGTCAAGGTCAATGAATTTGTTTACCTCTGCGAAGAAAGGGTCTCTTTGTTCCAAAGGAGACAACTCGAGCTTCTCCACTTCTAAGTTGTTAACAAAGCCGTTTTCATATCTGATGAGCACATTTAAACATTTGCACGTAATAAGCATAATGTAAAAAGTAACTACACTCCTTCTATAAAAGAATCACTAAACAAATTGTTAAAATCTTTTTAATTTAGCCGGACAGTGGGAGTAGAGAGTTGTATGAAATGGCCGACAAAAATACAAGCCAATACAATAATAATATGTAAGTTTTTTCTCGTTTTTGGTTGGAGCTAGGTACAGCTGATTGTCAGTTACAATGGCTGGTTAACAACATGCATCTCTTTTACTCTTACGTGCGCGATACATAGTTCGCGAGATAAAGCGAGATGAAGTGACATGCGTACTGCAAGCAAAATACTCAGTTGGAGAATCGTTCGTTTATTTATTTGTCTCTTTTTGCATCATCCGAAAATATAAGATGTTATGTAAAGCCAGATACACGTACTTGGCATACCTATATTGTGCTATTTTCAAAACATAATAATTTATTTTGATAATTCAGATGCATAGTTGCATGCGTATACCCATAAAATGGATATCAAACGATGCTGTAACAACTTCAGATATTCAATCACCAAGTTATCTACTTATCTAAAGGGCTCAAAAAATGAAAAATATTCGAGTTTATTTTTGTTTTTGTTTTCGCGTTCAATAGTTCATTTCAATAATAAACTTGACAACGCCGCTTCATAGTTGCCCGATTTATATGCATGATTAAACCATTTGCACAACACATTTGTACAAACACAGTTTATAGAAGTAGTTCTTAAGGTGTGGTCCGCGATTTACTAGGTAGCGATTAAAAATGCTTAAAAATTAATTGTATCCTTTCATATATGTATACATTTACGAAAAACTGATGTAGACTACAATCGAATCATACAAGTAGCAATATTTAATTACGATTTTTTTAAAATTTGAAAACTGATTATTATGCAATGCTTATCTACTATTTTACATATACATCGGCTTTAAGACCAAATTTTGAAAATTGGTTATTATGATCAGATCAAAATTCACAAAAATTTTGATATTTACCAATAACGGTTCGGTACTGGCTAAATGGGGTAGAAATATAAGTCTGCATGTGTTCATGTCATGTTCGTGTCATAAATCAGCCATGATGTTTTTAATTATTACCAGTTCTATAATTATATTGTTGTATATTTGTAAAAAAAACGGTCTTTTTTCGGGTTGAGGAGTATACATCTGGGCTTCGGGTAGGGTTCGGGTATCAAGCGAGGTATTAGACTCGGGCCCGGGCTAGGTCGGGCCTGAGTCTTTCGGGCTCGGACCGGGTAATTTCGTAAAATTTCGGTCCGTGCAGACCTCTAGGTAGAAGCTCGAATTGGACATTTGACGGGGCAGTGGTTGGCGATCAGTGCCCACGGGCGGAAAAGCATCCGCAAAGCATAACTTTTATATTGAATTACACTGACATAATCGTTGCTTTAGAATATTTCCAAGCTTTTAATACATTCAACTGTAATAAACAATTGAATACTTTTAAAATTAATTACACATGTTTAAATATAGATTGTGACCAATTTCAATCATCACGAGTAAGTGGAATTATAACTGAAAATTGTTTTATTTCTTAATATAATGCCTTTCCACCAGATAATCGCATTTTTTGTCTAACTGAACCATGTCTAACTGAAATTTTATCCTGTAAACGAAAACTTGGTTGCAATTATTTTATTTGTGAATGACAAAGACTTAATTTTACGGGCTTATTCCCGGTTATTTCAGCCATTTAAAGTTTTTTGCATATCTAAAGGTGGGTACAGACTCAAATTAAAAACACTAAATTATTCTATACCAGCAGTCGGCAAACTTTAGAACCTCTCGGACCACTAAATACATCATTTTTATCCGTCGGACCTCCTTTAAGTTTTTTTAGTACATTTGGAAAAAATATTATCAAAGAAAACATGAAAAGCACCTTATTCATAAAATAAAGCCACTAATTTCAATCAATTTTTTTAAGCTTAATTAATAGTAAAATAATTAAAAAAAAGACAAGTTAAAAATGGCTCCACATTTCTTTGCGGACCATCACTTTGTCTACCGCTGTTCTATTCCACAGGCTGCCAAACTTTTGACCACATACAGTAATACATAGTGATTACGTGCGATCTACTACCGACATTAGTGGTAACTGGTAGCGGTCTTTCGTATGTGCTGAACGATCATAAGAAGAGTAATCCATAAAATATTTTTTCAGAAAAGGAAACAATGGAAAGATAGTAAAAGACACTCAATTCTTGTCAAGCGGGTGACTAGAATGGTCGACTACTTATCTATGCCGTCGACATTTTGGGTACCACTGTTCTATGATGGATCCTTTTTTGAAGTCTATTGGTTAAAAGCAGAACGATGTCCATAGACAATAATTATGGCATAAAAGTGACATCGAGACGTCACATTTAAAATTAAGATCTGTCAAAAAATTTCAAATGCCTACAGCTATTTGAGTACTTCGATATTTAATAGTGTCGTAGACTAGTATACATTATAGTAGTCTTCTAAATTAGTTTGATGATACTGTATACAAAAGACCATCCATTACATATGTTATTTTCTAGTGAAGAATGTATATTGAGTATACTATAATCCAAAATATAAACCAGTCTTCAGCAGCGATTAATCATGGATAGATTTGAATATATCCAGGCTAGACTTAGTGAAACTGAAAAATATTTAAAAGGCGACAAAGGTGTTCGGCTATACGATGGAGATGACAAAGTAAGTATACTTATTTTAACATTATTGGATATATTTTGACAATATTGTAAAGCCGTTATCATAATCGTAAGCGCTCAATAGCCGTGATCATCCGTGGGCCAAATACAAATATTGTTTCTTTTGAATTTTATTCAATAAACGTGGTTCTAAATGTGTGCTGAGGGATGACAGATGTTCAAGAGTACAGTAAAACCCCCATTTATACGATCGTCGGGACCGTATAATTGGGGATAGTATAATTGGGGTTGTGAATCTCATACAAAATTAGGGATTTGGGCTTTTCCGCGGAAAATGCGAAACTAAGATTTCCCTTCATTTTTGCAAAAAAAAAATATTGAAATATTTAGTTACTAAGTGTTAAATGCAAAGCGCGCGAAAAATCCCGCACGCTGTCAGACAATGGCATGTGTTAAATACACAGATGTAAGCCAACATTTGACTGTATGCAAAGTTTTGCAATGTGGTCAATCTTTAGCACTTTCAGGTAAATACATATTACTAAAAACTTTTTGCTATATCTATAACATCAAATTAATTTTAAATCTTTAAAAAACTTTACTGACTGCGCGATTTATTATTATATGAAAATATTTTTTCAGTCATGCAAAAAAACGGAATTAAAAAAAAAAACGCATTTCTATCGAAGAAAAATATACCATTTTAGAAAAACTTAGCAGAGGCTTATGTTATTTCCAAAGAATTTAATATAAATGAATCTACAATTCGATCGATTAAAAGAAATGAATGTAAAATAAGACAGTGGGTGTCTATCGGTTTATCTGATAGTATAAAACAAGTTTCATATGTTAAAAACACTCGAATAACAAAAATGGAAAAATGTTTGAAAATGGATAGAAGATTGTAATAAAAGACATATTCCTCTGAGTGTCCGAATTATAAAACAAAGCATTAAAAATATATGCATATTTGAAACAAGGAGAGACTGATGATTCAAATTTAGCTCTCGAAAATCATTTCGAATTTAAAGCAAGTAATGGCTGGTTTAACCGATTTATCAATCTATTTTCCCTGCGCAGCATTAAAATGAGTGGCGAACATGCATCTGCCGACGACGAAGGTGCAGAAAAATTTACACGGAAATTTAAAAAAAAATATTGATGAAGGCTACACTATAAGTCTAATTTGCCCGTTTACTGGAGGGCAAATAAAAAAGCGTGGATTACGGGAATTTTATTTCGCGATTGGATTTTTAACTGCTTTGTTCCAGAAATGGAAAAATTCACTTTTAGAAAAAATATTGCTTTCAAAATATTATTACTTATTGATAATGCTCCTGGCCATTCTAAGGATCTTTAAAATCCATCATTGGAACCGAACATTTTCTGACAGAGAGTTTTCAAAATCAGTTGCAGTTTTTTACCATGAGTAAATAGTATGCACATAAAATCAAATAGATTCTCTGATTTAAATTTCCATTAAAAAATATAGATTGAGTGAGCTCCCCTGCTGCAGCTGCCAAGACGGACAGCAGTAACGAACGTAGCAATGGAATGCGACCGTACAATTGGGGGATTTGCGGCGACTATTTCAAGCCAGCACATAATTCGGGGTAGTGTAATTGGGGGTTCCACTGTACTGTTTCACATTTATATTGTTCAGCAGTTATTTTTGATTAAATAATTGTCCAAATATCCTAGTTCCCATACCAAATCGTTAGTTTAATCGAAACTTTCTTTAATACATGAAATTTAAAATATTCATTATCACATATTATTCTTTTTTGCGAGAAAAATTACAAATTGATTTTTATTGATTGCTTGAATTAAATACTTAATATAATATTAAATTTTAAAACCTTGTATTTCTACTATTGTTCTATAACACCTATTTGAGAAGCATCTTCAGACCAACCATTGTAAGGTAATTTATGAATAAAGTAAGCGATGATTCTAATAATTCTCAACTTATAAATAATATATAAATAGCGACGTCGTTAACCACTAGCACGCTAAAGACTCGCCGGTGCGTCATATGCTTATTGACTCCATACGCCAGCAACGCACTGGTGCATCATGATGTTTTTTTTTTACCATGTTTGCTCCCAATGTGGAGCATATGGACTTCTAATGAAGTTTATCTCAAGAGAAGTTTTTCTACGAGAACTGCTTGTTACTCGGTTGCTCAACCTATCTTTTTCCAAAGAGAGTAGGAATAGAAGGATAGGGCTAAGACAGGACTAGTGGTTCGGTAATCCAATCGATACACCCCGTTTATGGGATAGGATGGGTGGGAGGGGGGAATTCAAGACATCACATACATCCATGCCACATGTGTCACAATCAGTGGAATAGCAAAGTTATCAAATTTTATTTTATATTAAAAATAAATTTCCAGAATGTTAACAAACCCATCGAAAATACTA
This sequence comes from Himalopsyche anomala, assembly GCA_031772345.1. NCBI lineage: Eukaryota > Metazoa > Arthropoda > Insecta > Trichoptera > Rhyacophilidae > Himalopsyche > Himalopsyche anomala. The sequence goes on from CM062827.1 coordinate 10,999,160, forward strand.
AATACATTTTTTAGAGCAAAAAATGATAAAGATTAGATATAAGTTTAAATAAAAGTCATTATATTTTTGTACCTCACAATGTTTTTGATTTAATTGGGGTACATCTCTTATAATAAATATGTTTTATTATAGACACAATTCGCAAATGGGGAGGTAGTATTAACTACTCACAGACTTTTGTGGGGCCACCTCGGAGATATTTCTCGTGGCCAAACGTGCCTTTCATTGAATTTGCAGTATATTTTCTGCATGACAGAAGAAAGTGGAGGTCCGTTCGGTTTGGGGCAAACTAAAAGAGTTGCGATTCACCTATATCCTCCGGTTGCTGGTAAGTAGGACAAGCATGCATTGTAACAGTGATATCCAGCCCCAGTATCTTTGGTGATTGATTTCTTCCCATATTATATGTATTAGGTAGTTCGGAAAAAAATGACCATTTTTTTATTTATTGAAACAAAATTATTTGCACATAAACTATACATTATTATTCTATTAAGTAATTACTGTCGTTTTCTTTTGTCAAAAAAATCTGGTGGTTTACCGTTAAAAAACGAATCTAGGGGATTTTTCATCTGCTCCGCATTAATAAACTTTTCAACACAAAGTGAGTATTCTAGGGATAAAGATGGTTTTCTGATGGCGCTATATCAGGTGAATATGGTGGGTGTGGCAAAATTTCGAAATCCAGCTCTCTGATTTTTTCCTGGGTAATTTTTGCTGCGTGTGGTCTTGCATTGTCGTGGTGAAGAATTTGCCTCTGATTATTGACAAGTACTGATCGTTTTTTAAGCAATTGCACCTTTAAATGCTCTGCAGTAACGGTTTCACCAGGTTTTAATAATTCATAATGAATTATTCCATTAACATCCCACCATATACAAAGGAGAATGTTTTTTAACGTCAATGTTGGCCGAACAGTAGGCAAAGATACCTGATTTGCCGATAACCATTATTTTTTTCTTCTCAAATTACTGTACAGGACCCACTTTTCATTCCCTGTAATAATTCTTCTAAGAAATAGATCCGTTTCGTGTCTGGACAATAGAGATGCACAAATGGTTACTCGTTGATCTAAAGTCTTGGAGAGAGCTCGTGTGGCACGCAAATTCCTTGCCTGTTTTTTTTCCCGAGCCTTTTCAAATAATCGTATACTGTTGTCTTCGGGCAACCAAGTTCATGTGACAATTCCTCAATTGTTTTGCGCGGAGCAGATTCGATTAACGAGTTCAGGGTGTGATCATCGATTTTTTGAGGTCTTCCACTTTTTGGTTTGTCTGTAAACTTCCTATCACCACTTTTAAATTTATTAAACCATCTAGAACACTTTTGAGGCTTCACGATGTCCCCATAAACATCGCAAATGGTCTGCATGGCTTCTTTCGATTTCAATTTCTTCTTATCAAACAAAAACAGCATGATATGGTGCAAATGTATTTCTTCAATTTTAGGCTTCTGCATTTTTCTACAGTGGCAAAAAAATATAAAAAATATCAAAATAGAAAGAGTACTAATAGAGCTTTAAAATGATACCAACCACGACGTGCTAACTCAACGGCGACCGGTGACAAACTGACGTCAAAGTGACGTAAAAAAAAATGGTCATTTCTTTCCAAACTACCTAATATATTTTTAAATGATAAACAATTTGCTAAAATCAAAAAATCATTTTGTTACTCAAAAAACAGTCTTGTTACTCAGAAACTTGTATTATTAGACCATAATTTATCTACTGGACAACCAAGCAATTGAAGATAGTTATCAATCAGGCCCAAGTCGTCCATAATATCTGCAGGGTTGCAGCCCCATCATTATAAAATGAAAAGCTGATTATTTTTACTTTTATTAATTCATAGATTTTTGCTGATCGCTACTATTATTAATCGATAATTTAAATAATTATTATTTTATTTTTTAGTTTTATCATTACTCGGAATATACATATAATATACGACATTTTAGTTATGAAGTATTCTAATGTTTTTGTTTGAGAATGGTTTTCACAAGTGATATATATTTTCATTAGCAAATCATTAAAAATTGTATGTAGTTAACTAAGAAACTTTCATTTAAATTAAAAATATACAAACTTGTAACTTTATTTAAAAAAATTCTTTTATACTACAATTAAAATACTAAAAGTTTCTAGTAGGTACTAAGATACATTTCCAGAAATTGGATTGTTTAAGAAAATCAAAACCTTCCAATGTTAGACGAGCGAAAATGATATCAAGTTTCCCTATGACATTGCTATAATAATTTTGAAATTTTTGTATGAAATTTATTTCAGGAAAAATTCCCGGTCCCGTTGTGCACAGCGCGAACCAACACATAAAGTTGTCCTTTAAAGATGGCCTAGATCAAGAATTTCTACATTCTTTAAAAAATGCAGTTGAAGCGAAAAGTTGGGAAAAAGATATAATACCCAAAACAGAACAAGAAATTCAAGACGACCTCCAACTTCTCGTGAAGACCAGGACTGGCATTGTCGGAATCGAGAGAAGTCTGGTAGAAAAGCACAAAGCAACAGATGAGAGCATAACTATAGCTTTTCAGGATTTGAGTAAACTTATGACTATGGCAAAGGATATGGTCAATATATCGAAAAATATTTCGACAAAAATAAGAGTAAGATAATATTTTGTAAAAATTGTTAGTTAGCGTTGTGGGCTTCCATGCCAGACCACACGGGCTCGAGTCCCAGTACAAACAGCATTTCTTCGATTGATTTATCGATTTCTGATTGAACTAGCACTTTCTGCACCCAAAAGCTCGGTAATAGTTGTATCTGATAAAATCGTCTTTGTAGACTAACATCTATTGTCTATTTCTTAAAAAAAAAAAAAATTTGACATTCTTATGAGCTTAATTTTTTTTTATATTAAATAAAAAAAAAAATTCTTTTCTTTTGTGCGGTTTTTCTATGTATGGTTATTTCCATGGACGGTTTAATCTGCATACGTTTTTTTTACTTTCCGGTTTTGTCTGTGTACTTTCTTGTTAGCTGTTTTCCTGTTCAGGTTTATCCTAGAACCGATTTATTCATTGCAAAGATAAAGATTTTATTGATTTGCAACGTACTGTTTTTTTTAATTGATTCCTTTCATCAGGTTTTTCTTTTGGTAAAGTTTTCGCCTAATTTTTTTATTATACTGGTTATGAATATTTCATTGACCAAATCATTATTATTAGATGGAAAATTGCATTTTAGAATATCAAATAGAAAGCCATCTTTCATAGAATTTCTTTTTTCTTTCATTATTGAATTTGTATTTTTCATGAAACGACTATTAATATAGCTATAATTTAAGATTTCGACTGAAGGTGCTTGGTGAAATTTCAATATTAAATTTGAATCTGAACTGACAGTTCAAGTTCATCTGTGCACTTGAACGCCTAAAGATGCCGAAAGGCGAAACCCGGGTGACAAAATATGTGAAAATGTACATAATTTGAACGATTCAAATTTATTAACACTCAAGACCCTGGCCCCGCACTAACGCGGAAATAGTTGTTATCCGTTAAACCCCGGCCCGGGTTTACACACGTGGGCGTGTAATCGGTATCCGTTAAGGCAAAAATAATTTATTTCGGGTTTTTGTTCTTTTATGCTACTCGAGTGGGTTTGCTGCGTATGTGTATTTTTTTTGTGTCGATTTACCTTATTATTTATGGGTGAAAATGTCTTGAAATAAGATATTTTTTGCTTTAGAATACTTAAAATTAAAATATTTTACGAGTTGACTTTTACTTTTATTAGACTTAAAAAACATACTGCTGTTCGTTTTATATTATTGTTGAAATATATTTTAGTGCATTTGTGTTGGTCAAAGACAACACATTCTCGTTTCTGTGATCCCGATATATTTTCTGCTCTTGTTTTATTACATTCAGTGTTTAAAATTTTTAAAAAATGTTTATGTTGTATAAGTTATGTGATTAAAGAGGTAATTTTAAAAAATATTTAAATTTTTGCATTTCTTTCTTTAAAAATATTTTTTGTCTATGAAAAATTGAAAAGAAAATGTCGTTTTTAATTATTTTTTATTAAGTTTAATCATTTTTTTTTGTGTTCGCCAAGTTAAACTCATCGGCAAAAATAAATTTTAAAAGGTTTTTTATTGCAACTTGCTAAATATTGGGTTGACTTGCAAGACGATGGGTGAATGCGTCATGCATGCCATACATGAAAATTTAATTGATTTATTGCGTAATTTATAAGTAAAAGTGACAGTGTTGTTAATATATAGTTTTAATCTTATGTATTTTGAAAAATGATTTCGTTAATAAAGTACATATAATACGTCAACGCAAACAAATGTTACACAGTTTGAGATTTTCTGGATGCTGTAAAAATCAAACAATTAAGAGTTATCATTTATTGCTTCACATGTTTATGGGCATTTACTTTAATTACGCGTGTCAAATTTTTATTATTTTCGGTTCTTTTCAATGATGTCAACATCAGTGAAATTATGCATTTTTATCGCGTCACATACTCGTTCACAAGACCATTCATTGTTTATCTTCATAGATACGGCTCTTTGCTTCCGAGCCCTTTTTGTTTTAAAGAAATGTGTCTATTAAATAAAAAGATATGATTTTTTAAAGAAAAAATGCGCGAATCCGGCTGCATGTGCGAAATGTGCGGGTTTAAGCGTAATTTTGTCGCGAAATTGCCGGTTGCTTGAGTGTTAATATAGCTGTTGTAATCTAATTCCTTGTGTGTTACCCTTTTTTAGGAAAAACAAGGTGATATAACCGAAGATGACACATTGAGATTTAAGTCTTATCTAATGAGCCTCGGTATCGATGATCCTGTCACAAGAGATGGTTTTAGAAATGATTCAGACTATTACACAGGTCTCGCACAGCAAATATCCGACATGCTAGTGGGAGCTTTAGTGGTAATATTTTTATTTTTGGTTATACTTTTTGGCAGCAAAAATGTGTTGGCTACCGCATTATATCGTTTTGTTCATATTATCCTCACTAACCGACTTTGATCGACTACTTGATACTTCTCCACTCACTTTTCGGTCCGTCCACGATCATCTATTGCCGACTATTTCCCCATGACTACATTATTTTGCCCGAGAGTTATTTTATATGACCTAGAAATCTGTTTTCAATAACATAATATGCCTAAACATTCAACATGCAAATATGCTTAGCAAAGTATTCTAAGGCAAATTGAAGAAATAGACCTATCACTTAATTGTGTTACCAGAGATTGCAATACTGAACGAATATATCAACACTAGTATTTTGGTATTTCATGTTGAATTGGGATTTCAATATCTGACGGGCAATACCTGAATCTTTAAAATTAAAAAAGGGTCATCTACTCTGGAACCTATCAATATTTATACTACTTTTGGCAGATTTAAAATATTTCAATTCATCGCGAACAATTTTATTAAAATATATGATGCTTTCTATACATTCAAAATACAGTTCTTGTTTTTAAAAACTAAAATACAAGTATTTTTGCATTTCCATAACTGGTATTCGGAATACCGGTATTGCAATTCCTAATTGTTACATTTACTAATAAATCAAATTTTCCACGAAAAATTTAATTTAAGAATCCTGGCAGGGAAAGATTTCTGTAATAGATGAAATGACATATTGATGTATGGATTTATAAATCTATTTCTTTAAAATTTTTAAGTTAGATCATAATTACTACAAAGAAAAAAATATTTCCTTCAACAGAAGATGTTGATACAGCATTTTGGGCTATGATCACAATATGTGATGTATCACTGAGCGGCAATATCAATAATATGTTACATTCATTTTGTAGGATGCCGGAGGTATGATGGCTTTAGCTGATGTATGGTGCCGTATTAACAGAGCTAGAGGTCTCGAACTCGTTTCACCTGAAGATCTCCTAAACGCTTGCAGGTTTTATGCATTCATATTTTTCAACCATCACCCATTTTTGTTATTCTTTAACCCTTTAGTGATTTTTTTGATTGACACTCAATCTGGTGCAATAAGGGCTCAGTGGATTAATTAAATGTCAAATATTTTTTTAAAGGATACTTGATTCAGTAGGAGCACCGATGTCACTAAGAAAATTTCCAAGCGGAGCATGTGTTATACAACTTCACACCCATGATGACAATGTGGTAATAAAAGCAACAAAGGAATTGGTAATTTATTATGTTTATTTTATGATACGCTTAATGCATTACTCACAAGAAAGCTATTTGTACTTGTTTCAGTGACTGGTGGTCTTAATATTGAGGGCAGGTATTTTTGCGAGTATTATTACCCGCTAGGTTTTTCTGTTTATATTTCATTTAAGTTATTTTATGATTGATATAAGTTATTTTCACAAAAAGCATTTTCTGAAGGTACAGAAAATAGTACAGTAGTACAGTGAATAAACTGTGTACCTTAAATTCAATTTTATCATATATATTAGTGGTGATATTCAGTGAGTAATGTAGTTTAAAAAAATATAGAAATAACATTCTCATTATAATAGTTTAAGTGACTAATGAGTGGTATGGTTTTAACCCATTCACTTAGTGTTTAGATACTGATTATTGAGTTTTTTTAGTTGATGTTTTGTACGGTGTTGCAGTTGGAGTCTGAAGGCCCGCTGACAGCAGAAGAACTCTCTCAAAAAGCTGGCGTATCACTCCTGTTGGCCAGAGAACGTCTGATAGGTACAGAAGCAGCGGGATTCGCTTGCCGTGACGATTCTATAGAAGGGCTCAAATTTTATACAAATTTATTTCTCACCAAAGATGTTTGAAAATTTATTATAACGAGTATGTTGTGAAACCTTGGTATTACATTATCTGATTATTTAAGTCAGCGAGTTATGTTTGATATTAACATTTAGTCTAATAAATTACTATTTTCGAAGACCATTATAGTCATAATTGTATTGCTGTACATTTTTTTAAAATAAAAAAATATATTTTTAGGAAAAAAACTGGATTTTCAACATTTATCAATGATTTCGCTTAGCTCATTACAGATGAAGTATTTCTTATAAAATGATTAAACTTCTCACTGCCGATTGTATATAAATATATATATTTTAAATAGCATTATCTTAACAAATACATTAATAACTTATGTTACAAAAATGTTTTATTTTTTACACCCTTATGATTTTAGGTAAATTTGACAGGAGAAAAAAATTGCCCTCTGTGGTCTAGTTCAGTGCTCCGCAACTGGTGTGACGGGAGGCGATGCTAGGTGTGCCGCGGCACATATCTCCAATAAACGAAAAAAAATCAAATAGATTTTTTAGTTGATTTATGGATTTCTGTTTGAAGGCATATGTGATGTCTTAAATTCCTTCCTCCCACCCATCCTATACTTAAAAGCGGAGGATATCAAGAGCAATTAGATAACCACTTGTTTTGTCCGATCCTTATTCGTCTATTACTACTCTCTTTGAAAAAAAAAAGAGGTTGAGAAACTGAGTAATCGGCAGGTCTTGTAGAAACTTTTCTGTTAAGATTATCTACATTAGGAGTCCATGTGCTCCACATTGGTAGCGAACACGGTTATAAAAATATGCATATGATTCTTTTATGGTTTTTATCATATATAATATTATATAAACAAAAACTAATGTAATTTCTGTATATTATGGATATTTTTACTTGTGGTGTGCCACCAAATTTTGGATACCACGTCGGTGTGTCTTGGAAAATAAAAAGTTGTGGAGCACCGGTTAGAGCTTGTTCTACCGATCAAGTGGGTCTGGGTTCGATTCCCGGTAAGGTCAATGTAAAATTGGATTTTTTTTCAATTGAAATTTGAGATCTAAGACATGGGTGATTGTGACGTCAATTCTCCTTGAGTTAATCTCAAGTGAATTATTAAAATTCTCATCGAGTATATCTCGTATTAGAATTTCAACTTAATATTTGACGCATTGGGATTAGCTGTAATATCAAATATTTAAAAAAATATTAAATATTAAAAAACAATATTATTTCAAAAATAAAAAACAAAGTAATAATTAGTTAATGCTTACGCATTGAAAATAAAGGTATGTGTAAATACAAAAATGTGTCAGTGATATAAGAGATCGCAACAAATAAAAAAAGTACTTTAACCAAAAAAATGATATATGTGTTCTTACAATATTGGCGACGATATGCATGATGCAAATAGTTTAAAAATTCATCCAGAAATGTACAAGCTACTCATATTAAGCATGTTTTTCTTTGGGTTTCATATCTATTTTACTAAGCTACATTTAACATTTTCTTTTTTTTGGATACCTTTCCTAGTATAGGATTTTTTAGTGATGAATTCATGGAAATATGAAGGACTCAAAAGTGTTCCCTTCTATATCAGGGGCGTATATTCAGGGTGTGCAAGGTGTGCGCCGCACATCCGGAACATACGCCTGCAAAATCTAGAACATAAAGTAATATTTAAAGTATATTTGTTGTGCGGTAGTATATTGTATTTAAAAAGGCAAGCATTGTCCCAAGCGCACGACCTGCCTTCCCATACGACTACACACAGTCGCGTAGTCTAGGTACGCGTAACGTGGAGCGAATATTTTTGTGCCCAACTTTAAGGTCCGAAGTCGTTCTCTTTCTTGACAGCTCACACGTCATGTATGAGGTTTCTCGGGCGTTCTTTTGAAAATTTCACGTCTCTACTTTTGTATTAGATTATTCTAACTGGTCATTTTTCATTGATATTTTGGCGTGATATTATTTATTACTTATATTTATACATATTTTACCCTTATAATTACAATTATTTTTCAAAACATTTTGATATATATATTTTCAATCCATGTCCGCTCTTAGTGTGGAGTATATGTCCACCGAATGGAGGTATTTTGATACAAGTTTTTCGACGAGAACTGCTTGTGATGCAGTTAGTCAACCTTTTTTTCATATACCTAATTTTTTTTGTTTAGTTTTTTTATCATACACAGCACCAGTGGCGTAGTGTGGGGGGGGCGGCACATTTCTGTGGGCGGCATTTTCGAAAATGAAAAGAAAATTTTGAAATTAGTATGAAAATAAAGATTGATATGTATACGGTACCAATGTAAGCAATATCACTTTCACGATATTTTCTTCCCCCCTCTGACAATATATACTTTTTTGGAGGCGGCATTTTTGAAATTTTAAAAGATAAAAAAACAAATACAAATTGTTTTGGATATAGAATCAATGCGAGCTTTATTTCAATATTATGCCTTCTTTCGTCTAAGTTGTGCTTTGTAACTTACTGATTAAACACAACTTTTTGGGGGTCGCTTTTTTAAGAAATAGAAAAAAACTTCAGAGGTAATAAACAAAAATTGTTTCGTATAAAGAATCAATGCAAGCGATAATTAATTCACCATTTTTTCCTGGCATGATTATGCTTTGTAATTTTTGTTGCTGTTCCTGCTAAGCAAACAGAGATATGAAGAAAAATTGAAATACTCTTGTACTTTTGCAATTTAAATAAAAAATTTCTTTCTTATTTAATTTGCATTCATACCAGATCGACCAGTGGTGACTTTTGACTTATGCGATTTGTACACTCAAAAAAAAACATTCGGGGACGTTAGTTTTTTCCGACTACGGTAACAACTCCAATTCTACAACCATTTTTTTAATAAAACAGATAAAATAGATGTTGATAACGTTACTTACGATTTTGTGAAGAGGAAAGCCAGAAAATTAAATTTTGTTTTTAAATGTTTTTTTCCCTAATGTTATAGGGAATAGTTTCAGTTTTACTATTCGATATTCGAATAGTTGAAAATGACGAATAGTTGGAAGCCCTAGAATGGTACCTATTTTTGCATCAATTTTGGAACTCTTGCAATCAGGGGGGGGGGGGGGTTAGGTAAGTACATTTTTCAGGGTTCCATGAAAGAACAGAACATGAAAAAACAGAACATGATAAAACAGAACTATGACAAAACAGAATAGGGAACTTGCATAAACAGAACACGTAAAAACAGAACATGTCAAAACAGAATATAGATAAATGAGAACAAATATTAAATATTAGTAAGAATTTTGGTGAATTGTTGTTTATTTATTGCTTATGGTCAAGCTACATTGACAGTCCGCTCGTTTGTTTTGGATTTACTTGTATTTGATATCCTTATTTATATACAGTGGAACCTCGATTCTACGTTTTTCAAGGGACCGTAATAAATGAACGAATAATGCGGGAAATTATCAAATAACACCAAAAAAATGTTTAATTTTCAAAAAACTTATTTATTTATATAACTAAATGCGATGTAAAACTATTTGAACCAAAAAAAAATATTCTACAAAAACGGTCAATCGGGATAATAATTAAAGTCCGCTTTAATTTATCAGTCAACTGCTACTTTTATAATCTTCAAATATCTATTAATTTCAATTTGAAAGTATTATTGTTATGGATAATTGTGCGTTAAAGCTAGTCATGGATTATTACGGCGAAAAACTTCACAAATTAATCTAAAAAAACGCCACGATTTAAAATATTTGTTTGAGGGCTTGATAATCCCGTTTAAATCACACATTTATATGAAGAACACTGATATATTATGCGAAATATGAAATATTTTTCCGTGACACCGTTTTTTGTGTGATTTTAACGCGATTATCAAAGGCTTCACAAAAAAATTTAAATCATTTTTGGATCTAATACGATATAGAGATTAATAATTGATTGTAAAACATATCAATACTAGAGTTTTCTAAAGATACCATACTGTCAGACGTTATGTTATCTATTGTCAGACCTGCAATGCGATAGAGTTCGCAAACTTGTTCTGAATTATCAATTTGTTCTGTTTTTTCATTGTTCTGTTTTGTCACGTTCTCTTTTCGCATGTTCTGTTTTATCGCGTTCTGTTTTAGGATGTTCTGTTTCATCCGGTTACCATTTTTCAGCTATTGATATTAATTATTTTACAGTATATTTCATATTGTTACATTATATTAGTATTTTATAATATAATATTGTGTATAATCCCTAACTTTCATAAAACATGATACTTAATCAGGCTTTCATAAGCCTTTGGAGCAGATATATGTAATTTAAAAATGTCAGTGATTTTTTACTTTTATATTATTAGGACCAGAAAGAAACCACAAATCTTATTAAAAAATACATTTATTTTTACATTTTTGTACACATCACTATAAAATATATTTTTTATTTTCACTTCATTGAGACTTCCTTATACCCAAACCATTTGATTAACTGATGCGCTTTGGATATAACTGTACTATGGACCATGGTATATAAGTCTCTGCAATAATTATTCAATGGTTGACCGAATAGCTGGTTCAACCAGGGAATTCAATACGTCATCATCATGTGTGAGTTCCGACGAATGCTATTTTTTATGTATTAAAGTAGAGTTCGCTTAGTGAGTTGACTTCCTTGCAATTTTGTCTATTGCTTTTAATATTAAATTGTATGTTTTTTTTCTTCATTGTAAAAGTTTTAAATTTATAATTTGTCAATCTTATGCAATGCTAATTAAATAAATAAATCATTGAAGTTTGAGGGTAGTTTTGATTAAGATGCCGTCTCTTTAATTTCTGTTGCCCGATTTGAATATTTGAAACCAGAATTACATTGGTATTCTGCCAACACTTATTGTACTGCTTCGAGTGGCCCTGCTGGCATTCAAGCCTCGATTAAAAAAAACACATTTGATGTGCGTGATCAGTTAGGGTGTTGAACATGTTACATAACCTTCACAAAAAAATATTTTTTACTGCACAGAAAGAAAACTGGCAGATACTTCGTTCACCATGTCTGGCCACAAACTAAGCCCATTTATGGATTCATAAGATGCACCATTTCTTTGTAATCTCTCTGTAATTTTTGACTTGCCTATCTCGAGTGCATTTCTCAGGTTGTAAAATAGCGAGATGGTATATTACTGGAGTTGTTTCAAAAATCGTAATGTTAATTATACGGTCCAAATTGAATGGACAAGGGTCATTAAAAAGTCCAAAGTAATGTTTTCCTCACAAAAGCTTTTTATTGAGTTGCCAAATGTATATTTATATTACATATTCTTTAAACCTAAGAAACATGCAAGATTAATCTGAAATAATGTTTATTCGGACATTGATATGGAGAATAAATTTGATTCATCGTATTATGTATATGTAGACTTAATATTCACAACATACAATATTTGTACAACTAGATTTAAGTTGATTTAATGTCTTATGTGCATTATTCATAAAGGCATATACAATCCTTGTAGCTAAATTTGCAACTAGAGATACGAAGACAATGGAAATCTTGGCAATTTTTCGTATTAAATTGATTAATTGGTTTTCATGTTAAAATATTTTCAAATCAAATATTACAGAATCTATGGATTACTACACTTCACCCATACACATATCTATACAATTTTAAATATAATAATATGAATAAGAGTATTCCCAATGTTTTCAATCTCTAGTTGCAGTACATCACTAATACACTTTTCTAACGAAAATGTGTTTTAACTCGAAAGTAAAAATTTTGATACAGATAAAATGTCAACATTATTAGATAGGGATGATAAAACAAGTATGATGATCTTAAACTAATTTATAGACGTGTAAGTGGGTACATAATTAGTAGGTAACCATAACTTATATAATATCTCCTAATTATTTGATTGGAGCATCAAATAATTGTAAAAAAGTAAGTGGTCAAAAAATAAAGCGAAGAAATTTATAAAAAAATAGTTTACTTAATTTTATTGTGGAATTTTTTCAATTCTTTTCTATAAAATTGAAAATACTACATAATTTCATATGCTGTGATAGTGAGGCTATGAAATTGGAACGATTTTTTGTACATGTTCATAAGTCCACATGACAAGGGAAAATCCATACTTTGAGGAGATTTATAGAATTTAAGTATGACCAGTATTATTTTAACAAAAAACAGCAACCATGAATTCATTGTGTGAAATGAATTACATTAATTAATACTTAGGTATTTATTGCAATGATTACTTATTATATAATCAAGTTTAAATAAATCCTTATCACAGTTTACTGTCAAAATTAAAATGATTTTTTGTAACTGTTATATGGTAGTCTAGATTTTTTGTTAAAAAAATGTCACAAGAACAATTACTGCCATTCACTGTTCAAGAACTGACGCAGATTTCATTAGATTGATATGGAAAAAAATAAAATACTAAAAAATGCATCAAAGTAGGCAGAAAAAATAGGTTAAAAAGATAACATATTTTTCATACTCTTTATTTAATCAGCTAGTATTGCAGAATATTGTAAGGTGTGTTTTGCTGCAACTTTGTTTTCAATAGAGATCCAAAAATCGGGCATCGCATTTATGTGTGTAGGTTTAAATGTCAATTCTATCAATCTCGACAAGTAGATACATGAGTAATAGAAATAAGCAAGGATAGTATAAAATATTTTTTAATGTATAGTACACCAATAAAACCATTTGAGATACTGTAAGACTAAGTATAATAATGGGAATTTCGTAGGTAGGACATTATTAATTCATATAATTAGCGCAGGTCATGATATAGTTTTTTTTAAGCAGAGTATATTATTTTTTTACTTTAAGTTGACTGCGTCTTGAAATGCTTTGGGTAATTGTTTATTCTGGCTGCTGATATGCCAAGCGTCACAGTCATTGCTCTGGCGCTGACAATCCAAAAAGTAATTAACGCCTTTATTGAATGGTGCCATCAATTCTTCTTCGATAGCTTTCGACAGGGGATGCAAGTACACCGCATTGTTCGCAATGAACTCTTTGATGTCTGTAGATACTGGACGGTTTGCCAATTCTACAATATCAACCTAGTCATCAAAAAAAAATAATAAGTGAACACCTTGATTCATCGTGCAGATTCACCCACCAGTCAACAGCAAGCAGGATTTTTAAACTTTGTCTTATTAAAAACTATTTTTATAAATTACCTTAGCATCTGCAGCCTTGTCAGGAAAGCCTAAATGGTTGGATAAGCATTCTTGTAATGTCCTAACTTTAGTGGGATAGCGTCCAGAATTATTTTTAAACACAATAGCGTCAGCCACCTGGGGATTTTTAAAATGAATATTAGTGGACATCACCAGGAAAGTCATTAGGCCACTCGCCTCGATTATAATAATAATGTTGATTAAAAATCAATAGTAGCTAACAGTGTAAAAAATATCTTTTACTTCATTTCACATTAAAAAACTATAGTTGTGAGACTCCTAGTAAATACTCTATGGAGAAAATACAAAATTATGCGATGAGCAAGACAGTATGATGTAATATTTGAAAATTTTTCATATTTAGAAACTATGCTTTTAAGATAACTTATGCACTGCAGGATAGCCATGTTAAAAAAATAATTGATAAACGAGGGGATAATTGAAAATTTGCACAGCACAATGTTTGATACATTTTATTTGAAAAAGTACAAATGAGTATTTTTTCTAAATTTATTCTATGTGCAACAAAGTAATATTTCAGTTAGTTAATTATTTTTATTTACAAATAATAAGTCAATTAATGATATTATCAATAATATATTCTGGTAAAGATAGGGCTATTAATTGTTTAAAATTTATTCCTAGTATGTTTTTATGTGACAATTTCCCAGAATTTAACTACATACCCATAAAATCAATGATGGTTGTACTTTTATTTTAATTGAATAGAAAATGTCCCGAGATTTGTTATAATTTTGTCTCTTTAATATTTTAAATGCTACAGAATTTGATAAGATTTGAATTTTTTGCTTGAGTGATAAATTTATGGGTTCTTAACTTATATTGTGCGTATTCAATATTGCATAACTACCTGAATGTCAAACACATTTTTTAATTCGACTCGGTGTTTATGAAATAGGCAATCAGACAGCTTCCGACAGTCATGAATAATTTTCTTTATATTATTACTTTCCAGAAGGTTTCTGATTCCGCTGTCGAATGCATTATCTTGCATGGCTTGAATATCAAATATATATATTTGTTTCGGAGTAGCCAAACTGAGAACCGGTAATTTGCATTTGCGACCCATCTCTGCCCCGTCTGTGCCGACGGCTATCAAAGAATACTGTTTGAGATCATCCATCGCTTCATAGAAAGTGTTGTCTGTTTGATTTATGAATATATATTTTTTCAACATCGTTTTGAAATTGGTGACATCTTCTTCAGATAACTTTAACAAATCAAACTGGGCGGCCAAATCTTTGGAACCGTTGAGCGATTTATCGACCCGCCTCAATGATTTAATTTCATTGTCATAAAAATGGATCAAGGATTTTATAGCGTTGCCTTTCGGAAGGCAGATAACATCCGAGAGAGTCAGTTTATTCTTATCCTTGCTTTGGCTGAAGAAAATTCCATAGAATGTTTCGCCGTTTACGGTTTCAATTTCCAAGTGTTCACCTTTCACAAGAAGAGGGTCCATGGTGATTGTTTTTGGGAGGTACTAAAAATATTTTACAAAACTTTCGCGCTACTTTAATAAATTACAATACTCCTGTTTAGTCTCGCTTCGCAGGTTTTGCTTTGTCGGCTTCCGAGTATGCCCTGATAATAAACATTGCGAGGGCAACGTGAAGTACCAATATTGCGGTGACGGCAGCATAAACATTACTAGGAATCGAATCTAGGTTAAAAACTGCATCATATATGAAGACTTTGGAGCCGAAGAATGTTGCGACTGGAAGCGCAATTATCACTATGCAGTAATAAAACACCGTACGAAACACCTGAAAGTCCGGCAATTCCTGTCAAAAAATACACATGGGTTATTTGATATTTTACGCAAATAAACGAAATTTTCACAAATAGAATAAGGTTCTCACGTTAGCACGTCCGTCAATCATTATAAATTTTTGATATTAATAAACTTTGCTATACATAAAAAATAAAAAAAAATTATGATATGAATATGAAGACACAAGCGACAGTCATCGATTTCATGAAAACAGGTGATCCATCGTGTAGCCATATAGTAATATTGTTGACATAATAACGAAAAAATACAGCGGAAAAAATCTAGACACTCAATATATTATATTTCAACATGAGAATAATATGCTTAATTTGTCTTCCGTTTATGACCTTAGATTGTTTTAATGATTGTGTGGTGTTAGGAACTATTTAATCAATTAAGTTTATGTATACACAAACCACATGAGCGGTTACTATCTAGATCAGCAAAAACGTTTTGTCATAAAAAAGTACCAGTTCAATAACTACATAAAAAATATTGTAAATTTAACACAAACTGTGTTTAACTAATTTGCAACAGTACAAGATTAGTAAGTTGGTAAATCGATGGCCATGTAAAACAAATAAATGGTTGGTCAAGTAATTATTTCAAAATAAATAAATATTATGAGAAGAAAAAATCGATAGTCGTGCATATTATTTATATTATTACAAAAACGGTTGAAAACGCGTCGTAATTATATATTTTTCACTTAGTAAACGTGTTCAAGGGTTCTTGAATAATACTGAAGTAAACAATTAAAAAAACAGAAAAATCCTCTTGTTTAAAAAAAAGTGTTGACTTTGTTATTATACTTACAGACAATGTTTTAATAATTATTTTATAATAAAATTACATATTGAAAATAGCAAGCTATACAAAGGCCTGTATTTAATTAATGTGTCGGTATCTTATTCGAAGTGGGGTCAGCAAATAAAATAAATGGTCAGTGGTATATCAGAATGGTCAGCTAATATTATAAACGGTTTGTATCGACCGAATCCACTGTATTAGTATGAATTTGGTCAGTTATTAAATGAAACGGTTAGTAAGTTATGTAAGACGGTTCGTTTTAAAATGAAATAGTCAGTAAATTTGTAGTCATAGATAATATACTAGATGCCTAGTTTTATTTTGACAGCACTGCTGGTAAATTTTATCAAAGATGGCCAAAAAGGTGTAATAGAATCATAGATAATTATATTATCGTCGCTGCACATCAAATATGGTATATGTAACGATTTTTACGAAAACTAGTTAAATATACAGTTTTTTTTATCCACCTTCTAAAGTATGAACCATGTAATAAAATAACATATTAAAGAAGATAGAAAAAGAACTATGTGACATCATTCAAAAAATTGAACCATGTGATTTTACTGCACATGCACCATATTTAATACGTGGCTAGCCACGTATTAGTGCCGGGTATATGGTCACATGGTTCATATTTTACATTAATGATTCAAGCATTGCAGTAAGTTGTTACACTTTAAACAAATTGGTACTAAAATTAAACCACAACAAAATGAGAAACCCATCATATTTGATGAAGTATTAACACATTATTATCTGGGTCAAAAATCTGTAAGTTAATATCTAAATTTATAGTTTTTAATAATATTTTACTTTATTACTATCATGGTTTTGTGTATGGTGTAATTTATATTTCATTCTAAAAGCCTTTTTTTCCAGGAAAGCATTTTTTTGAAGATATCAAAGGAAAAATATAGATGTGTTATCACTGTTGTTTGCTGACAAGTTGCAAGCACATATTGATAATATTGTTTATTGGAAAGTTTGTGAATACTCTCGAAGACTCTCGGAGAAGGGTATGTCAACTATAAAAGCATTGCAGAAAATGTCAACACGCCTATCAAAGCAACTAAAGTCTATGGGAATAAGATGTTCAAACAAATTAAAATTGATGCCTAAAAATTCTTTACGTAGTCAGAAAATAGTAGAAAAGAACCTCCTGCAAATATTTCACAGTTGTTGAAAGTTGAAAACTTGATCAGAGAAACATCACATTTCCTGGGCTTTGTAGCAACGCGTGCTATAAGAAAGCGTCTGCTGGAAAGCACGACTATTTTGAAGAAGTGCCAAGGACACGATATACATATATTTTTACTAAGAACGAGGATAAACATAAACTGTGCCGTAAAATCCTCATTCATACATCACACGAAGCACTTACAGAATATGGAGTAATCAGCGACATATTATTATTAATGACAGTGAAAATTTAATGGAATCATCCTGATGTTTGATCGTTGTAATTAACATAATCGTAATCGAATACTGACAAATGTTTTACTCAAAAATGAAATCAGTCTCTGTAGTACAAATATTTGTGAAGAACGGCCATACAATAATGGATGTCGATAATGTCCATTTGGTGCTGAAGCATTACTTCCAAGCCCCCATATACTCTGCAAGTGATTATGCATGATGCATGCAAATGTGTCGAATACCAACAGCCGTAGAATATTGAAATGATTTGCTTAAATTATGAAACCTTAAATACGAATTTACATTTCTGAGACCAGAAAACAACGTAAACGACCCTGTTGTCACAGATTTAAAAGGTCTAAAATATTTACCATCGGCAGATATTTTTAAAAAAGTTAGATCAGTCAAGGGATTGGCTGGAGATTCTAAAAACTGTCCCCGTTAACAGACTTCTTGACTTGTCTGACTCCAAATTCTGGCATTTACATGAATTAAAACATGTAAAAAGATCATTACCCTCTGTGATACCCTAACTTCCATGTAGGAATTGAAAGAGCAAAAATGTTAATTTAGTTATTTTGTGTTGCGAATTATGTTCCAATTAATAATGACAGTGTTGTATATACTTTGTTATGTTGCTAATTATTTAAAGATATTATTTTTGTTTGATTGATGAACGATTTGAAATAAAAATAACTTTACAATGATCTTGTGTCTATTTTTTTAATAGGTAATCCTTAATATTCATGCTTTCAGTATTGTTAAAGTATAACATTTATACAAAATGAAAGAATTAATAAATAAATGAAGGCCTGCGTACAATAATGGTCTTCTCTTCTCATTTGAATTTTAGTCTGGAGGTTACGGATTTGATTCCCGCTAAACCGCCAACATGTTTTGCATGGATTTTTTTTCTGTATCAATATGGGTGCTGCATGTCTGGGTGCAACTGTTAATACCTCATGGGAAGATAGAAAAAAAATATCAGCCAGAGTCGAATAAAATGTTTGTCAAAACAGAAAGTAAATAAATAATTTTATAATAAAAAAAAATCATATCCTCTGCATACACAATTCATAATTTCAATGTCATAGTATGTACATAACATTCAAATACATGTTTTGATAATAGGCTATCATAATTAAATTCTGTAAACTTGACACTAGACCAGTGGTTTCCAAACTTTATGTTACTGCGCCTCCCTTTGAAGAAAAAAATATCTTGGCGCTTCCTTATCCTTTATTTCATATGGTAATGAAGACATGTTTTAAAGAGTAAATATATTTTTGGACTGTTTGCGCCTCCCTTTGAAATAGTCCACGCCTCCCAGGTTGGAAATCGCTGCACTAGACTATTGCTTAGTTATTAAATTTGAATTATTTTGAATGAAATATTTTGACAGCTAGTATTAAATATCGTTCATGTGACGAAACCTTTTCATAGAATATGAACCATGTGCAAAAAACGCAGTAAAATGCCATTTTCTTATTCAAAATAGTAAATATTTGCAATAAATGTATTCTTATACTAAAGAAAATATTTTCCCCCTAATTTTTGCATATATAGAAGTATTATTGGTAAATTTGTCATACTTCACCACACGGACTATTGCGGCGAAAAACTTCACAAAATATGCTAAAAACAACGCCACGATTTAAAATTATTTTTTGAGAGCTTGATAATCGCGTTAAAACCACACATTATTACGAAGAACACTGATAAATTATGCGAAATACGAAATATTTTTGAGTATTTCGCCTCTGTTTTGCATTATGGCCGGGCGGCGCCAAATGCATGCATAATGGTTTTTCGCCGCAATAGTCCGTGTGGTGAAGTATGACAAATTTACAGTATTATTTTCGTATTTACGTTTCGTTTTTTTTATACAGTTTTTATCGATTACCTCAGAATGTACCCAGTGTCACATAGACTAGTGTTTTCCAACCTTTTTTATGCCACGTATCCCTAAATCTGAAAAAAATAATCTGCGGACCCCCGAAAAAACTTTATTTCACATGTTCATATTTTATCACAAAGAATGTCGAAAGACTGAAAATTTTCGCGGACCCCTGCGAAAAACCTGCGAACCCCAGGCTGGAAAGCACTAACATATACCATATTTGACGTGTATCGACGTTATACTAGAATGCCGAGTGATCCTACTGTGTGATAATATTACACAACACAGTATTAAAATCTTTATTCCAGGAATTAAATTCGAGCAATTGCATGTGGAGAAACTTGTATTTCTAGGAATTTGTAATTCGAAGAATTCTTCATTGTACTCGAGGAATTTACAGCTTACCATTTTTTTTGCATGTCTTGTTATAATATGTGAATATTATGAATTAGTCATTGTCAAAGACTTGTCCAAGCTTTTAATAGGTTTCTGAAAGTTTAGCATTAAAGTGAACGATGATTATAAGAAAAAATATATAATTGAATTACAGAAAACAAACACTTCATTGAATGATCAAATTCGGTTGAAAATAATTTTGTATTCAGAAACATACGAAAATATAAAATTACGTTTAAAAACATTGTGGAAAGCAGTGTTTCTCAAATTGGAGTTCACAGAGCCCTTGAGGGTTGCAGGCTCTATCAGAAAGGTGCAACAACTGTTGCCAAGTCCAAACATGCTTTTAAATTAATAGTGCTTTGTTATTATTGAAATGAATGTTCATATTTTAATTTCCATGGAGTTGTGGAAGTAAAAACAAACATTATCACTCGGACAGTAAAGCCCAAGATAGTGTTACGGGCATTTCTTTGACTTTGCCACTAGATTTGTATGAATAGTAATTTGTTCAAATGTTTTTTTTAAAATACTTGCATATGTATACTAAATTCATTTAAGAAAAGATTCATTCAGCTGAGAACTGTTTAAATCCATTTAAATAGTAAGAATTGTTCATTCTATTGTCATGAATCGTGAAAAGACCATGAGTATTGTGAAAAAGATTTTGCTTAAGATGCCTGAGTATTTTTTTGCGAAAGACTCACACTTTTTCAATGTTCATATCTCAATTATTTTAAAATGCAGAATGCTGGGTTTATTCCTACTAAAATCCATTTCGAAAAATTTCTCCAAAAACACACCTCTAATTTCGTTCTTTATACAATTGTATTTGTAATGCACTGCATACTAAACATAAAAAAATGGATCTGCTTATCCGAATTTTAACTTACCTTCCGAGACCATTCACCCCGGGTGATAGATGCTTAAGTACTTGTTTTTTTTTTTAAATCTGATATTTTATACTAACCTCAGGAAATCGCTTTTCTCAGACCTTTTCAATTAACTAATTAATTTCCAAAATAAATATCGACACCTCTAAGTTAAGTAAAACACACACATTTAACTACATGTAATAAATTTATTTACTATTTATGTACAAATGTAACTATATTGTATGAATAATATTAATGGTTGTAAATTGATTTCACAGGATGATTCGTCATTTTAATAGAAACCATTTCATAAATAATAAATACATACATTTGCAAAATTCAATAGGTGGTTGGTGAAAAATATTTCCTGTAGCGACTCTCTGTTTTTCTTTGTTCCTTATTGAAATAGTAGTTATTTGTAGCATTGAGGCATATTTTTTTGACATTAATCGTGGACATGAAAACGGATTCCTTCAATATGTTCTAGCATTAAAGTGAATGATAAAAGATGAGATTTCAAAATAAATTGCAATGTAATCCTATTAGCAGAAAGCAGTCTCGTAATGAATTAAACACTGTGATAGATTGTGAATTTTGGTAATATGCTGTACAATGAAGCGATAGACTAAATTAATGTGTATGTTTTCTAATGTCTTTTTCATTATTTCGAGTGATTATTTTTGTTCTTGTATAATATTTAACTTATGAGGATTTAAGAAAAAATAGAAGGAAATATCTGGAATAACTGCTTTCCATTGCAATAAAAAATAATTTGATATAACCTATGATAAATTTAGAACACTTCTCTTATCGATATTGCTTCTGGTCCGCTAGATGAATGAAAATAATTTTAATTTTAAAAGACATCGAGGTTGATTTATTTTAAGTATAGGCATCATACTTTAGAAATAAAATAAACAATATGATATAATACACGTGTTATAAATATTGATCAGTACCTTAAAATTAGCCATTTATTCTACTCGTTTTTTACATATAGATTGTTGGTCATATTTTTAAGATCTCCTTTAGGCGTAAAAATTTATCACCCTGCTCTGTAAAACATAAAACAATTTTGTCTGCATTGTTAACAAACAAAAATATTGAGTTAAAAAAATAAATTCAGAAATCCTCTAGCTATGGATGGTCCAAATTATCAATTTTGTCAAGTGTCACCACTCACTAAAACTTTTAAGCAATCACAATATTTTTTAATGAATTCTATTGGTGCTGTTTAGTATTTCATGACAAATTCATGTCAAATGAACATAAGTTTTTATGGTATTATAAACCGTGTTGCCGCTGTGCAGTTGTGCATGTTTCCCAGTCGCATTTTTAGATTACCTTAACTAGATTTGGAAGTAACGTTCGCTTGCTGTCGTAACAAGTTTAAAATGAAATAACGGCTGATCGTTGAATCGCGTAAACATTTAGAGCCATCCCGAAGGCTGTGTGTGTCCGCTGAGTGGTATTATTCCTGGCAGTCTCGGCAGAACTACTATTTTGCCATTGCGATGTGTCTGGAACATAAAATTATGTATCATTTGAAAGGATCTGTCATAAATGGATTAGATAATATTCCCAAGAAAATGCACATCATTTTAAGGGCTTGGAAGTTGAAAAAATTGAAGGTTGGTAAATATTTTTATTTCTTATAATAATAAAGCCCGGTTTGAAATAATAAATACATTTGTGCGTGTATGAATATATTGATAATCCAAGATACAACATTCATTAGTTTTATTCATTGTTTGGAGATGGTCAAACATTTAGTAAAAGCTGTAAAAACCATGGTACGTGCAATTTGCAAACATGTGTAATATTGACTTGTCAATATATTCACCCTATATATGGTACATACATACCTTGTGAGGAGACTCATCCAGCGATGTCAGTAATGGTTCTAAAGAACTACCAGCAGGCTTAGCTTCAGTATGGGCATGCTGGTGTGATCTTCGAGTATCCGATGCCACTCCAGCACCGCCCACACTTTCTTCGGTAGTCGATGGAGTCATTCCTGTCCCATCTAAGCATATGGTTTTTTCGTGTTTATTAATTATAATAAAACTGACAGGTTATAATCAAAAAGAAAATGACTTTCTTGAGTGTATAAATTTATTTCTTAAAAAACGTTTTATTCAAATGTTGGGAAGCAAAAATATTTTGAAAAAAGAAATAGTTATTTGACATAATTATTAGCCAAATCAAAATAATATAAATAAGCATTTTCCAATAAGAGCATATAAGGTCTCAATCGAATTGCAATAGAATTTCAAATATATAAATACATTGCATTTTATAAAAATACATATTTTTGAGGAAGGCGCTTGGTACATAAATATACAAAAGTGTACATATCAATTGAATGATTTCTTGAGTTTATGGAGAATGCCAACCATGCTTTATCAGTATTTCTGGTAGCATTTAGTAATTTGAAGTATTCTTGTTAAATACGCAATAATATCTGGATAGATGAGGTAAATGTAGGTACTAGAGTTTTGACTTCTTCAAGATTCAGTATATAAGAATGCAAAATTTTCATTAGAATTTCTCTTTATTGAATTAGTCAAATTTTATAATAATATTTTATATAATTTATAATTTTATTTGAATTATATTGAAAAACAAAACTTTTAGTAATTTTATTAGTAATTTTGATTTTTTAAATAACATAGGAAGGAATACAATAGGCATAAGAAGGAATGGAATGAAATTGGTCCACCATTTCCAACTTCTGTATATTTTTGCTACAGCAAAGAATCACATTGGATTTCAATAAACTTGATTCATAGTCTCGGCGGGACGCAAGTTTGACATGCCTGATATGGATATATTTATTAGTATATTTGAAATCAATAAAGTATTGAATATAGTATAAAATAATACAGAACTTAAATCATAATACATGATATGTGCTAGTTTGCAAAAAGGAGTTGGAAAGCAAAAGCAAAAAAAAGTTTACCCGTATGTCTCATTGTTTCTGACGAGTCTTTGCATTGTGTAAGTGCAGGATGTGTCGAGTGGACAACGTCTGCCACCCTGATAGGAACACTGCATGCTCGCTTAAGAATCTACGGCAGAAAATATAGTCACTTTATTTGACTTATGTGCAGTGCTATGAATGGTTGCCTAATTCTAAATTTGAATTGTGTCCATCAATTGTTTCTCATGAATTTCTGTTAGTTAGAAAAAAGATTAAAACAATTCATTGTTCATAATCTATAAATATTAGTATCTATAAAGTATAATGAAAGTTTTTTTGATAGTGAATGATGATTTTTTTACTCTTCATAAGATGTTTATAATGTATACTTATGAACATTTTATGAATATACAGAATACAAAAACGATTTAGAGACGTCATGAGTAAGCAAAAATAAACTATTTTGTAAGTGGCTCATATTTCTATAATAATGATAAATAGTTTAACTTAAAAAAATCTTTTTAAGGTAATTGTAACCATAATGTAATGAGAAATCAAATCGCGAAGCTGCAGTGGCATTTCTTTTTGTCACAAATAAAAATAATGTGTTCTCCCTAGATTACCATTGAAATCTTATGTGTTCAGTAATGCATGGCTAATTGTATTGCTGACATCAATCTTTGATTTAATTTTCGTGACTTTTATATTTTACCATGTACATAAAAGTACCGAATTACAGAATAACAAACAAATTCACTCGCAATCTCTATGTATCTTTCATATTTAATCAAGATCTTAATGAAGTTCATAAATTTGTGTAGTTTTTTGAGATGATTTAAGTACTTAAAATATTATTAAAGCTTTATTGCAATAATAGATACCAGTGAATTTTTCTGCTAAGATTAATTAGTATGTGTTTATTTTTATTATATGTTATAGCAAAAATATTTTTTTATATTCTTCTGCTTTTGGTGAATTACATAAAGAAAATAATTCAAATGTGTAAGCATAATTTACACTTAAAGCAGTGAGTGATTTGCACCATGACTATGCATTTTTCTATAATAATTGTTGATTGTTTTCCTATACATCCAGTGCAGTGATAAAACAGGATAGATTGAACATGTGTTGCCTTTAATGTGTTTTTTTTTATCTTGTGACTGTTCAATTAATACTATTAATTTACAAGTAAAATCAGTAATAATTTAATAAGAAATGACAATTATTACAACATCTATTTTAGAAGAAAATCTTTTAACACTTTGATCGCCATGGGGGTCAGCGGTGAACGACAACTCTGCTCTTTTATATAATATTGTAATGTCAAACTATTATGTTGAAAAAATTAAGGCTCTTATTATGTGTGGCTAAATCTTTAAAAAAAATATCTTAGCATTAATTTTCATGTGTTTTTTTATAATTGATCACAGATGGTTCTAAGTTGATATCTTTATTTACCTTTTTACTAGGTTGAGGAATGATGGGAGGAGGATCTGGACTTGCATTGCGTGAATCAGAAAACTTCTTTCGCTTTTTCTTGAGAGCCACCAATGCACTTATTCCTTGGTAACAAAAAAAAAAGTCTTAAATTGTTCACCAGTTGAAATTAAAAAGAAAATCGTCCTAGCACGAAAATCATATAATATTAAAGGTAATTTTGTTTGTAGTAATATTCTTAATAGTATATTCTTCCACATATTATATTCCTGAATTTTTTTAAATTGAAATCATTTTTTTATATTTAAAAAAATAATCAGTAAATGCAATAATTGTTTCCATGTTCACAGTTTTAAGATGAAATTCTATCCAAAAGTAAGCGTTAATTATCAAATCTGCTTTCTTTCAAGATTTTATAAAATGTATGCTGTACTCTTGAAAACTTCGCTAAATTGCTGTCAGAAAATATATCTATAATGCTATTTATTATACCGTGAGAGTGATGACGCTGCTCGGTGACCCTTCCGTGGTCAAATTTAGTTTTCGGCGGTTGAGGTCTTTCCAAGCTGCGATTCGAGTCACTCGGAGAGTCCGTGTTGTCACTCGGGGGGCTATTTGAATGGCTGTGTGATGAGTTTTGTCTGCAATGAGAGTTGCAAACTGAATCTTCAGATCTGTAAAGCGAAAAATATATCATGACAAATCAGAATACATTAAAAGTGTTCTCTTCCACGACCGGTATTTTTAAAATTTCGATTTGATTTATGATTTATAATTTATTCATCATATTTTTTTAAAATTCACCTCCTCATTTTATTTACAAGACAACACAACTTGAAAGCGAGTCTTCTATTATTCTGAATCAGCAATATAACACTTTGATTCTTTTTTTGCATACTGCAATTATGAATTTTGAAGGTACTTTCTATTTTGGCTCGTTACGATTAATAATGGATTATTAAATCATGAACGCACTTTATTAACAGAGATGCAGATAGCGCAAAGTTATTTTTACATCAGTAGATAGAAAACTGAAATAGAAATTAGGTATGAAGGCAGGGCTGCGAAGTTGGAGTTGGAAAATTTTTTCCATTTTCCCACCCGTTTACTCCAATCCATTAAAAAAATTAATTTAATGATGTGTATTAAAACCACAAGACTCCAAAGTGTTGCCACTGCAAGCTAGGCTGACTTAAGATTATCTGATCGTATACGTATGTATAAGTTAAACGGAAATTATTGAAAAAATCAATTCTGAGCTCGAGTTGGTTTTTAATTTAAAGGCAGAGTGGGAGTTGGAGCCGTTTTATTTTTACCTGACTCCACAGTCCTGTTAGAAAGTACAATGGCATGAAATTAAAAATCCTTTTTTTTTTGTGAAATGAGCCCTGCTAATTAGGATGAGTCATATGTAGAGTCGGTGCTTTTTCCCATTCCAATATTAAAGAAGTTTGAGTAGAGCTCTTTGCTTAATTTGAAAAGAGAACAAAACAGATTTGTTTTAATCGTTACAAAAATGTCGTGATAACAAATTTAGATTTATTCTACGGATTTGTATAAAATTACATATAGAATTCGTTTGAACATTGGAATATTGTCATACGGAATAATGGAAATTATATATAAGAACCATAAAAAAATTTGCTCATCCAGCAACACACTAATGAACAACGCTGATTTAATCTACGATATAAAAGTATCCATAACAAATCTTGACGCTGGCTGGGAAACATATTTCTGAAGCCTGCTAGATGATAATTTCATTTTTATGTAACAAGGACATTGAATGAATTTCTTAGTTTGAATAGTATCATTTTACCAATTTTCACTACATATGACTCAATCTATTGTAGCAATAATTTTATTCATAAATGTGCCAACAGTGTTTAACGTAGATGCAAATATTTCTTAAAAAATAATATTTTCTTCAAATTATGACTACTACCAAAATGAAAACTGCACACCATTTAAACTGTACATACAAAATTCCACAATCTACAACTCTACAGCCGGTAAGTATAGAAAGTTTCCGAATAATTTCATATCAATTTTCCAAATGCCATATCGTTATTGTATAACTAAATGGTAATGACATTCTGTAATATAATAAATCTTAGTTTACTTTTTTGCAAATTTTAGGGTTGAAAGCTACTTTTACATGATAAAATCTTGGATTGGATTCAAGACAGAAAATAATTTACATTATGTCATATAAATTTCACTAACTCCCAGTATTTTGACAGTGTCCAAAATTGCACTCTTAGCCGACCTTTTGAAACAGCTCAGGCCTCAGATCATTAATACATTCTTGATTGCACTGAGCACTCCTCCTGTTTCCAAACCGCGGTGGACACAATGGTTGCGTTCATATGATTATAAGCAAAAATTCTACAGCGTTACTTTCATTGCTCATATTTAGTCTAAGTAACATAAAAGGACGCCAATTTACATTTCTTTTCAATTCAAGATTTGGGGTTTCACTAATTGTCTTTTTTTTAGGCTCTTTTTAATGAATGAGATATTTTAACCCAGTGAATGTGCTGAACAGTAGCCTTGAAAATTAACCAGATTCAGCCTTGATCATGATTGATTATAAAAATATTATATAGCATTAAATTTGCACAATTTGAACTTACCTCGCAATATACTTCAGTAGTAATAAATTTTTGATTCATTATTTCACTGAATCATGCGGTGCTGTTGGGACCGAACGGATCTATATATTAGGTTATACGTAAACATGCAAACTAGAACAAGAAGCGCTCTTAAAATATAAATAATTTTGGATTGGTGTATACCAACCTTCTTTACCATGTAACTCGCATTTTCACCGCTTATTCGTAAAACAACATACGTTTAAAATTTATTGTATAGATGATGGTATAAAAATTTAACATAAATAAATTAATGTCCTTGTTGTATCTGTTTGTACTTACTAATAGGAGTGTAGGTATAATTGAACTAGATAAACAAATGTACTGTATGTCATTCCATAAAGAGTAACCGAGTTGAACTTTTTGATATTCATTAATTTAAAGAGAGATAATTTTAGTCTGTAATGAAATCTTTAAATTAAATATAAAACATGATGAGACATTTTCACTTAAAACTACGATTGTCTCAAAATCATACATTCGTTCATGTTTATTATCAAACCCTACTGTAAAAGCTGTATTTTTGGTAAGATTTGTATTTAATTTTTTCAGGTTGTGTATTTTTTGCGGTGATTCATTACAAATAAAGAGTTTTATTTTGAATGTTTGATAAAATTTCAATTCAATTTGTTGATCCTCTTGCCATGCAATGATCAGTGCCATAGTGATAATTTTATGATAACAGGGTCCCAGGCAAATAAACCCACCCCGCTCCACTCCATTAAGATTCTATATAGAGAAATTGATATTTTTGGTTTTATATCAATACTATAGACCAGACATGAATCAGAGTTAATACGGTTGGTCACCTGTGCGCATTCGACACCCCGCTTAGGTTGCCAATCATATCACTACGGCACTGCACTATTTTATAAATATGGTAAAGATTACAAAACAAAAAAACAAACTAGGCAATTTTGTAAAGGACCAACATTGGAACACTGCTGCTTGATTCTTTATGTACAAAAAGTTTTGTGAATAGTGTATATTGGTCATCGGCTGTAGTAATTATGGAGTCGTGATTAACACACCTGCTCCTGCCAATCAGCCTGCTTACTCTGCCCACCTTGGCTGCTTCTATAAGAGTTCCCCATCTCCGCTTGTGTGACGACGATCGCTTCACATGAAATCTAATTTCAAGGATAAGTATGTGTTATTTTTTAACTACCACACTGGGCTATGACCGTTTTTGAAAGAGTGCTATAATTAAAAAAACGTGTTTGCCTCTTGATATTAGATCTGAAAAGATGGATTTACGTAAAGGATATAAAACAGTCTAATAAACATCATTTCTGTCAACTCATTGATAATATTTATTAACAATTTTGTTGTTAGAAAAATATAAAAACAACACAAAAAGAAAAACTTTAATGGTTTCCAGAGTTTTTTTTTATATATGGAATCTTGATAAATATAAATTATATCCATTTTATATCATAATAAACTATGATTTATTGAATTGACATTTACTTTGAAGATATAGGAATTGATAAATAGATAGTTTGGTAATAAACTGTGAGTTAAAAAAAATGTTGCTTAATTCTTGTGCCTTTGAAAGAAAAAATAGTAAAGAGAAAAAATGTATTATACTTGACTAATCAAATAAAAAAATATAGCTGTTTAAATGAATGTATTTGTTTTAGATGTGCAGAAAATGTATGAAAATATAATATGTTGTTGTGGTAATTAGGGGTAGGTATTACCTATCCTGCATGCCATGATTTTAAGCAATTTGTTATTAAAATGATTTGGGAATGGTCACTACAAATATATTAAACATTGTCACGAATTTTAAATAACTAAGGAAATCTTGAACTAAAATTTTATCTACCTATTTACCCAAGACTTGGAAAAAATTTGCCAATGGTTTTGCTTGCTAGAGTTGTATTGATTATTTTACAAGAAACTAACTATAAAACATCAATCTATAGTTCATAAGAGTTACAAAATACTGTCTTATTGCATAGGATTTACTGATAAAGTTTTCCAAAAACAATGTATTTTTTACATATTCTACGACAATACAAATATAATAGTTAACAAAACTTCACAATAAGAATTTACAATCCTTCAATATTTTAGTATGATTTATCTAGAAATGGGACATCATTTCACTGTGCAATGGGGTGAATATGCGATTAAAAAGTTGTAATCACACGAAAGATACTCCTTAAATTATGTTTACAGCAATTATAGCTCACTGTGACTTTACAAATTAATAAAAACAGCTAAGCCTATTTATATAATTTTTAATTAAAATGATCATGTCTAAATGTTGTTTTGACAAAAATTGCCGGAACGATTAGAAGTCTAATGTTCTTTTTCTGGTAATAACTGTGGTATTTATGTAGTGTACGTTTTAGTCCCATATCTAGAACCTACAATATGTACGGACTCAAAACAACAAAACCTAATGTATTTTGTATTAAGATATCTAGAAAACAACAGTCATAAGAAGACTTTAAATAAAATAAAATAATGATTCATTCGAAGCTACCTAGCCATGTTGAGTGTAAGGCCTCGATGGTACGGGTTGGCTTCACTGCTGAGAGAGCTCTGCGAAGTGGTTCTCATGGAGTGGTGCGGTGCTTTGTGGATGCTGCCTCCCCCTCCAAAGATTCCCGAAAGAGTCGATCCAAATACTTCATGATTGTGCCCAGACTCTGAATGCTAAGGGACACGAGTGATAATTATTATTTTGTAAAAAAATTTAGCTTCTTTTTCCTTGCCAAATTTATTAAAAATAAAAGTATTATTTATGTGCTCCTGTTTTTAGATACACTTCTAAAGAAATATTCTGGGTATGTTACAACATTTCAATATTTTTTTTTTTTTTTTTTATCTTAGAAGATATAAAGTTATTTAGAAAGTAGGTAACAGGTCAATATTATATGTGATTTCTTTCAAAATGACAAATTCACTTTCTTGTCAAAAATTTGTTTTTTTTTCGATTTCACGTTTTAATTTATACTCTCAAATAAAGCACCAGTTAAAAATATGCAAACAGGCAATTTCAAAAAGTCAATGTTACAAATAACATATCTATGTACATTTTGTCAAATAATATAGCTACCAGATTTTGTTGGTTAAATATTAGAGATAGTGATGTTATAAGAAAAAACTATTTACATCATTAAAATCATTTAAAATTGCAATAGTTTTAAGGGTGCTCCTTAAAGAAAAATATCAATATCTTAAAAAATCGTTAATGTTTTGGATCAATTTCGTGAAATATGTAGCTTTGTGAAATTTACTCTCTTAGTGTAGATAATAAATAAAATAAAAAGTGGAGTGGTTTGTTACTAAGAAATTATTGAACTATTAACGCTTGCCAAAAGTATAGGTGTAGCTAATGGCAGACTAAAAGTAAACACGGATACATACTATAATATATTTTGTGTTTACAAAAATTAAACCCTAATAAACTATAAATTTTTTAACTTGTAGATTTCATACCAAATAAAATTATTATCAATGTGCATTAAAATAATGATGGTTACAGAGAAAATAATTCAAATGGCAGCATCTATTATAATATATTATATATTATTCAGCATGTATTAGAATTTTAGAATGCTTATTAGAATTATTATTTGAGTATCATTTTTTTCATTTGTCAACAGCCCAACACTGAAAATTGCTGGTTATTTTTTGGTATGTATTATACTATTTTATAATATTAGGTAAAACGAAAAGAAATGTTTTTTTTGTTGCATTACTTTGAAACTAGTTTGTCACCCGGTTCTGTTAGATCATTTTGATGTTTTGTTAGTAATATTTCAGTTTTGACATTTGTTTTTGTTTGGGCAAAATGCAAAGGAACATTTGCTTGATGCTTTTTTTATTTGATATTTTCATTGAGATTAAAATAAATTAACCAGACTATCTGCAGTATTTATGATGACATCTTGAATCCTTGAAAATGTATAGATGGTTTGTGCAAATGTGGTGATATTGCGTTAAAGGACAGACCAAAACCAGGGAGACCTCTTAAAATCAATAATGACACTCTAAGCTCGTTGGTGGAGTCAGATCCACATAGAATAATCATGGAATTGTCACAAAATCTTGGTTGTCCATGGTCAACAGTGAAGGTTTATTTGAAAAGGCTCTTCCGAGACTCTTTCCAAAATACAAGGAATTTGTGTGCCGAGGAAACTTTCTCCAACGATCTTAGAACAATGAATAACCATACGTTAATCTCTATTGTCCAGATATGAATACGATCCATTTCCTAGAAGAAATTTTACTTGGGACGAGAAGAGTGTTCTCTACTTTCAAAATTTGGCTTAATAAAGTGCCGTGCTAGTATAGCCGTGCCGTGCGTAGTCTGTATACTCACGTTGTGAGTATACAGACTACGCTAACACAATTACATAATGAGTATTTTAGACCATCATAAATAAATGTATGCACGCTGGAATAGCACCGCTGGTCAGACTGTTATAGCTCAGGTGTATTGTGCTCAATAAATTTAGAAATAGAAAGATTACTAATATACATTCAAAATGATTCCAGCCACAATATGTTAATTCAACGACAGCTGGTGACAAACTGGTTTCAAAGTATCGCAACAAAAAAAAAAAGACACTTTTTGCTTCAAGCAAGTTTTGATAACCTAAATAAAAATATAAATACCTACTTACCATTTAGTAAATAACCTAATAGATAAAGTAATCTGTGAATGTGTAAAAATCTACATAATTATATATGCATAATATTAGTGAATGGGAATAGAAAATATGAATATCTACATGTGACAATTTACAAAATTACAATTAAAAAAAGCCTTCTTGTTAAACCATAATAAAAACCTATGTTTTATACTCTTAAAAGAAGAATAATAATGCTATTATGTGATAAAATTACATTTCTAGAAACATTGATTAGTAATGATAAAATATGCAGATTTTACAGAATGTACAATCAAACCATACAAAAAAATAGCACATACTATTCTTATTTATCATACATTCTACTATGGTTTAACAAAAAGTATTTGTTTATTCATTGTGTGGTAGTGCTGAGTTCATTGATTGCTCTAAATCGAATTAACTTCAGGTTTAAAAAATGGTCTTTAAGCAATAAGCAATGTCTTATTATATTTTTAAAAATTCAAAAGGATGTCTATAATAGATTAATTAAATGAGTTACATTCAACAGATTTGATTACGTCATCACTTACTAAAAATGTTATTGAATTTGAAATTTTCGCTTATTTCTTTAAAACCATTCATTTGTCTGAAAATAGTCCCGGTTGCTTGAAAGCCATTGTTAGTGCAGCTCCGCCATGGTGTCGGTAAAAGCTTTGCTCCTTCGTAAGGTGTTTCCTAACAAACCTGATGATGTAAAGAGGCAATGAACTCGGCGACTGGGGGAAGGGTTACATTATTGGAGGGCGCTATATTGAAGCCTTTCATCAAGCGGCGCTCCTTTTGCCTGTTCTTCTTTCCACCAGAACCTGAAAAAGAAAGTTCTATATCGGCATTTATATTGATGTATTAAAAAGGTTCTTAAAATTAATCAATACAAGTATGCTGAAATAGACTGCAGATTTATAAAAATATGAGCATGTTCCTAAGATAAAATTCACTATACAGTGGTACCTCGAGATACGAGTGCCCTAACATACGATATATTTGAGATACGAGCTGTCTTGCGAGCGAAGATTTGCTTTGAAATAAGAGCAAAATTTGAGATACGAAGAATGGCCGGCTGCACACGGCCCATCAGTTTACTACGCCTCATGCGTCTCGTATTATCCCACGCACAGATGATACAGATATCTCATGACAAGTATCTATGTGCGCTTTGTGTATGTGTGGAATGGGTGCATTTTCACAGTTCGTGGAAAAGTAACACCTGAAAAAGATGCAACTGGTCGT
The DNA here is from genome assembly GCA_031772345.1 of Himalopsyche anomala. Lineage (NCBI taxonomy): Eukaryota > Metazoa > Arthropoda > Insecta > Trichoptera > Rhyacophilidae > Himalopsyche > Himalopsyche anomala. Next base: position 11,033,173 of record CM062827.1, read on the forward strand.
GCATCGGAGCTATATAATGACACTTGCCTAACTCATTTCCGCAACATTCTGAAAGGGAGGAAGAAACAAACCTCCTTGGACAGGTTTTTTTTTTAATCCGGCGACCAGTGAAGAGAAAAGGAGTGACTAAAATTAAGCATACAGTAGCATTTAAGTTTTGTGTAAGTTGCATTTAAGTGACCAAAATACAAATACACTTTATAAAACCAGTTTATTTCTTTACATTCTCATTTATTATGTTTTTACACAATATTTGTAATTTATAAATACATTTTGCTCCTTCGAAAACACGTAACAAGAACAACTGGGGTGGCATTTTAATTAATTTCAATGGGAAAAATTGCTTTGAGATACGAGCAAGGTTACGGAACGAATTAAACTCGTATCTCAAGATACAATAATTTTTATAATGCAATATAATCATCTTACTATAACAAACCAGTCCTGCCTAAATCATTACATAGAGTAATACACTAATGGATATCAAATCTGTTTTATGTTCTCTGGGATTTTTTCACATTTGATTTCATTTCTGAAAAACTTCAGTTTCAGATATTTTCAAAACTACATATACATATAATGAAAATTAAAAGTATGTATTCTTAATTATAAAAGTTAAAATTTTAATGTGTTAACTAAATGAATAATAAATACCAAGTCGTATTATTTCCACAACATCTCAGTTGTGTATCAATTTAAATAATTTAAAATAAATTGCAGGACTAATAAAAATGCAGTTGCATTATTTTGATTGAATATAATACAATTGGGTTTATGATAAGAGTTTTTACGAAATGCTGCTGAGGAACTAAGATATTATGATAAGTTTTATAAAATTATAAATAGATGGTACTCACCGGAACCTGCACCGCTTGCCGTTGACGTATTCATGCCGCTATTCTTGAGGATTTCTACCAGCTCGCACCGGAAGGCTGATATATCTTGTTTGATTTCGTTGACATCATCTTCGGTGACTCCTTGAGACTCTGCTTTTCTCTGCTGAACGGTCACGTAGCGCCTCACCAGGTTTCGCATTATACTCTGGGGACAATTCAAAATGTTTACATTTAGTTTCTGACTGGTTATGGAATTTGATAAAGCGTGTAAGGAGTAACACTACATAATAAATAATAATGTGGTAATATTTAGGCAAATGAAGATAGTACACTAATTTGGCGTCAATAAAAGTATAATATATATCAACAGCACCTTTCAGTTTTGTTTTGGTATCTATAGAAAAAAAAAGCTACGTAAATGTTATGACAAATAGCTTTAATAATCTTACTTCACGATTATTTTATAGTGGTTTTAAAATATTACTACAAACCCTACCTTCAGCTTAAACTTGGTCAATCAAACTCATTTGTGATGATATTTAATCGTTTATATTTCATTTGTGAGCAAGCAATTCCTTATAATTTTTTTCTTAAAATGTTCACTAGTGTAATTACAATAATCAATTCATTTTCTTACACAGAATATTTAATTGCTTTTGCCTAACTGATAATTTTTTTTTAAACCTTTTTTCTTTGCAATTCAAGAATTATTTTCACGTTTATTATAGTTTTTGTCTTTAGAATCATATTTTAAAATTACTTGGAAATTTTATAAGTTATTTTGAAGTTTCTACAAAGATAATGAATACACCTCACTGCCTCAATATAATAATAAATAAATTTACAACTATCACAAACTATTTTTTCTCCAAACTGCAACAAATTAGTATTTTGTTTCTAGGTTATAAAATAGTACTTACTAGATAATTCCCATTTCTAACCAAACAATAAGAATTATTATGATATAGTTAACTATTTTCTATGTATCTAATAATAAATATTTGTATTAATGCACTACTATTTCTAAAGTTCACCTAAAGTTAAGAGTTAGTCAAACTGTTTTACCTAATAATCCATCAATGCCATTTATTTAATTTGAATACATGTACCTATTTATGTTATGAATTATTTCATATTATTATAATGTATTAAAAAATGTGCATTCTATGGGGTTTCCTAAACACAGATAATAAATACTATAGGCAAATTAATACATGTTGAAATTATACAAGTACATTAATTAACAAATAACACAATTATAAAAAGCATACAATGAAATTTGTACAACAATCAAATAAGCACCTTATTTAAAAATAAAAATGAATTACTCATAACTGTTTTGTGGTTGTATTCTAAGCCAATAGGAAAAGAACTTTTACTGAGAATTTAAAAATTAATATTGTATAAGTGGCGGGCCAAAAATAATGCAAGTAATGAACGAAATGAATCCGCAATAATGACGCACATACTATTTTTTTTTGATATGGAATGTATTTTTCATTTTTTACATCTAAAAAAAAACCAACACAGACAAGTCTATGAACCAATTGTCAACTATATATTAGTTTGTTAGGTTTTGAAAACATCCCAAATTTGAACCATGAAAAATAATAAAACTTGAAAAATGGTTTGATTCATTATGAGATCTACCAAATAAAAAGTCTTTTAAGAGTCTTTATTTAAGTTTTTCACATTTCTACAAAGAAATAGATAAAACAATTAATGGTACAGGACAAATATAAGGGCACTGTTTTTTTGTGGAAATAACTAAGATGTGATTAAATTGATAGTGAAATGCTACGTTAGAACGTGCTTTTTAAATCTTTTATAGTTTTTTCAAACATTATGTTTGTACACTATTATCATAAATTCATCTGTTGATCATCTTCTTAGAATAAAAAAAATTATAATTTTAGTTATAGGTTATGTCTGCGAGAATCGTATTAAGAGGGGTGTCAAGTCATATAGCTTGGTTCTCCACATAAGCTTTTTTAAGTATGACTCCAAATAAATGTTTCTCTATGCCCTGTTTTTTCTTGATTCTCTCTTAGCAGATCCCCACATCATTTCCACTACATGAGTGTTGGCAAGTGTCAAGAAATCCACAAAATTATAGCGATTGTTAATGGTTTGATGGCTAAAAACAATAATCCTGTATGATATAGGTCTGCCAACTATCTAAGCTGATCATGGATCCATGCGCATTCTTATGGGGTCTGTTCGTATTTAAATTTTTAAGTAAAGCCCTGAACCTGCAAATAAAGATTCTCAGAAAATATTCTTCAACAAATTGAGAATTTATTATTGAATAAGTGCTATATAATATATGATGCTTATTTTATAAATATCATTACTTAACCATACTCCTTTTGAATCATTGTATTGCTTTATAGATACTGAACTTAATTATGTTTGTAAAGTCTCATAAATATTGTCTATGGTTAGTCCCTACCAAATATACACTAACTTAAAAGACACCCTTATAGTTGACCTGTACCTAATTATAAATATGGTCGGTCTAACCACTAACACAGTGATTATTAATATGACCTAAACGTTTTTAGTTTTGTTGCTGGCCATTGCTGTTAGTGTTAAATACGTCAATACGTTGAATACCACTTACCTGATAGCGGAAATCACGCTCGTTGGCTTGTTTCACCTTCCGCTTAAACAAAAAAATCAAATATACTCTCCGTTTGGTAGAAATCAATCACAATACAGTATGCGGCCTATGAAGGAATAGGGAAACTAAAGATTTAATATAATTTTGATTAAAAATATAATTATGTTAAAAAGGCAAACCTTTGTCGCAATTTTGTATCTAAAAAAAGGATCATATGAAATGAATCTATATGCGGTTATCAAGTTCTATTTGACTGTGTGTTATTATATTTGGGTTAATTCAACTAACCCAATATATGTAAGCTTTAAGATTTTAGGTGAGATTGAAGGCCGTCACTGTTTATTGATATAAAATTTCCAAAAATGTTTTTTTCTAATCTTTTTATGGCTGCAACTGTTGAAACAAATGGAATAAATAGTTAAATAGCATACACACAATTGTTTGATAATAATAATGATGAAATCCTTACAAATGCTTTGATTTTTTTAGCACTTAATCCAACAGGTTGTGAAAACTTGAAAGGAAACATTGTTATTGAAGTGTGAAAATTAAAAAATTATCTGAAAAAAATTCAATGTTATATTTTAGTGACTTTTATCAAGTAAAATAAATTTGGAGGTGCAGGTGAGTAAACCGACATGCTATAAGACATATTAATTCTATAGTTTCGGAATCATTCACAAAATTATGTCAATGTGCTAATTTAAAGGGTGTGTTTGGATTGATTATTATAAAGTTAAGTAGAACTCAAACATTGTTGATTGTTATGCACTAAAAGCTCTGTAAATAACGAATAAAAATAATTAATCAAGCATGCATTTTTATCTATTTTTAATCACCTTACAAATTTTACAAATTTTATTGGAGGAAACCATACCTGTAAATACATTTTACCTTTTATAAAATAATTACACCTAGATTGTGAGTAACTATATGAATAAATTTACCTTTTCACATCTAATTCAATCATATAAACAAAACCCAAATTTTTCATGTGTTTATTAAATAAAAAACTCTGTAATGGCGAGCACTGGTAATATAAAATTTTCAGAGTTTATTGTGTTTGACAACTTCAGATAAATGCGACTATTTACAGTACTAAGTTTGTTAATAAGTGAGCCTGGATGTTAACCTTTTTATGGCAATTACAGCGGTGTAACGACTGAATGCTGAGATTTCTTAAAAAAGTCACAGTTGATGTGTATGCATAAATTATAATCAGCGGTGGGCTGCCAATATCTTAACAAGGGGCTCAGTAAATCTAATCCATAATGCATTAAAGTCATCGAATATAGATGATGCATAAACCGTGGCCCCCGAGCCACATGCGGTCAGCTAGGGTCTCTTTTATTATGCAACCAAAGTTAATGTATTTTTTAAAATAAATGAAAGGGCAACCAAGTCTTGTTAAATAATAAAATTTAATCATCTGTAGAAATTGCAATTAGGTGCTAATTTCATTTGAGACAAATGAATTTCTAATCCTAACAAGGGGCTCGCCGGCCGCGCCAAAATTTATCAAGGGGCTCGCGCGAGCCCCCCCGAGCCCCTTCCAGTCCACCGCTGATTATAATACATTTATTATCATTTTGTATACTATAGGTTTTCAAAAAGTTATCAGTATAAGAATGGTATGAGAAGGGTTCCCATGTGATTTATTTTTGTTGTAAATAGTTGTTCGGTTAGTTTTTTGATTTCACCATAATTTCTTTAAAATTTACAGTAAAGAGTTTTTACTTTATATGAAAAATAATAACAGTGTATTTTAAATATTTTTAACTTATTTACTTTCCAGGGGAGGGAGTAGATTAAAATTTTCGACGACTATCAACACACTTGTTGTTCTCAAACATATCTGATCAATAAATGCACTCATTTTTTAAAGAATAAACATACTATTAAAAAAGCACTGTTTTGTTGCTCACCTATCAATTATAAACAAACATTTAAATTATGTTGTCATAGAAAATAAGAAAAGTCAATGTTTTCCATGGTTATGACAAATTAAACTTTACCTAACCTCTATCATGTCAATATTATTCAACAGTTTACCACTAACAGTATTAATTATTCAATCTACATTTAATTATAAGAACAATCTGGGAAAATAATGCAATTACTTGCCATCTGTGGTCTGTAATGTTAATTGTATTAGTAGTTAAATAAATGTTCAAGTAATTTTAATTTGGTGCTGGCCGATGATTCATTGTCATCCATCATACGTGCATATTAAGATTAATGAAAAATCTATTTGATATGCGTGATGAGTAAACTGACCCTGATTGTCCGCATGTGCTCCTTTTTGGCCCTGGAGTGGCCACACATCTTGCGCTGAATCCACTGAGAAGTATACCAAACCGACTTGGGTGTTGGGATGATGTTAAAAGGCGGGGGAACGGTGCCACCTTCCTCAAAGTAGCTGATCCACAGTTTGCTTCTAGCGAATTTCCACTCAATATCAGCTCTTTCCTGTGGAATAGTTAAAAAAATGATATTGTTGACCAACATAGAGAAGTACTGCTAATCGCCTAAGAATGAAGCCATTGTGAAACGGGTTCTGTAGACATTTGTGAATAAATTATGTACATCAACATAATAAATTTCTTTGGTAGAAGTTTTATCTAAAAATAAAAAAAAATGAGAATTGTATTCTGCAACTGAAGCCAACGACGTTTACGATTACAGGAGTGGTTTTGTGCAATTATAATATAAAACATTTTAATTGACTATTACTGATTGTCACAGAAAAAATGAGATTAATATCTGCTGTGCTAGAACTTAGAGAGTGTTAGATTAACGTAGGCCAGGCATGCACAAATTTTCCCTCCTAGTGGACCGCTTAAAATAAATTTAATCGGTTCGGGCAAAAGAAGTTTTTTTATTGTGAAATATTTATACACGTCGGACGTATAATTCAAACGTTAATGCAATCTTTGTCATTGAAAATTTATAGTTATTTCTTTAGAATTAACATTTCAGAAATTTAGGATTTCGACTGATGATGCTAGATGGAATTTTATTATAAAATTTGAATCGTTAAAATTCTGTACATTTATACAAGTTTAGTCACTAACGATCCGGTTTTTGCCTTTCAATCAGTTCAAGTTCATCCGTGTACTTGAACGCCTGAAAATGTTGAAATGTGAAACCTGGGTCGTTAGTGACAAAACTTGTGTGGATGTACAAAATTTGAGAAATTCAAATTCAACACTTTAGAATTGTTAACAGTTATTATGTAACTAACAACTTGAAATATAAGCACTATAATTTTTAGATAAAATAATGAGATTAATCTTTCGAGAGCCGCAAAAAAAATCCAGTTTGTCACGGGCTGTGAAGATTTACTACGGAGTCGATTTTTCAAATAATAACAATGTATTAAGAATGATTTCGGTTTCGGCTAAGATTGAGTTTCCAATCATAGTATAATTATTTTAACTTTTCTTTGTTTAAGCGACATGGGGATCAAACATCTCAATCGTTTCATTCGCAAATTTAATCAGCGAAATTGAAACAGCCGTGGAGAAATTTGCCTTCTAATTTATTTGCTCAATTTTTAACAATGTTTCTTATTGATGGCACTTATTAAAAGACCGTTTACACGTTTCAAAATTGTTCCGTGTAGAATTAATTGAGCCGTGTGACAAGGGTAAGCGATTAAATTTGTAAAGTTGAATATAACTTAATTTATTAGGGGTTTGTTAGTGAAACCATTTCCAAGTTAATGGGTATAGAAAATATGACATACTAAAATTGTTTCGTGACATCTCTGTCTAGATGGAAATCATTATTCCCATATTACTAAAATCAATATTGATTGTTATCCCATCATTCCCATCTAATATAAAAGTAAGCATTTGAATTATGTATCAATGCCTGTCGATTATTTTATTTGGCTGTTATATGTATTACAGAGGTTAAGTATACCCGCAGATCATGTGGCTAAATCGATACATTGAATTAAATATTCGGGGGTGTGGAGTTGTGAAGAAATAAGACGACTCCGACCTCAGCTTTAAACTCGACTTAAACTATTTTTTAGGCTTAGTAGCGTGCAGTGAAATACTTTTAACCCTACCAATTTTATTTTTTTAGGGGCTCATTTGATGTATCCTTCGATTTCCGTAATGAAAAAAGGAAGGTCATCTATTTGGGAGATTTCTCTGGTTGGTCATAATTATATTGACTGCACTTAACCTCGATTTTACAAACTGGAGAAAGCTGTTAAATAATCTTTTATAATTTTTCACATTTTTTTATATAAAAGAAGGCATTTTTCTATTTTGTTACAAAATAAAAATAGCTCACCGCCCATTATGGAAGCTTCAATCGCCCACTAGTGGGCGGCTCAGACCAGGCTGCTGACTCCAGGTATATACAGTGAAACCCCGATTTTACATTTTTCAAAGGACCGTTAAAAAATAAAAAATGCGGGAAATATTCAAATAATACAAATAAAAGGTATAATAATTAAAAAATATATTTCTTTAATTTTTTTAGTATAGAATATATATTTTTAAGTTCTCGATGATATGTCGTCTATTTACAATTTTTAATGAAGGCCTCTAAAACTCGCGTACTTTATTAAGTTAACGCATTTTTCTTTAGATTTTTTTTATCGTCTTGAATTATTTTAATTTTCTCAGCTAGAGTTTGCATTTTAGATGGGAATTAGAAAAATCGCTAAACTAGATTCAAGGTAAGATTATTTATGAGCGATGTAAGAAATATTCAACAAAAACGTCAATCGGGATAATATTTAGTTAGACAATAGATTGAGGGAATCGGTAAATCGAGAAACGATTAATGGCGGACATTACGTTGTTCTTATGGGTGTTAGGCCGGAGCTATGAAAAATAAACGACCCATATGAGAAAACGTACAATGCGAGAACGGTAGATCGGGGTTCCAATGACGAAGCTTTTGGTAGGATGGTAATACTATCAATTTTTGTGCAAGAAGTAGAAGAACAATGTTATTTTACGTTTTATAACTAAACTTTGTTATTTTTTTAAAACATTAAGAAATATCCTTACCGATATAAGCTGATAGGAGTGATTCATCATCGCGATGAGAAGGTTCAGCAAAACGACGATATTGATGACGGAGTACGTGCCAAACATCAGCATCCCCCAAAACCGAGTAAATATCTTGATGCCGTCAAGCTCGAAAGAATCAAGGTCCACGAGGCCAAATACCGCCCAAAATAAAGTTTGAGAAGTTTCAAACAGACTGAAATTATTTTAGAATTTGTTAAAAATTACATATTTTGAATAGAAATATATTATAATATAGCACTTATTAAATATAAATTCTAGTGCCATTTTATCTTACTTTGCAAAACGTCTCCATACAGTACATGCATTTGGATCTTGAGATGTTGTTACTGTGTCACTAGAGTGTTGAGTGGAGGCCGATGGACATCGTTTCTTTTCCATATCTGCGTAGTACCATAACAGCTGATTTAAACCTGAAAAAAAGCATAAGTATCAATACAAAAAAATCAATAAACAAGAAATAAAATTATCTAATTAGCAATAATATATTTTTCAATTGTACTTTATTCGGAACACTTCGGATATGTGAACATTTGGTGTTGCTATGTTTGTAGATCAGGGATCAAAATCAACCAAAGCGCGCCGGAGAAGCGAACAGGTATTTGAAATCCGCGAAGATTAGGGCCCCATCAGTAACATTTAATGACGTCGCTATTAATAAAAACTTTTAGTGAGTTTTTTCATTTTGAACCTCGGCGCAGATAAGTTCCGAGGACGACGGTTTTAAGTATGATTCGGAATTATAATATTGAATATAAAATACTATATTTTGAAGAGTTGCCATCCAATTTCTGTAATATCTAGCATCCCATGAATACATATTTTTCTGATGCATGCTGTAGCTGAGAAAAGATATGTTTTTAATTAATCTAAGTGAGTATCTTTGTTTAGCTGTATTAAATATTTATATATATGTTTTCCAAGTATGTATTTACAAAAATATATGATAATTTTGTTTATATAAATCATTACTAAGCCAACAAAATGTTAAATGTTTGAAAATAATACCAGATATAAATTAAACACAAGAAAGAAAATTTCGTATTGCGTGTAATGTTTTTCACCTTTTGGTAAAAGTTTATTATTTGTACTTAAAATTTGGTGTAAATTTTAACTTGTCCGCATTTATCTTTTCTCAAAATTCCATTACCAAGTGAAACAAAAACACATTGCTGGCAAGCGAAAGTATATTTATAAAGACATTGTGCAAACAGGTTTCCGGAAATTTAAAATTTTGAACAAAGGGTTTCTGAAATTTCGCTGAATAAAAGCACGGGAAGATGATATTTTTGTCAAATTTTAAATTCAATCGCAATACATTATGTAGCACAACGTCAAAATGACTACTCATTTTATTATTGAGACCAGCAATTAGCTGTCTATACGTGTTTGCGAGCTGTATGCTATCGATATTATGAAATACTAATTCCGTGGGTTGTGGCATAGCAGTCTTAAGTTCCAAGCAGTGCTGTAGAAAATCAACAAATTCTGAGCTGGCCGTTGAATCCCTGCCTTTACTAACAAATTGTATGGCGGTTATACGTAGATCAACGCTAAATTCCAATTTATGAGCTTATTTTTCATTAAATGTAACATGTATGTTTGAAAGATTTCTCGTATGGATATTCTGTGATTTGTTGGTGTTATTAATTTACAATTTACGATACATCGGAAGGGCCATATATGCAAATTAAGTAATGATTGTAAGAAATATAGCGAATGGCAAGATATGCGATGTGTGGTAAAAACCAATAAAATTTAACTTCCCACTATTAAGTATCACAATTATATAGAATATAAATTATAAATTACATAAACGACGGTAACAAGCGGAATTCATATAATATTATATAAGATTTTGACGCCTATTGTGATATTAAGAAATACATGTTGCGTCTTTTATCATATAATAATGGCAATATACCAAGTAAATGATGATTTAATCAATAACAATATAAAAAAAATAATGAAATGAATTGTGCTATCCTAGTTTGACTTACTGATATGACGTGAGAAATCTTATGGAAAGATTGAGTGACGAACCAGTGTGCACAAATAAATTTCGAGATTAATATTAATTGATTAAAATCCCAATAATGACGTTGGTTTTTTTAATGAACTATCCAACCTCATATTCTGTATTGAAATATTGTAAAAAAATAATTTAAATAAAATGATTTGGCATCTTTGTTTGCTTTTGTTCTCAGAGATTTTTATTTAAAAACCTTAGAAAATGTGATTTTTTCTTATTTAAAAAATGATTCAATTGAAAAGATATATAATTACAATATATATATATATGTACTTGCTTCAAAATAACAGTAATAAATGGTTTCATAATGATGTGATATTACTTTGAAAATTATGACGCCGGCCCGCTCATCTGAAAAAAGTACCTGTTTTCAACTCAATAGCATGGCTTTCACTATAGGGGGCTTTGGTTGTGGACAACCTTTTTGAGTTTATTTCGCATCTTTGCTTAGTAGTCTAACACGAATATATTTTTTTTTATATAAAAGGGAGATTACAATACCGGACGAATCTATACCATTATTTTGATGTTTTTTGATAAATAGCGGAGTTAATAAACTTATCGATATAATATATAATAGTCAAAACATGTCAAAACATTTGGAAAAATGTCGAAACATTTCGAGACATGTCAAACATGTCAAAACGAAACATGTCAAAATATGTAAAAACTTAACATGCCAAAACATCTCAAAACTTGCCGAGACATGTCAAAATATGTAAAAACGTAACACGATGAAACGTGTCAAAACATGTTAAAACATGTCAAGACATGTTAGGCCATAATAATATTATGGAAGGCCATACCATCGCAGCTTCATTTTCATTAAAAATCCAAGCCAATAAATTTAATAATCACTTTTGAATTATTCAACACGATTCTTTAAAATTGCACTTTCTGTAGTAATAATATATACCTATCTACCATCATTGTTAAGTTTTTGATAAATGAATTTTACTTTAAGAATATAAAATTGAATAATGTGGCTTAAAATTTGTTCGTGCTCAGCATAGGTAATCCACTATTTTCAGCCGTGCACCTTGTTCAGTTTTGTAATTTACACTTCTCTGGTATTTAATATTTCTATTGTTCAATAATAATTTCTACAAAAAAAATATTTTATTTCATTATGTTATAATATAACTACATTGAATCAAACGGAAGACCGTTCCGCATTGCATGGTCTTTCAATAAATACAATTCGGATTACCACAGATTTTTTCCCAATTGCAAGTTTAAATATGACATTTCATAGACGAAATGAATCATAAAATTAAGCTGTCTTATAAAGCACAGAAGATTTTGCGGCGACAATAATGTGTTCGTTGTCCATTCCTATTTTATAGGGTTGCTTCTACTTTTAAAAGATTCAAGATTCAAGTCATTTTTAAGAAATACCATAACAAAAACCATAAAAAATGAAAATATTACTCAAGACAGACAAAAACCCAGGAATTTGCCGATTTGCTCGAAATATCAGCGTGACTCGTTTTTTTAGCTCTTCCGAGAATTTTCGGATCCAAAATTACAGATATTTATTGATATATTAATAACCTTGACGGGCTTAGAAACCGGCTCTTCGAACTGAGATTATTCTAGGAACCGGCTCCCAAGAGCCGGTGCGAACCCATATTAGCACACTACTGTCAATATCAGACATTTGTAGCAGTGTTTTCATAATCTAAGAAGCGGAGGATGAATTTTTGATCTTAGGTAATTAGGTAAATCTTTTTTTTGCATCGCCTAATATTTTTGTCACCAGCCGCCACTGGTAACAGTACGTATCGATAAAATTTGAAAATACAAATTATAATAATATATAGGAATTTTCAAAGTAAATAAAGCAGTATTCCGATAAATCTGCAAATAAATACGTGATATAAAATAAAATAAGGATAAGAAACATATCTCAGCAAAAAATACTTTTCGGTTTTCTTTTCCGAACGCTTAACATATCATCGCAGCGATCAATACCAGTATATTGGAAAAATGTAAAGCCGAACGCTGACCGCCAAAGCCAGACATTTGCTTTTATTTTCTGTATCTTAATATATTTGTGTGTTTTCCGGCGAACAAAATAATAATAACAAGGACCCCTTTCAGCGTGAAAGGTCGGATCAGAAAACGTAACAGTATGTGATACAAAGGGGTCGGAATAACGAGTCCCCGGAGACGTAAAAAGGATAGACTTCTAAAATCGACCCCGGAGTCAACTTTGAATAATGTAACGCGAAGGTCATGCATTCGTGGATAATATTCGAATAAATGGCTTGCGGAACGAGTACTTCAAATTTAATGTGTTTTACACTGAGTATAAGAAAGTGATTTATAGGTAGATTCAAAAAGAGTAACGCTGTTTCAATGCAAATAAATAGTCAACTTATTCTGAATTAAATGGGATGAGTTTCACACGTTTATGTTATTTTTAATATATGGATGTTGGAGTTCAAAAGCATTTATTTAACAATGAAACAACAAGCAATCAATCAATTAATAACACATTATATACTAGATATCACATGACATTATATAACACATGATCAAAAATCGATATTTTGAACTGTTATAGGCCTAGAAACAATATGAACATACAATTTCGAGAATCTCTCCCAATATGGAGCGTATGGACTCCTAATGGAGTTTATCTCAACAGAAATGTTTCTACGAGAACTGCTTGTTACTCAGTTGCTCAACCTCTCTTTTTCCAAAGAGAGTAGGAATAGAAGGAAAGGGCTAGGACAGGACTAGTGGTTAGCTAATCGCTCTCGATACGCCCCGTTCATAGGATAGGATGGGTGGGAGGGGGGAATTCAAGATTTCACATACATCCATGGCTTTGAACAGAAATTCATAAATCAATTGAAAAATCAATTTGTAAAACTGCCCGTACTGGGATTCGAACCCGTGCCTTCCGTAGCGGTAGCCAACGATGTTGACCACTCGACCACACAGGCGGCTAACACATTTAGTTGTAACTAATTCCACAATTTTCTGAAATTAGTACCAACTAAATATATTATACCAAAATACTGTTTTTGTTTTGTTTAAAAAAATCAGATTTAGAAAAAAACTGCATTTTTACCATTTGTTTTTAGTTTATTTTTTATTAATTGAAATTAACCGTAATATTTTACCGGGCGAAGGTTATATCGAATTTTTCGGATTGAAACGGTTTTGAGCTTTGGCATCAGCCAAGAATTTATTTTCTTTATAATGAAATTTTCTCGTCGTTGCCAAGATCACTCTTTGATTTTTTCAATGTTTTTAAGACCATTTTTTCAGTACACATCTAAGGACGACTTCTTTATGATTCAAATCATTTAAATACTACACTAAAGCTGTATCAATGAGATAAGAGTAATTAAAAACACAACAGACATTGGTGTCCGAGATATGTATTTACAAAAAAACCCTTTCTTAATTCAGCTGGGAATCGAAACTTAAATATTCTTAATTTTAGGCTGACAATTTAACGTTCTTGCCACGTCATAGAGATGAAACATATTTCTGTTTGTTTTGTAAAGGCCAACTATCGTTTTACACATTCCTGAGCACGAATACAAGCGGTTAACGACGTCAGAGATTCGGAAACGGATCGAGGCCATGTAAGGAGTTTATTTATTAGAAAAATAGTTCGGATTATGAGATAAATGTGGCCGGAAAATGTTTTATAAACATTTTATATCATATTATCCACACCCACTCCCAATCGAGAGCTTCTCAGCAAAACGATTTTATACAATGCTTCATATATTGTTTTGCTTAGCAAATTCTCTTATTTATTGAACATTTTTTCCCAACATTTGAGTCCATAGCGCAGTGGTCAACGTGGTTGGCTTTTGTGACAGATTTCACGGGTACAAATCACAGTATGAAGCAAAGCGAGAGCGGTTATTTAACCACTCTAAAGCTAACGACCCACCGGTGTGTCGCATACCTACTAACCACACACGCTACCCACCAGTGTGTTGTCATTATTACGACGTCAATAAATATTTTTTAGAGTTTGCATCATTGAAAAAGGGTCCGACATCTTTTAAGGACTCACAAAATGAATATTAAGTTTTCCTTTATTAGTTTTTAGAGAATTGATAGCTTACAGGACAAAAAAACGTTATTTTTTTCTAGCTGTTAATGGGTTAAACACTAGTTTTGTCTTAACCGCATCCTTCTATCATTACTCTCTTTGAGAAAAAAAGAAGTTGAGAAACGGAGTAACAAGCGGTTTTTGTAAAAAAAAAAAACAGATAAATACTTCCATTAGGAAGGCTTGACATTGGGAACGGACACAGATTAGAAAACAATCTTTACAATAAGTAAATTTCGGTTCCTTTGTAAAAAAAAGCGCTGCTAAAAAGTGTGGTTACGTGTTTCATGTACCATGCTCGACACTCGATACTGTCCATGGCACGAACCGGGTACCTTTATAAAAATTTCCGTGCCCGTGCAGACCTCTTTTCCCGGAAACCCTGTCTTACATCACAGACTTGAATGAGTTGCAAAATATTGCGTGACTGGCTAAAGTAGCATTACGTAAAAGCTTCATAGTCGCTGCATGCGTACTTTTATAGTCAGGAGGTCGAGGAACTTGCATGCAACGTGAGGCTAACAGTAATGAATGATACATTTAATTTTCGCCTGCACATAAAAGCTCTGCACCAGATTTACCGTCGACACGGTGTTAACAAGGTTCTATCTGATATTTTGTCTTAAAACCACTTTTCATATATCGCTTATACGAGAATTTAATTTACTGAAATCTTAAATTGCTCCTCCTCAACAATTTGAGATTTTCAGACGGAGCATTTTTGCCTCAAGATGACGAAACGGTGAGTTAAGATTTAACGATGCCCTTTTAAACGATTTGTAGACACAAATAATACAAAATTCAATATTTTCCACAATCAGAAAAATAACAATGCCATGAAAATTAATTTCATATTTTAAATAATTTTCTACAAAGTTACCGCCGAATCTAATACAAACAAAATACGAAAAGAGTAAAAAAAATTTTTTTCAATCTTAATTAAGTAGAACTTTTTTATTTGTTTTTATTTTTGTATTCTTGTTCGCTATTACACTATTTGCAAACTATATATGGTTCTTTAATCAGATGATATTATTTTATTTAATCAAAAACCATTGCATATTTTAAGATGTTTTCGATGTTTGAGTTACGTAGTTCACAGGTTCATATTCCAATTCGAAAAGTTTTATTATTTGATCTTTCAGTTATTTGAAATCTAGTTGTCCGTAAGGTGTAAAGTCCATCCCACATACGATCAGGGGTGAGGAGGAGGTCTTGATCATGTATGTTTTTTTTTTGCTAAAATATATAACAGAAAAATACTTTTACGCCCACCCTGTTGACCAAGCCGTCTCACTAAATGGTACATTTCTTAGAGTATTACCGAAATCGGTTAAAGATAAAAGTGTTGTTTTTTGTTAGTACTTACCACACGAAAAGGCAAACAGCACGAGCACGTATAGGAAGAAAAATTTCATGATATCCATAACCATTCTTGACAGAGAAACTTGCAAAGGTCCAAGGTGAGGATTTACAGAAAAAATGTAAACCAACTTCAAAGAACTGAAACAAAGAAAATACAAAACATATCAGCACAAGAACATTACGGGTTTCAAAGAAATAGCACGCACTGTAATATTTATTTCGAAGTATTATAACAATCGGAAACCTTCTTAGGTATTTAATGAGCTTACAAATTGAGAATATTTATAATATAGTCCGCGTGTAAGTATTAATCAGGGTTGTAGAGTCGGAGTCGGAGTAGTAAAACCTGGATGATTACGACTCCCCTTTTTAAATTAAATGAAAATATGTAATAATACGCAAAGATTACATATAAAAGGTTGCAACTTTTTTTTAAAAATCAATCGGAGTTTGACTACTGGTATATGCCGGAGTCGCGTCTTCCTTAATATAAAATGTTATTTTAAATTATTTAATTTAAATAATATTTTTAATAAATCTAATACTTTTTTAAACATCAATCAAAGTGACAGATGTTAAAATAATTGAAACAACCACTTTTATCAAGCATTTGATTCAACCTTGCTCCTATTTTTCTTGTTATACTTAAACGATGTATTTGCGGGAATACCTATCATATTATTTTGATAATGACACTATAATAAAATGAGTCGTATATGTCACTTTAATTATAAGCTCCCAAAGAATAACAGTTTTAAATAAATTTGGAGAACCCTATAAATATGATCAACGTATTATGAAAGTCAGTCTTTTTTTTCAAATATTGCAAAAAAATAATTTAAATGATATTGATAATACATACTCAGGTTCTTATTAAGTAGGTGATTAATTAGGAAATAATATTTTTGACTTAATCAGTATCGTCTATTATAAATACAGTGTATTTGTATTAGCAACAGGATGACTGTTGGCGTTGGGGAATAAATAAATCTATGTGGGTCAAGTCTTCAATTCGAGACAAACATAAGTTTGCGGTTTAAAACAATTCATAATGTAATAAAGTTTTTTCATTCGATATAACTAAAACAATGTGTACATTTGAAGAAGTATAAATAGCCTAAAAGGCCACTTACCGTTTTATGATTGTTATTTGAGTTGGAATAATTATTGTCCGGGAAAAGAATACAGATAAACGAATGGGAGAAGTTAGTAAATTTTTCTATCGTCAGACATGACGGATTTATGCGGAGAATTTTCAGTGACGCGAGAAAACATTTTGAATTTTGTATGAAAAGTTTTTTATTTCAGCGGCAATCGACATTTTGACGTGAAAATGACGGTGCGCTAGTGTCAACGATACAACGGGAAACAGACCGTTTGATCTTAAAAATACATATTTTTAAATACTGACAACGTCAATCAACCGTGTAAAAAGACGCATCTCCAATCAGTGCGCCTAAAGAATTCTCTGCAGAGTGTGTAAACATTAAAGCCATCAATTTTTAAGCCACGTGAGTTCCAAAGTGGTATAAGATCATATCTTATACATTATTTTAATTTTTTGCTCATATTATTATTCACTTGACGCGTTAAGGGTTTTTTTTTAAATAATAAAGCATAACATTTGGCACACATTAAGAAAAAGGTACGCTATCCCTGATAAAGATTCTCTAAAAAGATTAATGTGTCCTTTTCGGTATGCAATAAGAAAAGGAATATTGAATTTATTTAACACGTACTAACGAAAAATCAAAAGTTTTACAGTAGTTATAAATCTTATTACGATTTTTAATAATTAAAATGCATTGTTAAAATTTATTTTAGCAATACTTGTGGTAAAATAAATAATACTTATGTGCTTATTTTTTCTTGTCGTCAAAAAGAAATAAATATCAGATCAAATTATAATTATTGTATGTTTAATAATTAAACGAAATTTGACTTTAACAGAATTTACATTTCACTGATAATAATTATTTCAAGTAGCTAGTTAAACAAATGATGTAAATATACACAGCGAATAATTCTTTTATCAAACGATTGGATAAATGGCAATAGTGTTTAACGGGATCGCGAAGAAAATTAATTTCGATGGGCGAAATATGCCAGCTACTTATAAATTCACTTAAAGCAGTGTTGAGACGTTTCCGATCGAATGATTCTTCCGCTAATATGCACTATGAATAAATAAATATGAAAGTTTTTTCAGTTTAATAAATCGATTATTGAACTATCTGTTTGCAGTACGTACCGAAACAATGAAATATATCATAGGATTACATTAATTAAGCACAAGTCAAGCTTAATACGAATAATTTATGATGTTATTGTTTAGCATAACTTTTCTTTTATTTAAATTTATAAATTTAAATAATTTATAAGTTTATCACGTTCCTAGCTAAAGGGTGTCCAAATACTCGCCCAAGTGCATGGCCCGGTTCTTGGGTACTTTTTCATAAAATAGCTGGGTACCCGGTTCGGTTCAAGGTATTTTTTTTATGTATAAATATATATCCAACAATGTGCGTATTTTTCTAATTTTATGAATCGGCTACAGCTTAATAAACAGCCAATCATTTAAAATACATTATTTGCTTTACCACTATACGTGTCATAAAAATGAACTGTAGTTATAAAGCGCTTTTCGTATTCCAGAGTAGGATGTGTAACAACAGCCAATTGAAAATGGCCAGTTAAACTTGATGTTTTAAAACTGTTTAATTTTTGGTTTAAATATGAATAGCAAACTATTCGATACACATTTTTTAAACGAGAATATTTTCAATTGCCTTACCTGAATATATTTGCAGCGGAAAACAGCCCTTCGGATAGTAGCATGGGGTCCCAAGTGTCCCAGTCTTCGCGAGGCAAGTCGGCCGTCCCAGTTTTCATCGCGATTTCCCTCTGCACTTGATAGTAAGCGACTATCCTCAGGGCAACAGTTGCCACGTATAAAGAGTTCGTAACAAAATCTATCACGTTCCACATATCGTTCACGTACTCTTCTAAGCCGACGTCCCACAGTTGTTTTACTTCGCTCCATATCAATCCTGGAGGGAAAGACAATTGGTTTACTTCTTAAGCTGCAATATGTGTGAATTGTTTAACAAGAAACTTAAAAAAAAAACGTTAGAAAGTTCTTCTGACAATTTATTCAATCGGAATTGATTAGAAATTATCAAATTTTAATCATGCGTAAAATAAAAAATAATTTAATTCCAATAACTAATCCGGCATCACGTTGTCATCAGAGCGATAGTGAAGTTAAAATCTGGAATAGACCATCATTTACATGTGGTGAAATTCAGGATGCTGGGATTGTCCATTTATATCCTTTGAGTAGGAAGAGTTACTCAAGTCGGCCCAACCGGCTGTCGGAATCAAGGGTCACATCGAATTAGTGGGAAACAAAGCAAACTATAGTGCTTTTTGCAAATTTACGAAAACAATTACAGATAAGCACTATATTTAATACGTTAAAAACTTTAACACTTTAAAGTCAAACCGTCGAATCATTAGTAACTGCAACCGTCACAATCTCAGCATTATAAACTGGACATACGTATATCGTTGTTACGCCACGGGAAATGTCTGCTAGCACAAAACCAAAGAGGTCATGGGAATTGAAATATTTACTATAATCATATAATTCTAATATAAAAGTAAATTTTATATTAAAAATGTGTTTCCACAAAGTTACCGCC
Organism: Himalopsyche anomala; assembly: GCA_031772345.1. Lineage (NCBI taxonomy): Eukaryota > Metazoa > Arthropoda > Insecta > Trichoptera > Rhyacophilidae > Himalopsyche > Himalopsyche anomala. The sequence goes on from CM062827.1 coordinate 11,052,877, forward strand.
GAATCTATTAAATATCATATAATTCTTTTAAATCTAAAACTAAGATAAAATATGATTTATACTGTTCTTTCAGTAACCAGTAAAATTGTATTCAACGTTTTATTCATAATGCTAAAATAGCAATCAGCAGTATTTGTAAATTGCTATTTCTTTACGATTTAATAACGATTTTAAAGAGTAAATGCTTGAACTATCAATAAAAATAAACAAAATAACATACATGATTGAGATAAAAAAATCGTGCTTGTGATATTAAATGTATGTTTTCAAAATTTAATTTTGACGTATAATAAATTGATTCATTTTGTGTGTTGAAAAATTATTCATTTAAGTCTTTAAAGACGTTCCAAAAATCTGAACTCTTGTCAGACGCGTCAGTGTGATTAATTTCAATCCTAACAAGCGTTCAAAATTGAAATATACACGAAAAGTAGCGTAGCTTCTGCCGAATAAATGTCGGGAAGCTGATTGATTATAAGTCTGTGATTGCTTTACATTGTAACCGCAAATTGTGTGTTTGATTCTCAATTAACCTGTGCTCGCAAGACAACCTACCTGTCTACAGTATCGTTTAAATATTTCATAATTAACATGTTATTTTGGGTAAAAGCCGCTTTGTAATATGACAAACTAATCGATTTTACGTACACAAAATCAGAATAGTCTGCCAGGCTTGACAAGGGCATTAATTATTACGGTTTTTAATTTGGTTACGTCATCGTGTGTATTAATAAAATACAATATACGACCAACTTTAAATTTGAATTTGAAATTTCACCGAACACCCTCAGTCGATATCTTAAATTATAAAAATATGTCTCTCTTTAAAATAAATTTTAATTAAAATGTTTACTTCATGTGTAGTTATACCATTACATTTATGAGCATAGGAATGCGTAAAGTACCGTTAAGGGTTCGTAAAGTAAAGAACTGCAAACTTTTTAGTTTCAGGATTTACATCCATCCATTGAGCTGATCACGTCAGTTTCAAGTCTAAAGATACATTACAGGTGACTATAACGGTTGATCGAGTCATATGGCGCATTGGTTTGCGTTGTGGTCTTCCGTCCCGGATCTCATGGGTTCCAGTCTCAGTGCGAACACAGTATTTTTCGATCGATTTATCGATTTCTGTTCGAAGGCATGGGTGTATGTAATCTCTTAAAAAATCC
>CM062827.1:11054148-11095853 GCA_031772345.1 Himalopsyche anomala
AATTTGACTGCATATTTTCTTCCTATCTTTTAATATCTCAACCGATTTTTTTTTTTTCATAATGTAGTGGCAAATTTAAAAGAAATTATGCCATATTATATAAATTTAAGCCAGACTTTAAAATAATAAAGTAATTTTAGGTAATAATACCCACAGGCAGTAATGCCTTTAGCAGAAAAAGCAAACCCTCCAGGGGAATTATGTACTGATACACTGAATAACGCACATCCATTTCATGGCAGCAATTCCGTAAAAAATGTTAATTCTCTGGAGAGCTGTTTAAAAGATTAGTTTATGGCTGAAAAATGATAATAAAAATGCCTCTTGCGCCCACTGTAAACTAGCCATGCAATAAGTGTTAGAGTGTACCGATATGATAATTTTTTCAAAGAAATTTTTGTCAACCAATCATTTAAACTTTACGATATTTAATAATTCTTTTGTATTTACTTGTATCTTTGACTAAATATTTTTCTACATTATTAAATCATTGTAGGTAAAAAAAGACATCATTTTTATCACTTTTAGGATGTTAAGTGTCAATACTTGGTGGAAAGGCATTATATTGACAAAAATGTTGACAATGCTTGCCATGAGCGAAACCGGTCCTGAACTTTTAAAATAAAGTGAAAATATTGTTTTTTTATTAAAGTATTTTTTTTTAAATTCGATAAACTTGTTTTTTTTCTTTCTGCATCACACCGAAAATGATATCTCCTCAATGATACAGTTAAGATCATTTTTTTAGATACAATTTGATAGGCAACAATTGTTATATTTTAAGTTGATGCAAAACGAATGATGAAAAGTTATTTAATTTGTATTTTTACCCTCGTTAGTTTTTTGATTAATTATACGCCAGCGTCTGTAGTCTAAAGCAGTGCTTCCCAGATTGGGGGCCGCCGCAGAACATGTTTTGTATTGAGGAGGGCCGTGGAATGAAAAAGGTTGGGAAGCACTGGTCTAAAGATCAGAGCTGCGCGAAGCAATTAAAAACTTCCGTGTTAAAATTAATATGAAACGTGTGTTTCTAAAATTTATGTATTGTATGCAACAATATCGTTTATGCAATATTATACATGTTCATTAAATATTATGATATATGTATGCAGTAAATGCTTAACCCGCTTATCATCATTTGTATTAATTATTGAAAGGAGAAGTAAGTCGTGTTTTACAATTGAGTATTACTTTTTAATATCAGACGTAAACAATTTCAACTAGCTTTTATTGCACCCTTAAATATATATTATTATAAACGTAGTTACACAGCCTGCAAGTTATGCCGATAAAATATAATAACTGTGAATATAGAACATTTGAAATGGGTGTTAATTTATATTCACGTATTTTATTCAGATATTATCTTCTAATATAATTTTATTATATATAAAAAAAGATATCATTAAATAAAGACGAAAAGAGCTGAATCTGTTGGGTGATGCCTTTAACTCTCGCGTCTCGGAGACTAGAAAAATACTTCTCTGCCGATGGGGGTCGTTTAGGGACCCCAGTGGTTTCCTCATTATTGGCCTTATTCTTATGAATTTTAACAAAAAAAAAATAGTCTAAGGGCCTTAAAATATCTCTCTGCATCATTCCTCATACATTTTTTTTTATAAAAATCCGTGGTTTTTTAATAAATTATCATATTTTAAGTTGCGCGTAAAAGAGACGTCATTTCAGTACAAATATGAATTTGCAACTGACGCGTTCAGCCCAGTTATCTTACGAACGATCGCTGATAAGCGGGCGCTTATCTCGTTATCACATTATCGCGTTATCGCGTATTTATATAAACTACAAAAGGTCCAAAAAACTATGATATAAGAATACCTTAATTATAAACATTGTATCACCCATATTAAAATAGATATTTAAGAAAATGTGGGTATTGGGATCGCTTTTCTTGAGCTTAGAACCGGAAAAGTTAATAAAAAATAAAATCGTCTCTTGTAATATACAACGAGATTGATCTATGAGCTTAGCAAGTATAAATGACTTTGTCATCGTCGCGAGTCCTCTGTACAACTTGTATTGGTGTTAAATATTACAGAGCACACGAGCTTTTAGTTCGTAAACTCGGTTCAATGGTATAAAAGTTTGTTACGTATTATTAGTTGTAGAAAGAGTGAAGCGGAGCAAAGTTATAATGTGTAGCACTGACCGCTGACCCAGGCAAGGATGAACCACTCGACGATGGAGGGCGGGGATCCCCGTTTCGTAGGGACGTCCTCGTCCACTTGGCCGGATTCACCCCACAGCCACCCGCCTATCACAGATTCGATGCGCTGCGACGCCAGGATCAGCATAACTGTGGAATAAAATTCAAAATAATTAACGATTAAGTTACTTAAATTAAATTTTAAAAAAATGAGGTGATATTTACTCAATAACTAGTATGGGTAAACGAAGATCAATTTTATCAATAAAATACCACAGTAAATATATTATTATAATTTTCTACAAAAATCATTAATTCATGTGTCACTTTTACTTTTCGTATACATTTTTGAAAATCATATAACTCATACAATATAAAACAAAATTTTATAAGGATCTTACCAGATAGTATTAAATTCTAATTCCTAGCGGTAAGAGCATTTTTTAATAATTAGAATATTTCGTAAATAAGTTCCGGCAAGGTTAATGTGTAATGTTTTTTTCTACAATTTTAACATTTTTTATTATCAAACACCAATAGTGATATGTTTTCTCATAAAATTCGGCTCAAGAAACAATTCAATTTATTGTATAGCTTATCAAAATTATTTAACTAGAAATCGTATTATTACATTATTTTTATGTTGATAATATTCTTTTTAGCACAATAAAACATTTGTATTTAATTTAACAATAATCAGATGAGAATGTTTGAGACCGAACTCGGTCTTAATTATTTCATAAAATTGTGAAATTATTACATAAAAAAATAAATGTTTTATTTTTTTAAACATTATGCCTTTCTACTAAGAATTGTCTGTTGAACTTTTAAGAGCGATACCAACAGAAGATTAACAAGTACTGGTACGTTAGTTATACGATCAACTTCGCTATTAAGGGAGGGCATTAGGAAAAAACATCTACAAAAAAATAATTTTATCGATGTATTGTATCAAGAGCAAATAAACGTCAAGCGAAAGAAATTAAAATATTACAGAATACAAGTTTTGATTGAAAAATTAATGAAAAAAGTTTCCTTTTGGAGATAGATGCAAACCCTTGATTGAGATCAGTCGCAGGACTATAAAACAACATGCTGGATATTAATATATTTATGCAAACTTTCTAGTCAATATAGTTTAACAATATATAGCAATATATATATATATATCGACTGTGGAAAGGAAAAAAGACGTAACCCACACATATCAAATTTTACAGGAGACTCTAAAAACGTGTTTTGATGATTTTGAGACATATACAAATTATGAATTATACACAACCTTGAAGTGCACGGATACTTATAAACTCGTGTTTAATTGACATAACCTAATATTAATTAAAGAAATTGTCTCAGAAATACCTTTATTTCAGTGTTTTTTCTTGGTTTTAATTTTTTACAAGGCCATCTTTTTCTAATTTAAAAGCTAAATTTAGATAATTATTCGGCATCTTCAGCTTCTATCCTTTTGATAGAATATGTGTCGAGTTGTATACATTGTGATTATCGAAAAAAAGCTGTTTTGGAAAATTGAGGGTTACATCCTTTTTCCTTTCCACAGTCGATATTATTCCAATCAATTACAAAACATCTAAGATAGACTTTGTTGAAGTGTTTATGTTGTTGTGCCCATAATCTGAGACATTTCATTTCGTCGACTTAACAAACATTGTAAATGAAAGCCAAATATTTAAGCATGTACCGGACTTATCTGTTTTTATTATCGCAGCGTTCTTTCCACCCTTATAAAAACGAGCCCTTGTATGTGACAACTCATTTGTCAGACATAATGAAGACAGAAATGTGTCCTAAGAGGAAAAATCTAAGGAATTTGTAAAAAAACATTTCGCAGCAGAACATTTACAATGCTTTATTTATGCAAAAAAAAAATCAGATTTTTTACCATACATATGTACATACAAAGTATCAAAATAACACATTCTGTTCATCGGTAATGTTTTTTTATACACCAGCAGGAACAAGTAAGCATTGTTCACATTGAAACAGGAAGTATAATTACCTGCGAGACTCGAATAATAGTTGTTGTTTTTATTTATCTACAAGTTCACAAAAATTACAACCATCTTAAAATGTGTGTTATAACCATGAGTTTTTTTAATATTAATATGAATAATAAAAATAAAATTACATTTTATTTATATCTAATTTATTTTATATTCTCTTTCAGGAAAATCTGATTTTTTTACTCTTTGTGTAACAATGAATCTTCGTACTAGTTGAGACTTCGAAATTCGTTCTCGATCGGTCGTATAACTATAATTAATTAGAAATTAAAATTTGTTATAGGCATACTGATTTTATTTTCTGATATTATTTTTAAAAATACGTTAAAAATAAGATTGTATTTAGGATATACATTTATTTATTATGTTGATAGCTATTTAGACTCAACGCCTTAGTCAGAACTATAATAATCCAACATTTTTTTTCTGAACATTAATTAGTAAATGCTAAAAGGTTGAAATTAGAAGAAGACTAAACGCTGGTCACTCTACTACATCTCTAGAGTGATAGTTTTTAAAATGTTTAAAAATAATTACGAACAAGCGAACTGAACCATAATAATATTTATTATATAGATATAAAACATAAAAATATGTTCGACTAACTGACGTATTATTCTACCAAATCTTGTTTATTGATATCTCTATAAATATTTATGTGGATGTAAAAGACTTATTGAAAGTCATTTATTATGGATAATGAATGGCTTTCAATGAAACGCACTTCGAACGACTTTGAATGAATATTAAAATGACGTACGATTATCAAAAGATTATGTAATATACTTCTAGCCCAAAGCAACTCAAGTGTTTGGTAAGAATTGAGCAGATAAAATCGTAAAGATAAGTTAAAGAAGACTTATTTTCAATATAATAGGAAAGTATTTAAGTAATGTAAGGCTGCATTTCTCTGGAAATTCGATAGGACGGGAAACTTTCTTATAACCGGAGGCACAAAAGCTATACTGTATGCTATTCATTTGACATAGGTTTCAAAAAACATCTGTCTCAGATATAAAATAGCTATTGATATATAGTATACTATTCACAGGATGTGCGCTACACCCAAGCTAAAAATCATATAAAGAAAATTGTTAAAATAAATAAGATACAAATATAATATTCTGCAAGAATAGTAACAATATGTATTCTAATGTTATAGATTTCCAAGACGTTTCAGTCTGAGAGTTTTGTGATTTTTAAGTAACTTCATTAGATGAAATAATTTTAAATTACTTGTATTCGATATTATTTTCATAATTTTTGGAAGCTATGAGAGTAACGCTTGGCATAAGAAAAAATGGCGATAAAGTAAATGTAAAATGTTGATTTTTTCAATAAAATATTTAAGATCTTGGGTATGGGGTTTTCAAATATGTTTTCCAGTTGATATAGGGAAGTGTTTCTTAACCTTTTTGAATCTCTCACCCACTCCCACACAACACAGTTATTCAACGCCCCATCTCCAGAAGTAAAACCAAAACTCCGAACTTCAAGTATGGTTGACAATTGAGGTTTTGAAACAATTTTCAATTTATATTTTCCTGATTTTAATACACTATTACTATGAAACGCCGAAGCAAGGAATTAAAAAAAGCCCGAAAAGATTGACTGTGGTGACTGATTACATCATCGCAATATCTTATCTTCAACTAAGATATCAGCAGGACCCTCTAAATCCATCAATTATTAAAAAAGATCCTTCATATTTTCAAAACACCGACTAGTCACTAGAGGGCGTTAAGTAGCCGTTACATTTGAATCAAAATAAATATAGGCCCATTAGAGGTGAAGTGAGCTAAGTGGTATTTTGGATACATATATTTTTTAGATACATTGTTGTATTCTACACGTCTTAAAGTATCATAAAAGTGAAGTATTATCAGTTAATACACATTACAATAGTGCTATCTCCGTAAAATAAAAATATGCAATCCACCAAAACACCAAGTAATGACGTGATTGTACAAGTACTTCAAGAAGTTCAAGAAAAAAGTTTTACCATTTTAATAGTTGGCTCATTTTGCCTCTTGAGGACTCATACGTTAAAATTATCATTGAGTTAATCTCAAATCTGCGTACTCAAAATAAAAATAGACTTCATATAATTTTCAAGCAGAGGCAAGTTTTGTTACCAATTAAAAAAAATCAAACAGAAAAAAATAAAAAAATGTATTCAAAATTATGATGATCAAATCTTAATAAAAATATTCAATAGAGAGTACAATAATGTTAGAAATAAAATACAAAATATCTAAACAATCACTTAAAAACATATTTGTCATGAATATTTTTTGAAAATGAAATACGTAATTACGCGGAACCGGTAAAGTTATACTAATTAAAAAATATTTTTGTTTATATCTACTTGCTTATTATATCAAGAATTAGGATGAAAAAAAATGTTTTTAGTAAACTTTGTAGAATTCAAAAACTTACATATAGCGTATTGCGCATTTGAAATTTGTAAAAATTGTCTGGAAAAATTTGACCCCATCGTTTATGGATGAAAATAAATCTCAATTGTTTATAGATAAAGAATCTATTTTAAAGATAAGGTTTGAGATGTTTTTCATTGGTTATAAAAAGGTTATTGTATTCCATTAAAGCTTATTAGAAATATGACACGATATGAAGATAATTGTTAGAAGATAAAACCACATTCAAAGATTTTTTGCAGTGAACTCCTGAAACTTTTATATTACTGAGCAGACTATTGGCCACTGAGCCAATGTAAAAGAAGAATCAAAACGACTTAAATATACAAATTGTAGGCTAGATTTTAATACTGTGAAGTTTTTTTTGCCGTATTACGACTTTTACATGTCGTAAACAGTAGATTTGTTATCATTATAGTGTTTTTTCAGCGCGTTCGGTGTAACATCTTTGTGTATGCGTGGTTTGTAAAATAATTCACGGCAAAGCAATCTATCACCGAAGACAAAGGTAAGTTTTATTACTTGCACGGCGTATCCCTCAGACAAGATAAACACATAAGCAAGGTGAAACAAACCATTTATCTGTTGCGCAAATACTCGACTCACGAATAAATCTGTCACACGCAGGCGGCGAGATTCCGCGTTGGAAGAACGTGAAGCTATCATTTGCAATATGACTGGAACTGCAAAATGATTACCTCTTTTTTACAAGAACGTTTTGCTCGGTGTGGTGTTATGTAAAAGAGAAATTGCGAATAATTCCGATGAATTTATTTCACCCACGCTTGTATAAAGTATAGCATATTTAACGCTCGCTATTTGCGGTATCTGTGTTTGTGGTAGGTTTGATATTATAACCTAGTTACTAAAAAAAGGAGAATTGAAACTGCAATGAAAATTAAGCGTCGTAAAAATATTATTGAGACGCAGAAAACCGATACTGGAAGAGTAGAATGAATTAGTTAATAAGTAATATTGAAAGACCAATATAAATGTGTGTGGAAAAAGTTAATGTTAATAATTAACATATATGTGAAATTTATATAAACATACAGTGTGCAGTGGAATATATGCATTTCACGTTTACTCCACATAAAATAACTTATTTTTTACCCAACAGACAGGAGATCTATTTTTTGATTAATCTGTGTCTCAACCTGTGAAGAATGTGACCATCCAATATAGTTTCACAATAGAGAAATTATCTCAGCTATTTTATTAAATTCAAAATTGATAACATTGTTTTTCTAATGGCTTTAGAGAGCTTTAGCACACATGAAAAGTATTTTATATAGAGCAGGAGTTTGGAAAATGGAACAAACGTAGAAAAGTTTTGTGCGAGTTTGATAACAATTTTCAGTGTACATGGGATTAATTGTATTATAGAAGAACACAATATTTTAATCAGTTCTAAGTATTGTTAGTATAGCATACTAATATTACTTTTAGCAAACCACTCAACGGTTCCTTAAGCATTGTGTATAATGTTTAATGAAGATTCAATGCAACTTTAAAATTATTAAATCATTTAAAATTAATGTAAGTCAACTTTGAAAAACAGAATAAAGCAAACCCTATAATTCGGGTATTTTTTTTATAATGTAAAAACTTTCCGTGAGACCAAAATATCTATACTTATTTTCGTAGAAATTACATTAGGAAACAATATAAAAAAGCATTTATTTTAAAGTTGGCACGAAGTAGAATATAATAAATTTATGAAATATAAACCCAGGTTATATAATACCTTGTACTGTTCAGCTGTGAAACTTATGTATGAATATTGGAAACACGTAAATACTTTTATAAATAAACGAATGAAAAAAATATTACGGAACCGCAGTTTAGCGAGGACGTGGAAATTGGTTTCATTTTATCTTTTATTGGCCAGTTTCTGATTATTGAAGATTATCTGTTTTCTGAATAAAAATATGTATAAGAGGATTTTGCTTATTTGAGTTTTCATAGTGCTTCATAATATTATTGTAATTGTATTTTCATCTAAGCTTTGCGACTTAATTTACAATTACTTTTGCCTGGTGTTCATACAGTAAATTATAGAAAAATACTTCCTACTTAATTTAGGATTACACAAAGTACGATTATATTTAAGCTGTATACATATTATACTTATACGTAAATACATAATTAGCTTTGATGGTACTTACACAAAAAGGTAAAATAGCTTGCCGAATGGCAAATGAATTTGATGAATGGCTTCCGCATTGTTTTTCCTAAGGCAGAGTGTGGCGCGAGGATGTAAGACGCCGAGAAGAGTGGAAACATCATTCCGATTCTGACGATTTCCAGAGCTTGGAGAGGCATGTTTTTCCGTCTGAAACCGGGAAGACCCTCGTACCAAATTGAAGCCAGTAGCTGCTGCACGTTGGGATGAGCTACGAACTGATTAATACATATTTAAATCAACATATATATATATATTTATTAATGTAATAATTTATTATTAAAACAATCAAAATACTAACTAACTGTAAGCCTGTTTCCCTCAGTGAGCGGATTTTTTGCATTATTGAAAATCAGAAATTTATTGGCGTATCAACTTATTAAGTAACATATTGACTTATCGAATAAACCAGAAGTAATAAATACAATTTATACTCCAAATGGATTTTTATATCAGTTAATTTGTCTTCATTAATATTAAATCTGTAATTGTCTGAAATATTATTTCGTATTTTTTTATAACGGTAACATCGAATTGATCAAAGTTGACCAAAAAAAAAAAGTGTAATTTTTCTCTAAGAACACACACACATTTCCGGTAGTATTGTCATTTAATTATGGTTAAAAATTAATTTAAACTCACGTAAATTTTTAAAATACTGATTATGGTTACAGAAATCGATGGCTTCCGAAGAAGGGTCAATGTGAGAAAAAAGAGCTTAGCAGAATAACGATGAAATTACAAAGGGTAACATAATAATTGTTAATTATCTCGCGATAATGAGTGAAATTTAAATTTAAGAATTTTGCGGTAACTTTCATTTAGCGAAAGCTGTGAACAGAAAATTCAAAAAGATAATCGTTTTTGCGGAGCCACTTAATAAAAGGAAATGATTGAAAATTCAATTATGCTTTACAAACTGGAAGTGTGAAAAATGATTAGTAAAAATATTATATATTCCTTAATTTCAATAACCAATTATCTAAAATTTACCCAGCAAAAGCTAGCGCAGGATATATTCAATTCACCACAGTTATCACTTATACAGTAATATTAATTTGAATGTTTTTGTATTGTATAATACATCCTAGGCGGAGAACATGTCTTTCGATGAAATCCGGAAGCGTTGTTTGATTTTCATATGAAACTGATGAATTTAGTATCTTTGAATTATTGTAATTGTAACTGCGCTGTTAATTTGTTTTGATGGTAAACATATAACGTATTCAATTTATGTTATATCAAATTATATGGCTTCAATTTTCATATAAAACGATAAGTATGATATTGTTTCCGACGTTTGATGTGTAACATGCGATATTAATTGGCAAAAATTTTCATTTTAACTGGTTGAATTGTATGCTAGATTGTGGAAAAACAGTATATGATGTTGAATTTAAAGTATAAATGGCATATATTATACAATTCAGTCCGTCGGGATTACATTGTCTTTTATTTGAATTAATCTTGTCATATAAAAAGCAAGACGATGTTCACTTAAAAAAATGATTGAATGTCTTCTTTAAATCGCACTTAAATGTATATCAACCAAACCTATGGTGATTACACCAAGGTTTTATCCTGAAAATACTTTGAAAACGCTACTATAATGTGATACTACGCAAAGAGTTACAAATTAAGATATAATGACGAGCATATATAATACATATGCTAAATACCGTGAAATAATATAGATTGAGTGGAAAATTTTATGTTTTTTTACCACTGAAAGTATCTACTAGCAGTACACCAAAGGTATACACGATGTGTACATCAATGATGCAATAATACCACAGTATGTAAAGATAATTATACGCGAGAATTTATCTGTTATAACATTAAATATAAACGGCAATGCATTAAAAATAAAACAATGTAATTTACCTTCTTTTGTCTCAATTTAATGGCTAATTTCAGTCTGTTAAGTTGCATCCTTTCCCCGTGCTCGAACGCAGGTCCCGTGGGGTCGTGATTAAGAAGCACTTCAAGTTCATGTGAACTCCTCGTATGATCTAGGAGTGCTGTCGCAAATTCTTGGCACTGTTTGCGTAGCTCCTGGTATTCTATCTGTAAACAACATTTATATTAATTGGTTTGTGAAAATGCAAATAAGCGTTAGTCATATTGAAATCAAAATATATGAATCAAGTTTAATAGCTATAAGCTGGTTGAAATATTATCTGTAAAACAATATCTGCTGTGAATGGAATGATTACATCTAGTGCGTTTCTTTTGCTTTCTGATTAATATTTCTGATTAGACCAACCCGATTTGAAAAAACGGTTATTCTATTCGTTTTAATACCATTGTTACCAAGTGAAATGATAAACGATATAAATTAACAATGAAACGGTTACCAACATTTCAAAATATGCTATATTGAGACCCGGTGGAGTTTGCTATAATACTCCGATTAATACAATTATTAATTTCTGCTAACAATAAATGCGTTTCGAGTAAATTCTTGATGCTTAAACTGAGGTCGTAACAAAATTAGTTTCATAAACAGATATTAATAATTATATAGGCTTTTAAACATATGTGTTCCGTTAGTTTTTAGGTTAGTACATATATTAAATAAATTGTCAGTAACATATATTAAAATGGTAGGCTTTCATCAGATAGTATTATGTAAAAAGAACAAATAATATTGTATCAAGAAATAAGTATATGATTAAGGATTTATTAACTAAGAAATAAGCCTTTAAAGACTGATTATCATATTTTAACATTAAATTATTAATATAAAGCCCACTTGCATCTGAATATACAATTGGTACCTTTGAGTACCGGTATTGGAATGGTGCTAGTAAACGTCACTTCTACTATAGAAATATATGTCTATCACATATTGTTACTTTTGATTCGTGCGGAACAGTTTTGGCACGGAAGTGCTGTATTGGAACATTTTTATTTGTACTACAACTTTTTAATAATACAACTTTCGGCTTAACAGTATTTTTACCCAAATGACAATATTCACCAACTTAATGCAAAGTATCACCTGAGGTAAATCTCACACCCCAGACCAAAGTGTACAACAACAAACAAACTTGTACACTACGTTACCTTAAACTCGTGCTCCATGAAGCTGAGCCTCCGGAGCTCCCAGGAGAGCTCGAAAGCCGTGAGGATGGGGTCTTTGGACGAGAGGGCAATCAGGCTGGGACTGGCTAGGGCGCGGTACGCGTTTATCCGAGATCTTGAGTGACGTAAAGAGTCCTCCTGACGTGACGTCACGCATTCGTCACATCCGCATCTAGGGATGACAAAAATATTACGTAACACATTTAGTAAATAATTAAACATACGTATTTATAGTTAATTTATTAAATTTAGACAACTCCAATCTATCGTTCCTAGCAATTCAGTGTTTAGGATGATAAGGGGAAAATTACCGACAAACAAATATTTATTGTACTTTTTGTTATCTACTATTTATTTTATTTTATTGCAACTATGTACTCTATTTTTTCAAAACAACATTATATAAAGACACACCTTTGATATCTCAACTGTATTTTATTGCTGTTAAGTAAAATATGTCTTAAATAAAAAATATTATAAAACAACTATTATGCGTTTTTCTCAAAACCATCGTTTTGTCGTTTATACCCTTGTCAATCTAAGCCCCTAAATTAAGATTTAATATAAAAGTTTATATATGGAAATAACAGAGTATCAAAAGTGGTATTAGAGGACCAAATGTATTAGAAGAGAACTTGTTGTTAATCAGTCACACAACTTCACTTTTCAGACAAGAAAAGAAGTGAAAGATGGATCATTAAAAAAATTGTATGCAAATTATCACTCTCTATTCATAAAAATGACTGTGCAAATTGGTATAAATTTAAGGCATCCAGGTATGGCGACACTCTCGTATATTTAATAACACTTTGAATTGAAAATATAAAAATTAAGTTAATTACGTGTGATAAATAAATAAGAATGTAAAAATGTGTGTTATTAACCCACAAAAAACATTACAAGCTTTTGCTGATACAGAATTTGATGTAAGATTTTTTAATCGAGGCTAATTAATCTTTACACAGTTTTTAAGGATATAAAATTTAAGGATTTTAGTAAATCTCAAAACATAACGCCTAAAAAACAGATTGGGTTGATGTGTATACACGGTTAATTGAGAGGAAGAGCAACATAAATCTACTGTATTATCTTTATCGCTGAGCATTTATTATATGGCAACCCTAATTATTCGCTTCTATGCTGTGAAAGCTTTTCCGTTGAAAAGGGTTCAGTCGTCAACAAAGTTTGAGGGACATGTGCGTATTTTACTAGGCTTTATAACTTGTTAAACTGTTGATTGCCAATCGAAGTTATCTAAAATAAAAGATGACCAATGCAGAATAAGAGTGAACGTTTTTTAGGATGACTTATTTATTAAAATGATAAAAATAACTTTGATTTGATTTTTTTTTATTCATGTCTGCTAACGACTTGAAACGTATGACCTCTCAATTTAAGCATATTAACATATGTTTTTATACGGGAACTGTTTGTTAATACTCGGTTGCTCAACCTATCTTTTTTGAAATAAAATAGGGATAGGAAATATAAGGCTTAGGCAGCACTAGTGGTTGAGTAATTGCTCTCGCTACTCCCTGTTTTTTTAGGATTGGAAGGGTGAAAAGGAATTACTGACATCACAATCATTAGGGAAACCGATCTCATTAAAATAAAGTGAAATTAGTACAAATGAGTATTTTATTTTTTTAAATAAAAAGCGACTTATTTATACATCGGAATATTTCGAATCAGTCGGGTTCTATGGCGTAGCGGTCAGCGTTGTGGGCTTCCGTGCCGGACTTCACGAGTTCTAGTCCCAGTACGAACAGCATTTTTTCTATCGATATATCGATTTCTGTTAGAAGGCATGAGTGTTTGTGATTTTTAAAAAATCCCTCCCTCCCTTTCCGATCCTTTAATAACTGGGTGTAGCGAGAGCAATTAGTTAACCACTAGTCCTGCCCTAGCCTTATTCTTATATCCCTACTACTCTCTTTACTAACAAACAGTTCTCGTAGAAAAACTTCTGTTAAGATATCTTCTTTAGGAGGCCATATGCTCCACATTGCGAGCGGACATGGTTAAAACAATGATTTCGAATCTGTTTGATTCTGGGTATCTGGTATTTATTTCATAAAGGTATTTTGTTTAATTGTATGGTTTGTGTCTAATAAATGCCACTATTTTGTTTTTATTTGAATATGTAATACAGTGTAACCTCTCATAACGAGTTTAATTCGTTCTAGAATCTTACTCGTTATGTGAAACACTCATTAAGTGAAACAATTTTTCCCATATAAAACAATGTAAAATAAAATAATGCGTTCCATGCCGAATTTTTAAGAAAATATTTTTAACGTATGTACATATAATATATTCAAATAAAATTACATACTTATGAATTGTTAAGGAGCGTAACAACCTAGAATGCTTTTTAGATTTACAAAAAACAGTAAAAAATCGACTAGTTTATTATTTATGACAAATAAATAATTATTTTTTACTAGAAAGCTGTCTAGAGACATTTGTTTTTGCCGACGCTTCAAAATTTGGTGAAAATGTGAAAGCATTATCATTGAATAAATTTGTAAAACGCATAGCCACCTCCTTATTATGGTGATGCTTCTCAATGTACTATAAAAAAATAAATAGAGATAAAAGATTTTTTTTTTCTTGAAACTTAAAAACATTCTTTGCCGCAAATATTCAAATGTGTAGATTTATATTTCTATAACAAAAGCCTTCACATAAAACTTTTCATCAATAGTTTGTATAAGATTTCATAAAATTTTAATTTACTTAACAATGAAGTCTTTAGCTAAGCGAAAACAATTTCAAAATCGGAACAATATTAAAAACAAAATATATTTTGAAATTCGAATGAAAAGTTGCTTACATGATTATATATTTTGATATTTATATTTTAAGTTAAAGTGTATGTAATTTAGCTTGCTTGCACACGAAACTATTCTGAGCAAGATAAAAGAATCGAAACAAACGTGAAACTACAAAGGATGTTTACAACAGCTTTTTGTTTTTCGTATTGTGTTTAGTAGACATTGACTGGAGCATTTACGATGCGCAGAATGAAATAGTTAATTGCAAAAAACGACAAAAGAGTTTTACCGATAATTAGAACGTTCATTAAATAAAGGTAAATTTTAACCAGAAAAAAATACGGTGACGTAAAATTAGGATAGTTTGTCGGGGATAGATAATAATATTTTACAATCAATATTATTTTAAAGTTCTTTATTAAACACACATTTTTGTAATCATATCTTTAAATGATATTATAATAAATAAATGAATAGATCTGCATACTTTTTATTACATGATACAACAGGCAACATTTAAAATCAGCGCCATTCTAGCTGTCGCTGATGAGGAATAATATTTGAAATTGGGAATAAAATCTAATTAAACATGGCTAAAAATCGTAAAGCATAAAAATTAAAATATTTTTTAAATAGCACTAGTATTAAAAACATTCCTAATCATAAACAACAGAATCAGCCTAAGCAATATTTTGAAAATGGAACAAAATGGCATCTTAGATTTTGAATATATTGCTGGAATTTATTTGTTGGTACGATTCGAAGCGTTGTATATTATAATAATATAATTTTTTCATAATTCTATAATGACTAAAATGCTGCAATTATAATCCGAATGCGTCATATTTTTATTTTTAAGCAAGTATTGAAAGTATTATTGGAAGTTATTGTTTTTTTAACTTTAATAATCTGCCTGCGCCTAATCAATATTAGACGCAGGCCATTTAAATATGCAGCAAAACTGTCACAATATTATGAAAAATCATTTTGGATGAACATTAAACTAATATATTGGTTCTATTTTAGAGATTGTATTGTTTCGGGTTTAAGTTTCCGTGATTTGACAGTTCCATGTGTTCGTGATGTTTTACACTTCGAGTTTATGTTATTCGATTTTTAAAAAAACTTAAAATACATACAATGATAAATTGGCAATTATAGCTGTAACTACGTTATAAAAAAAGTATTGCATTGAAATTTAAACTATTATACAATATGTCAAAGTATTTTTTATGAACTTTGCATATTTGTATATAATATTACTTTCTATAGAGATATTGTATATTATTATTTATTGCGTGCGTATTACCTGACGTCATGAGGCATAGGCAAGGTAGCTCCGCGATCCAACAGGATCTTTATGATCTCGTAGTTATCTCTGTGGGCGGCAAGGATGAGGGGTGTGATATCAGGGGTGAATGTTGCTGTATCGGGCGGTAAGGCTTCCCAACTCTGCAAAAAAGAAAACAAAGCATGTTTCAGCACGACCATAATAGTGTGATAAATGGAAACTAATTTTCTTTTATCGTGTAAGCAATTTGATGTTATATTAATGATGATATTGTCAGCGTTGAATGTAAAGCTCGTTTTTACACAAATTATAGATATGTAACATAATACATGTGAGATTATAAGAATAGTGTGACAAAAGTAATCAAAAAGTTCTATTTATATTATATTTGCAAATATACTTACGCAACTCTTTCGTATAAGGTGATTTTGATTTTTTTGTATCACTGGAAATATTATATTTGTTGTTTACTGTGTTGTATCAGTATGGCAAGACAGTGTAAAGGCATTATTTTTTTCACATAATTAACATACTTCGGAGAACACTTTAATGATCTGTCAATCTATACTGGTAATTGGTATTAATAAAAAGAACATATTCCCTGTTCCATTTCTTACACAAAAATAACGACATTTAAAACGTTTTTTTTCAAATGTCGTTTTATCTCAATATATTTGTACAATTAATAAATTATTGTGAAATATATGCGAAATGTTTTTCTCACTAACTAAAACATTTTTTTAAGTAAATTAATTTGTAAAACATAATAATACATCTTATTACAATATATTATCACTGATAGTCTTACTCAAGAATATCAGATAAATGTGTTTTGTATAAAGTTGGTTATAAAAATGATACCTCGTAAGCTGAAATTGTATCTAAAAATATACTTGGTTTAAGTTAAGCTCAAAACAAGAATTCTGCTTTATAAATTTAATAGTTATGCAATCAATACCTGATAGTAGAAATTTAGTTCTTTTTAAAAAATCTTTTTCGCTTTGTTGAATAAAAACACTCTTACTCAAATATCAAACGAACGCCGTTCGTTTTGAGACAAAAAAAGTATTCTCAGGGATACGAAAAAAACTATAGCTTCAAAGAATTCTTTTATACTTGGTCAATTTATAAAATGACTTCCTGCTGCTATTATTACGCCATTTGTCTTCCAAGAGGGCGCGCTAGATTTTTTTTTGGACGGATAACACCATTTTGCAAGATAAACTTTTTTTTACTAAGATTCGTCTTTTTGAATCTTAAATAAATCAACGACTGGCAATATAAACCGTGATTATTGTGTCGCTGAAAGGAATTTTACAATTGGATTTTGCATATTTTACAACTAAAAATACAGACGTACGACGCAGTTTCTGTTTAATGGATATTGTATTGTTTTTTACCATTTTAAATAACACTTTCCGAATAAGATATATTTGACTATTTAAAATTTTAGATATATATATATATAAGATTTTGTTTGAGGAAACATTTTATTTTTATACCTTTATACATAAACTTTGCATTCATATTTGACAAATCATTTTTTTTAACTCTATCCGTAACACGAAAAATAATGTATTATATTTAGGCTAAAATAAAATGAAAATGTTATTTTTTCCATAGTTATTGCAATTGTATTATTGCATTGTTGCAATTTCTGCTGAAACTAATGTATTATATGATAAGTTTTTAAAGAAATTGCCAAATAGAGAATGAAATAGTACGCTATAAGATTTCTGTAGAAAAAAAACTAAATTTGTGCCTTTCATATAAATCACTTCTTAAAAAATCAAGACATTGATGTCACGAGTTTTCGTAAAAAAAACCTATTTATAGAATAAATGCATTTCAAACAGATCAATATGAAAACCATCAAAACTAAATAATGTAAATAAAGATGGTGTTTTCGTGAGAGTAAGAATCAAAAATGATTTTTTTGAATTGAAGCTCAACATAAAAAAAAAAAAATATCGACAGTAAAACGATGGTGAAAAGGAATATGTAAAGTAATTAAAAATGTACAGGAAAAAGGATAATATTTATTCGTTATCGATATTTTTTTGTAATATAAAAACAAAAGTTAAAAACAATTAAATCTTGAAATATTTATTTTTATAATAATTAATTAGCTTTAATATACATACAAAACAACTTGACAGTTGAAACCTAGCATTAAACGTGATTATTTAAGATTCGTGCGACGATCTCTAACAGCTAAATTATATTGACTAGGGCATCAATTCCTGGACCCTATTTGTGATCCCGGGATTTTGCGGTTAACATTTTTTCCAATCCTGGGTTTGAACATTCACCACAAAATCGTGTATAAGTTCAGGGATTTTTCAAAAAAAATTAAGGCGAATTTTTAGCTATATTCCGAATCTAAAAACCCAGGAATTTGCGAAACTTTCAAAATTTCTATTTCGGAATCCCGGGATTAGTACTACTACAATCCAGGGATTTTGGGATCACTAAATGGGACGAAATTTCGCGATTCCGTGATTGGAGGCCCTTATATTGGACTGAAGAATCGTTCGGAATGTACAATTTTAACCGGACACAAAATTGGTCACCAAGAGTCAGACAACCAAATTTATGATACAATTTGGATTTCAACATAATAATTGACTTATAGCTCTGAAGAAAAGATGTATTGATGTAAATTTGTAAATTAAATGTAAACAAAAAAATTACAGTAATATCTGATTTTTGTGTATTCGAATATTATACGATTTAAGCAAAAACTAAAATTTATTGTGAATTTTGGCATCTATCTTAAAATGATAAAATTATAGGTCTCAAATTAAAACAAAAGAACGTAGAGAAAACTAGAAATAATCATTATTGATCTCTTAAATCAAACTAATCTAAGATAAGTAGATACACTTTCGTAGTAAACTGTCTTCATAGACATAATATATAATAATATTACATAAGCCTGGCTGGCATGAAGATTAATTTTCATGTACGTGAGTTATTGCTTTCAGAAAATATCCGTATTTTTCTGAATTCGATGACGTCACTCGAGTTGTTTATCATTTTATCATAAACGAATTATTAAGAGAGGATGTTACCACTTATGTACACGTATGTTCCACGTTCTATTTTTAGGGTCAATTAAATATGTTGTGACGTCGTGTTGGACTATAATAAATGGGTTTTAATTTATATGCAAAAATATATTGATGAGTAAATAAAAAAAATTGAAGTTTATGTACTCAATTTCTCAAAATAAAATAAAATTGGTAAATAAGATAGAGTGTGCATAAATACTATTTTTGCAATCCATATCCGCTGCCAAATGTGGATCATAATGGCATAAGTGGCTTTCTAATGGAGGTATCTCAACAGATTTTTTCTAGGATAAATGTTTGTTACTTGGTTGCTCAACCTCTCTTTTTCACCGAGATTAGAGATATAAGGATATAACTAGGACAGGACTAGTGGTTGGCTAATCGCTCTTGCTACGCCCGTTTTTAGGATAGAATAAGTGGAATGGAATTCTCATATATCCATACCTATGGTAAGAAATCCATAAATCGATTGAAAAAGCAATATATAAAAACTGTTCGTTCCTGGATTCAAACCCGTGACCTTCGTCATTAACACTAGGACACGCAGTTTGCTGGATATAAAGATTTATATCCGAAGACATCGATACATATAAATATTATACTATACAAAACGGAAAAAAATATTTAATTTAAGAAACTTTTTCATATTTAAGGTGTTTGCAATCTATAGATGGAAAGACATTGTATTAATAAATATGAAACATTTTTACAAATTTTACGTTTATTTATTTTGGGTATGGTTTATGTATTGGGTTAACTCATCATCTGTCTTGGTCATTTTTTTTTGTAAAAAAAATTGTAAAAAAGTGACTCATATTTAAAGAACTTCTGGACTGTTTAGGTATATTGTAGTAAAAAATGGTTTGACCCATAGTCGAGTGTCCAACATATTTGGGCTTTCGTCGACTCGATTTTTTGGAATAGAAACATTGAAATATTGATTTTTTGATCGATTTATGGATTTTTGTTTAAAAACAAAGATGTCTGAGATGTTTTCATTATTTTCCACCCATTTTCTATATGATAGTAGCAAGGCGTAAGAAGTACATACTACATCCTTCTTTTCTTGTTCTATTTTAAGCGATTGATTTAGTATACTAAATTTTACAAAAACAAGTGCTCTACTCTTGCAGCAAACACAGTTAGAAAAATGAAAAATAGTCAGGTCGACAACCAAAGTTTGCTGGTAGTATAATATAATATTGTTTCCAAACTATTCATTATCTTCCCGCTCTTTAAAACACGGCTTCATATTTAAACAACATTTCGATCTTCTAGGCTTATGTTTCTCTACTGCTCTTTTTATGTTTTTATTCCAATTTCAAAATTTGCATTTCATTTATACTGTCCCTTACGAAAAGCAATCAAAGGAATGAAAAAACGTCTGTCATTTGTTTTAAAATTTTCCTTATCAAGGAAAAATATCTATAAAATATGTCATGAGAACTGAACGACCTACTGCGTTCAGAGTAATCATACAAAAATATGTTTATTGAAGCGGAGAGACATATCACATCGAGGATTTAAATTTGATAAAATTTAATATCATCCCGCCAGGCGACGCTTTACGAAAAATAGATGCGACATTTTGGACAGAAATCGACAAAATAAATGAAACACCTACACCTCGATTTACACTTCAAATTGTTTTATTATAAAATTTAAATGTAAATACACCCTAAAATTTTATACGAAAGATTTGTTTCGAAAAATTATCAATTATATTGTTTGGATTTTGATAATTATTGAAACTGTTGCGAGAATAACCAAAGCTGTAGGTATTTAAATGACTTAAACTTATGGTTAATATTATTTTAACTACTATAAAAGTTTTTTTTGACTTATGATTGTTGTGGTGCTAACACTGATTACTTTGCTACTGGCAGGGCTTGAACATTTAAATATGCTATTAAGCGAAACCCAGGTCACTGACATAACTTTATAAAAGTGATCAAGTTTTAATAGTTTACATTTTAATGTTTATCTGCGTTTGACAAAACAAAGAATGAAGATGAAAGGTTTCAAATAATTTAATTATGTAAATTGGAATCGAATGTATTTGAAAGAATCAGATTCTTTGACTTTCATTTTCTTCCTAAGCATTGTCCTCAATCGTATTTTTGCAGTTTTCAAGGGAAGCCAACGATGTTTATAGTAAATATTGTCATAAAATGTATTTTCTAGCACGTTTTATTCTTTGAGCACAGTGCCTGTCTTCTGTTACTCGGATAAATGAAGCGGATTCGGAAATAATCTCTCATCTTAATAATAAAGACGGTAGATTCTTCTAAACGATTTAAATCAGTAAGAACTAAACGGCCAAAATTTTAATGAAATTATATCCATAGCGCGTTGAATTACGAAAAGGAAAGAGAATCCGTCAAAGGAGATATAAAATACTTCCCCTGGGAGAGGAAAATTCTTACGCTGGGTATTGACTTGAGCAGTTGTACGCGTAAAGGAATTTCGCTCGCAATAACATGCGTGCGTATACATATTTTTAGCATATTGTTTTTATTAAATATATTCGTAAAACGTGCTTCAGGAGTTTTTTTTAATGAAGTAACTAAAATGTCCAAAAATTCCATAATATCAGTAAGTGCAGCATATTAAGTATTTATAAAAAAGAAATGGTGGCTCACTCAACTTTATCGTAGAGAATTTTTATAATTCAACTTCTAGCAGCTTCTACTTTTATAGAACTGAAGATTGCTTTCACACATAATATGATTATTTTATAAAAATACAGTAGTGATGTTAATGCATAGCGTTGTACAATATATATATATTTTAAAATATCCATATAATGCAAGATCGATTAAGTAATAGGTACAGTTGATTTCATTATTGAAATAAGGTGCCCTACTACACTTACATACATGCGCTCTACTACACACAATCTCTATGATGAAAAAAACCAACTGATGAATGGTTTTCATGCGCGTCAAAGTGTACGAAATATTATGTATAATAATTCATATTGATGATAAATTATGGATGATGCGTTTTCAGGATTGGAATATGTAAAAGAAAATACTTTTCCGAGCTAAAATTTTATTTGAAGCCTAACGCGTAGAATATTTTTATTACCGTTGACAAATAAATAACATAATTGATAAAAATAATTCTAATGGAAAATTAGACGATCTTGTTATTAATTTTAACCATATAATATTGATATACTTCCTCAACACAGCAATATTTGAAGACAATAAAGTGAAAACTTTTAAAAGTAAAAAGCTTTAAGAGTAAGAAAAGATCATTTCAGGGAAAAAACTTATAGTGGCTTAAGAGGGATCCTAAATCTAGACAAATACATTGAATATATATAAAAAAAATATATTCATCGGCCCATTGCATTTATACATTTTTTGTTGTATACTTTAATATATATTATAATCAGCATTAATCAAAGTTAATAAAAAAATTGCAAGCTATTTTTATATTCATTATTAATCAATAAGTGATTAGGAACGCTTTTTAACTAATGGTTATAAAATTTACTAATGCCTCATTGTCGATATAGGATTGATTTCACTTGAAGTTTTCATTTTTTTATAACCAATGTTTTAAATTATTTCAAAGAAAGATTAGTATTATAATCTATTTTTGCAGAAAAAACATGACAAAGACTCAATGATAACTCTATTATTAACGTAAGTACAGCGTATTATTTGTAATCTTGAATAAGATATTGCAATTTTTTCCGTGCTAACTCTTGACAGCAGTTAATAAAGATTATACGTAGAAGGAGAATCTTTGAAATTACAGAGCGTAGAGAAAATTTGCGCCTTGAAGAAAGGGTATCGAGGCTTAGATTCCCTTTGGGACTTAGACCTTTTATACTGCCGAGGTACGTGGGGTGATAAATAAATTTATACTCTTCGGTGTTCACAATGGCGGGGAAGCGTGGGAAAAGTTTTGTGTTTTGAGGTTTGTATCGAGACGGAGATTGAAGAGAGGATCTTCCAAAGTTTATCCCACTTCATATAATATTCAGCTGCTACTTTAAGTATGCAAATTTAAGACGAGTGTAAGCATCCAACATTTCGTATGATATTTATACGTTGGATACACTGTTAATTTTAATATAATTGAATATAAAAACATCGGTGATAAGATTAACATTAAGTATTTTTTTTTTATATATGCATAAACAAAAGTATGGATTGTAATATCAGTATTATATTAGAATAAAAAAATATTAAATAATATTGACTCAAAACAAGATGGAATGTTTTTTGGGCATGCTGTCACTTTTTTATGAATTTTTATGAACAATTAATTAGGTAAGTATTTACAAATCATATTGAATATATACACTACTTGCTTGTTTAAATTATCAATGGTGTAGTTTTTATTTTTTGCTTATAACATATGACGGTTATTTTGGAGTCCCTAAATGACCGCTTATGATATTGAGTATGTAAAATATATAGATTTATAATGAAACACCTCAACAAAAAATATTATGTTTTACTCTTTTCGTATTTTTGATAGATAGAGTTAGAAAAATAAAAGTAGTTACTTATAAGTCTCCATTACTCAAGAACCCATTTTTTTTTGTACCGGTTTGTGAGAATGAATATTAACATCACAGAAAAAAATATATCTTTGGACAAAAATAAATAAATAATTAAAATTGTCCATTGTCTAGATTCGAACTCCTGACCAGAGCAACCAAATAGAATGAACGTCCAATATCATTGGCCACTTGGCTAAAAGATAAGACTTTTGGACGAAACTTACGTTGGAAAAAACGTCATTAATAATAAATTAAATATAATAATCAAACATATGCATCGATGGACATTTTTCTTTATTATTGTTGAAGTAAAACGAAATTTCTCGCAAAAGTTTATCAATAAATCAAAAATCCGTTTGTTTAGGATAGGTATTAAAAACTTAGACAGCATCATTGGGATTATACATGAATATATTTAAGATAAGTGTGTTATGGAGTTTAGCTTTGAAATTTATAATGTATTATATTTTTAAATAATGATTGAACATTTGTATCGTCTGAGGACTTTTGAAATTTAGTCGATTGATGTATATTATATATTTATTATGACTCTTGAAATTTTCACTTTTACAATATGATTCTTTGTCATTCTATGTATATGAGAAATCTTTTACTGGAAATGTTTTTTCCAATGTATAAAGCCAACCTACCAATAGTGATATCAATGGAAAAAGTTTTACCAATGAGCTCAGACAAATACTACATTTTTAAATAAAAGTTTTTCGGATTTTCTCTTCAATTGAAATTTTGCACACATACACTCTGGCTTTTAGGCTTCATAAAAGTTTACAAAAATAATAAACCGGAAGCTAGTGGTTTTTGTAATGTGTTTTGTTTTATGGCTTTGATAAAAATTGGATAATACCTTGGGTTACCAAAAACATTCCGTTTGATGAAAACAGCTAGTCTGTAAATCAACGGAATAAATATTTTCCTGTAAAAGGAATAGTTATATCTTTAGGAAGGTTGAAACAATATGTTGAACATGAAAATAATCACTTGAAAATAATTAAATGTCGATTAAATGAGAATTGTGGTTTAATAGAAAACAAAAATAAATGTTAAATTTTAATAAAATCACGACGTAAAAATCTTTTAGACACAATTTTACTGTCGAATTTAGGATGGAGAGCAAAAGCGAACGTAAGAGGGTATTAAATTTAATTATAAGTGTTACGACTACTTATTCCTCCTATAAAATGTTGCCCATCCGGAGTTTTTAAGGAATGCATAATGGGAAAACTATTAAATAAATACTAAACTGGCAACAAAACATATTGCGAATTGATAAAACGATATTTTTACTACAGTCACCCATTCCAAAAACACTATTCGTTTTCAATTACCTGCATAAAAGAGGAATCCCAAAGATATTCCTTTTTTATTTTATTGAGGCCATTAAACTTAAATTATACATTTTATGTTCGCTTGGAGAATTTATATAACTATCAATTTACATTATTATACCCAATTCTCACAATTTCATATTAATCGATAATCATAAGCAATTTTTTAAATGTGAGAATTTTAAATTTATTTATACAATGTTTTTGCTCAAAGTATCAATGTTTTAAAAAACGAGTACAATTTTTATTATAATCGGCAATAAAGTGCTGAGTTTTTAAACTGTCTAATAAGCTGGCTCTATGGGTCCTATCCCTATGGCGCAGCGGTTAGCGTTGCTGGCCTCCGTGCCGGATCGAGTCCCAGTACGAGCAGCATTTTTACGATCGAATTATCGATTTCTGTTCGAAGGTATGAGTGCTTGTGATTTCTTTATTTCCCTTCGACCCTTCTTATCCTTCAATAACTGGGCGTAGCGAGAGCGATTAGATGACCACTAGTCCTGCCCTAGCCTTATTCTTTTATTCCTTCTACTCTCTTTGGAAAAGAGAGGTTGGATGACTGACTAACAAACAGTTCATGTACTCCACATTGAGAGCGGATACGGGTTAAAAAGAAAAACAAGCTGGCTCTCTGGTTGTTTGTGAAGATCTCAAACATGAGAATAAGATCTATGGCCACCGTTGAAAACAACCTAAAAATTAGTTAATAATTGGCTCCACATTGCTATATGGTTACAAAAATATGACAGCATTAGAAAAATACTATTTTTTCAAAACTTGTTTGATTTAGATAGAAGTGGGTCTGTTATAAGGCATCCGATCCCGGGATCCCGTTCAAATTTCTGATCCCGAAATCCCAGGATTGACATGGTCGCAATCCCGGGATTGAGAAATTTTGAGGAAATCCGGAAAATTGACACGAAATTGGCATACTGAGAATTTAAAATTCGCCGGTGAGCTAAAAAAAAAAACGAGTTTCTGTGACAATCTAGGAAAGAAGTATACCAAATCGAGGATTTCAAATTCCTCGGTGAGCTAAAAAAAAAAAGAGCTTCTGTGACAATCTGGGGAAATGTATACCAAATCGGGGATTTCAAATTCCTCTGTGAGCTAATCCCAATCCCGGGATTGGATAAAGGCTCCGGGATTGGATACCCTAGTCTGTTACTAATAAATTCATTTATAATAATGATGTCGTTCATAGGTTTTATACATATGGACTAAAATAATTCTAAAAATAATGTCACAAATAACATTTAAGTATGGGGCTCTAAATAACGATATTAATTTTAAAAGTTGCAGTATACAGTTCTGACGAAAACAATTATTGTGAAAGATTCGTGTTCGAGGATAAAATATGAAACATAACAACACTCATTATTGACGACCAATATTTAAAAAGATAATTTTTCAATTACATTTCCATTTCTTAAAAATAGCCCCATCAAAAATAAACACTCGTAAAATTTTATTCATTAACACCAATATTCCATATGGTTTTCTCAGCTGGTTCAACCCACATATTGTATTGAATAATTCAACACATGTCTGCACAAGATTTCTCTAACTGTGTTGTATTTGAATATATATATAAGTTTGTATTATATTACATATCAATGAGTTATTTTTTTACTAGTCTTCGTATAAACTACCCTGTATTAATTAATATATATATATTTTTATGAGATGAAAATGCTCGTCTAAAGCGAAACCGCTCGTGATCTTAACAAATAAACATGGAGTTAAGACAAATGAGTGTTTTATTTTTATTATAAGTTTTGTTAGTCACCCAGAGCCAAGTGCCCTGTCGGGATATTTTGAAATGTTACAATTTAACGCAAACGTCAGTAGTTTTTGAAATGATCTCACGACTTTACGAAAGCATTAATCGGTCTTAATGCAATTTAATATTGTAGCGAAACATTTTTTTTATTAGATAATTCTTTAAAACGGTAAAGTAATGCATAAGTAATGTATAAGTGCTGGGGCATCGAATCTTTAACCGTCGATTGATCATCGAAATGTATTGCAATTATAATGACGTTTGCTACGATAAAACAGTTATCTGTTTTGCCAACATATTTTTTTTTACTATAATACCTTTCAACAAGTATTGACAGTGTACACCTTGAAAGTGATATGTATAAAAAAATGAATTTATTTTGTTTATTTGAAATTACTTTATGTTAAATTTAGTATGCAGTTAACAACGAATTGATGCACTAATAGTCTTGAAAGTTCAATACGACGATTGAGAAACGGTTGTCGTAGTCACATTGAAAGTTGTTGTTAATTAAAAAAAAATAACCGGTACTGATAAATGTTTAAATAAGAAGTAAAACAGCCAATTGGAATCGCAACACCAGTCTGTGTTTATTATTAGAACTTGAATATTAAAATTACATGTTATTTTAAAAACATTCTTGAAATTAATTCTGCCAAAATTGAAAAGAACGTTAAAATAATAAGTAAAATGATAAACAATATGAGTGTCTTCCTTAGAGTTAATACTGGTTAATTCACCCAGTAAACTTTGAGAACCCACTCATAAGCTGATGTAAGGGACTGTACTTCGTGGCTGTGTTAATTAATTATTGAAAATTCACTTAGTATCCCAAAGGTCGTTCTTTTGGGCTTATCAAGGCATTACGGTGGGTATCAAATACTCTACAGAGGGAATCTTCTGCGGTAATTGGAATTATCAACAATGGTAGCTGCTCGTAAAATTAATGGAGATTGAGTAAATTTATAACACTATTCCTCTCCGGAAACTATGCATATAAGACTCTCATTACATCGTAAGCTAATACTAATAAGTGTATTTATTATGCATGCATGTGGCAGAGTTATGTCAGTAGTTGATATGTTAATTTTGAGCTTTTTGAAAATACAATGATATAATGTAAAAAACAAATAATTTGTAAGCTTCCTAATGACATCGCGTAAGCTTTCTAATGAGATACCGCTTTTTTAAGAACACTTAAATGCCTCATTTGTACCAAACGAGTAGTGTGTCGAGCACTACTATTCACAGGGTACGCTTCTTTTCCGATCCTTCAATAACTGGACGTAGTGAGAGCGATTAGTTAATCACTAGTCCTGTTCTAGCCTTGTCCTTCTATACTTACAACTCTCTTGGGAAATTAGAGGTTGAGTGGCTGAGTAAGAAACAGTTCTCATAGGAAAACCTCTGCTAAGATAAGAGGCCATATGCTCCAGACCTGGAGCGGAAATGGATAAAAAAACCACTTCCACAAGCATTTTGTTAGCGGGTCAGTTCGAAAAATGTCGAATGGATTATCCTTATGATGAAAAACATCTTTTGAAAGATGAGTTAAAGGCCAAAAGAAGCGTATCTACACAGGAAGATGTATATGACGAAAAGACTGTTATATTATATTTTCTAATACACTATTGTCAATAAACTCTTCACTCGTCACTAGTCAAACAACTGTTTAACACGCCTAGAACGTGAGAGGGCACAGAGCTACAGGTGGTGAGAGTTAGCTTAATCACACTAGCTTAGAAAATAGAAACGGTTTATATTTATTCGATAGTTTTTTTACTCGTCGGTTCACTAAGCTGTGTAGTATATCCTGAGGTCCTGGCAATCATTTAAAAGCGCTCACCTCTACTACTCTACACTTATTTAAGCTTTTTGTTAAAAAAATATTACATACTGAAAATTATTATTTACCAAGCGAAATCAATTGTAAAGTTTTATTACTTGTGATATTAACACCACCTTTATTCATTATTTAGAGAAAACAAATACATTATATGGGAATGTGCAAAAAGAACGACAGAGAGAGAGAGCGTGTGAGAGTGTGATCCATCCGAGAAGGATAAATAAATCAAGACGAAAACAATATTTTATGCAATGTGTAAATGAAATGTATCTACAATAATGTTATATTGTGATTCTTTGAACGGTTCAAAGTTTTTTTTTAAATTTATTTACAGATGAAACACAATCCTTTCAAATACTTTTTTTGACTAATTTATAATTTTAATAATGTGAATAAATTATAGTGGGAAAACGTTATGCTTGGAATGAATAATTATGATTAATTGAAAACTCACATGTAATTCTCCAAATTTATGCCTAGTTTCTTCGTGGTCAAGCAAAGCTTCCACAGCTTCTACGAATTCTTCAGATATGGCATGAAGTAGAGCGTCTCCAGTTTTAACTCGATGTTCAATGAGAAGTTCTACCATCTCCAGATTTTCGTTGTCTATGGCCATCAGCAGTGCACTACGTCCAAGAGGGTCTACACAGTTCACGTTTATGTAGTTCGTCTCTTGGGCGCGTTGCATCATCCTAAAAACAACAAAAACAGCGTTTTTAGTTGGAATTTACGAACACATAAATTTTATTTCTGTCTATTTGCGTAGCAATTTTTAATAGCACCGCCAATTTATTATATATTCGATATGAGAATGTATTTCAGCTTTTTTTGATTATCGTATATTCAAATATTTGATAAATTACTGTAACATTATTCGTTCATATACATATTGTAGATTTTACCATTGAAAAGAAAAAAAATGACACTTAGCGTTGCATTATACATTGATAAATAAAATTGATTTTGTATATTGAAAACAATAATATGGCAACTAGAACATGCTAAAAAATAGTTTTACAGACTAAAAAAAAATATGTGAAAGCTATTAATAGTCTATTCACACATTACATATCGACTGTGGAAAGGAAAAGGGACGTAACCCTCAGTTTTCCCAAAACAGCTTTATTTCGATAATCACAATGTAAACAACTTGACACACGTTCTATCAAAAGGATGGAAGCTGAAAATGCCAAATTAGTATCTAAATTTAGCTTTTAAGTTTGAAAAAAGAAAGGCTCTTGAAAATTGCAACCAGGAAAAAGGACCTAAAAGAAGGTTTTTCTTGAACAATTTATTAAATTAATATAAGGCTATGTCAATAAAAAACAGTTTATCATTCACCGTGCACTGCAGGGTTGTGTATATTTCATAATTTGCTTTTAGCCTAAAATCATAACAAAACGTTTTTTTGTGTCTCCTGTAAAATTTGATACGTGTGGGTTACGTTCTTTTTCCTTTCCACAGTCGATATGTATATTGTTCGAATACCATATGGCTTAAAATTTTCGATAATCGAATATTTGTTTTGGAAAAATATTTGGTACCCTTACTAAAAGTATCAACCAATGTAATAAAAACAACTATCTGGCATATTATAAATAAATATCGTGAAAAACTTTTTTTGAAATACAGAACCGATAAGAACTAAAAAATGGCTGCATTTTTAATTATACTTTTTTTATCTGAAAATATTATTAAAATATATAAAAATGAAATTCACGGTGAAAAACATTAACATCTTATTTTGAAAATTTTACAAATCGAAAAGATATTTTGAAAAAACTTCACGTACGTGTGCCTGAGATAGATTTTGATTATCAGATCATGCATCAATAAATGCGGTCAATAAATAGTAGAATAAACATCAGATGAAAAAAGAACCAAAAAAATATTTTGACAAACAATATTGGTGACATTCTGGGCAAATAATTTTGAAACCAGCATTGGTTTAGTTTTTTATTTAAATTTACACTTACAGATCGCCGTTTTTTAGCGCTATATTGTAACATGAAAAAGCTCCAACCATAGTATCGAATATATTTTTTTCAAATTTTTAAATAACATTTAGATAAATATGGCTTCATAAAAATAGTTCCTTATGTGTACAATTTGCAAAATCTTTCCAAACTAAAAAATAAATACTACTAAAGAATTTATAACTTAAAATTAATCTTACGTTTAAATTGATATCGGTGAACTTTTGCTTTTATAAAAATAAATCAAAACAGAGCACCTCTTTGTTCGATGAGCGCTATGTACGTCAAACGGACTCGGAGGGTTAATAGTGTCATTTAAAACAATAAACTGAATATAGCTTTATTTCAATGAATAACTTACATTTGCATGTTAAATATGACGTAGAAGATTCACACTGTAAAACAATGAACGCCGCTGGCTTTAGCATTAGCGTACATTAATATCTTACTCATGCAAGAAACTTTCCGCGAATAGAATTCTTCGAAGGAACATTGATTGGCGAAATTCATCACTAAAACCCAACTTCTTAATTACGAGACCAAAACTAATACAACACTTTAGCAAATCGATTATTGAGATTAAATCCAGTAGCGTAACTTTAATGCGATGGTAACTGTAGCACATTCAAACTTTTCATGACTTACAGCCGACGTACCTTAAGTTCTGGGAAAGTTTTAAGCGCCCGTAAGTATGTTCAATGAAGTAGCGTGAGAAATCTTTTAAAAAGAGTGAATATCGCCGGAGTGAAAAGACTCTGTTAGCAGTTAACGGTGGTTTGAATCGTTGACGTCTTTGTCAGATTCGACCACCCACTACTGGAACTTAAATACAATTTCATTTGCGGCTATATGCAGCTTGTCTGTAAAATTTACCGATACAGCTCTTCAAATCGTAATATTTACGATTTTTATAGCTTAGATAAGAATTAATTTTTCTGCGCATTTAAATTTGTTTTTTGATTGCTAAATCGTTCAATTGAGCATACTTAAATTAAAAATACTCAACTATAAAAGAAAACTAAAAGCATTTCGACTGCGACTCCGTAATTTAAAACAGTCCGACTACGGCTTCAACTCTGATTTGAAAAAGATGCAAAATTGAAAAGCAAAACAAAATTATTTAATTTTGTTTTTATTATATTCTATGTTACCTGATAAAAGTATTATGTCTGTCACATATTTTATACCGCTAATGCATGGTGGCGTTTATAAAGCACAGAATGTTTTTGGGTGAAATCATCTAAAAAAAAAAAACGTAATCACACATATCCACTGCATATTTAAAAAAATATAATATTGATTTTTCTACTTACATCAAAATCGAGAAGAAATTTCCACGTCGAATAATTTACTTAAAGTATTTTAATTCGTTATTATACCAAGAAGAATTCATTAATTGAGTGAATTTAAATTTGGTTGGGGTTTGTTAAATCAAAGAAAAGTTTTTGAAATATTTTGCGTGAGGCATTTAAACTGAAACCAGAAGGTCGAATTAAATAACTTTGCCGAAAGAAAATTAAACACGGAAAACAAATGATCCAAATAATTACTTATTGAGAAAACTTTTGACGATTATTTTTACCAACGTTTGAAAAGATGTGGAACAGTATATAATAAAAATATTTTTAACTCTAAATCTATTAATTTGTATTGTGTTATGTAACAGGGTTGTCCAACTTGTTTACTATTTTTTTTTGTTTAAAATTAAGTGGTAATTCATGCTGTCAAATTAATTAATTAAACGTATTTTGAAATCAAGACATTTAGTATTTCATATATGTTTTTTGTTTGTTTTAATGTTTGACATGACGCGAAGCTTTTCAGGTATATATTTGTGTATGTTTAAGTAGTTTTTATTGTTTCAGTTGAAGAATTATCAATTATAAATAAAGTACAAAGGAATATTGTGTTTTAATTAAAATTCTAAAAACGTTTGGTTTAATGTACATCTTTAAATGATGCTATAGTTATCAAAAGTAATTGTAACTACTATTCAGATATAACGACATTTTAGAAATACAAACAAAGAGTACGCCAGATCGTCAAAAATATAGAATAGGGAAAAAGTCATGAGCGAAGTTAGTTAAGTATAATTTGTGGTTTATCAGAACAAAGGCAGACATCCAGACCAATATTTGAATAAGGCTAATAATAATTTTGATTACTCCAAGAGTAATTCTTTGGAAATCATGTTTATTATAAATTTGATGAACTAAGTATCACTAACCACTAGTAGTTTAAGTTGTGACGTATATTTCTTTTTGAGGAGCATATTTAAACAAAGTTAAGCTTAATATATATCTGCTGGGAAAAAAAATAAATGCTCAGTCATACGAATAGTGCCAGCATTGAAATTCAACTACTTAGTAATAGGAACGTTTTAAAAAAAAGAGACCAAGATAAGTGTAAAATCTTTATTATTATATGTATTGGGCTAATGTTATATGTGAGGAGCGTGCTTTGTCTATAATATATAAATATATATAATATATATATATATTTACTATTGATGTTAAGAATATATTTAGCACATACATATCGACCCCTAGTCGACAGAAAAGCGTAAGCAACAATTAATACATTGTACAGAAGAAGGTTTTTTAGATGTCTCTCAAAATTAGTTTTAAAAAAGAAACTAAAATTGACCAAATATTACTAACATTATTTCATGAATTCTTTTTGCAAAAAAGTAATTTAAAAAAACTTCCTTTTGTAAAATTTGTGAATAATTGTCGCATACGCTTTTTTGCCGATTATGGGTCGATATATTCAAATATGACTTTAGGAGTAGGAAGGAGAGAGGAGGAAGAGTTAAATAATATTTAATACATTATATTTGTTCAAATTGTTCTGAATATAAGACTTGTAATTGATACAACGTAATTAATTAACTGCAGATTACATAAAAAATCTTAAATAATAAGTTGAATGTATTTGTGGCACTTTTACTGAAGTTAAAAAAAAACAAACTCAGTACCTAGAAGTATAACAAAATGTTTCATTCATTCATAAAAATACTGGCGTAGCATTTAAAAATGGAAATGAGATATTTCGAGTTTAGCATTTTGAATTCTTAAAATAAGGACGTGGCAAAAAAACAATATCAGCCACTAGTGGCCCTCATTGCGACATAAATCAGACGAGAAACGAGCAGAAAGTTCTTTTTGTCCAGCATTTCGTTTGTTTCAAGGTATGATTTATATTTTTGCACCACTTGTTTGTCACACCCCTTGGACACTCGTAGGCCAACTGCGATTCTGTGAATACATATTTTTCGGACAAAAGAATATTATTATATTTTGAATGAAAACAAATACGCACCTCTGTAAATATAATACCCACATCACACTATACGTGTATTGGAATTTCCAGGAATTATATGAGAGACTACCGAGAACACGTATAAAATATTTCACGATAGAAAGAATGTTTGCGATGGATTTTGAGGATTGATAGATGTAAATTTATTTTTAATATATAGTAAAATAATGTAACTAAGTATTTGCTTCTGATGAGCATTATAAATCGAAATGTATTGTTTTTAACCTTTATTCTATGTATTCTGTTTTGTCCCATGAATATTAAAATAGAAATGGGATATTTTGCCACTATTTTCAATCAAAATATTTTGTAAAGTCAAGAATTATAATGGTATTACAATTAAGAAGGTAGATTGGTATTAATACTAATGCTACATTTATTGATTTTTTCTTTTCGCTCGATTACCAGTAAAATACCATTTTCCAAAAATTTGATTATTAAAGTATTCCATCCTATTTTTTTGTTGTTTTAAAATTGTAGTTTTCTCTAAGTTACCTCGTCTAGATTTACATGATTCACGTATAGAGATATTAAAAATCATTAGTAAAGTTGAAGCAAAACGAGGACTTATGGCAAAGTGGCTTAGTGGCAAAAAAACATTTGATTTATTCAATACAGTACATTAAGAACCAATTACAAGTACCATTACAATTAATCGCAGGTAAAACATGGCTGATTTGCACCAACTAAGCTAGTTTTAATTTTTGATGATCAGTTCTCATATAACAGTGTCCAAAAATGTATGTTCAAATTAATTAGCTAGCAAAGCCACAGATCACTTTTAGGGTGTTCACTGTCAATACTTGGTGGAAAGGCATTATATTAATAAAAACACAATAATCCTTTGTACTTCATTCCACTTTATTTAATATGTCAAATTTTAATTATGTTTGTAATTACTTTCAATTCCCATTCTAAATTTATTAATATGAGATGACTTTTTAATTATATGTTAGATGTGTTAAACATTTTAATTTTGTGCTATTTTAGAATCACTTTTAATGTAATTGGTATTTTCTTTTCAATGCCAATTGTTGTTTATAACTGTTCATTTTTGTATAAATAGCACTGTTAAATTATATTTCTTATCAGTTGACGATGCTCGTAATGAGCGAAACCGGTCCTGACATATTAAATAAAGTGGAATGAAGTACAAAGGATTATTGTGTTTTTATTAAAGCCACAGATTTTACCAAATGGTCAGGACCACGAACAGGATTAAGAAATGATGAATGAAACTGATCCTGATTATTTGAAATTGTTTTTAAATCAGTGAAACAAATGTGTTTTAACTATTTATTAAAAAAAATATATATGAATACGTTTTCTTTTATTTTAAATATTGCAAGATAATAATAGTAAGTAACTATTTCCGTTTAAGTAATTTCAAGAACTTTTATTATTTTTATGGAGTTCTACAAAGTTAATTTTGATTTTTGGCTGTCAATCAAGAATCGAGAGCTAACACCACATAAACAAACGACCATTTCAAGGCAGGTGTCAATTAACTTTTAATTTAGTTTTAATTGACAATAATTGAACCAAAGATTTTATTTACAGCAAGACAATGTATTTGATTTCGTGATAAATCTGTAAACACGTGAGTATTCTAGATAATAATCTATTGATTGATATTTCAAATATGTTCAGATCAGTTATTACATAATGAAGTAAGGCAGTTAGTTACGTGGAGTCATGAAATGATTAAAGGGAAGCTCGGATGACTTGCATCTACGCATCAAATGACTAATTGACGTCGGAAATTGGCGAAGGGTGATTAATAATTCGTGGAGCTGTGTAATTTTCCCTGTCAATAAATCCATTGTCGTCATTTAATAACATGATGTATCTATATTTTAAGGAGAAACATTTAAAAAGTGTATATTATGCCAGCATGTATTTAATCATTTTGTGCAAAAGATATTTTATGCAAATGTACACGTCAAGCCGTACATAATTTGCAAAAATAACCAAAAAAAAAAACTTTTTTTTTAGATGCATTAATGCCGTTTATGTCAAAGTTTTTAGCTGGCGTTATCACCAATATACCGAATTCAATACAGTAGCGCATAAGCAAACGGAATAATTATCAATTAAACAAATTACTCGGCTTGAAAAGGGTTACAAAAATTATTAAAAAGTAAATTAGCATATCTTTCGATTCTCAGAAAGCTGTACGCTGAATAAATTTGCGTGTTGAAACAACAGATAAAAAAATGGAAACTTTTTAATATAAAAGAATGCATAAAAAAGTACTTTTATTCTTAAAAATCGTTGTTGAAAGTAATGTAGGCAATATAACTTCTAACGATGCTAGAAGAGCTTTTAAAAAGCTCTTAGGTAATATTTTTTGTCAATTCGAATACATACTTACAACTTACAATGATATCCTAATTAAGATTTAAATCAAATAATCCATTATGTCGAGCCTGTGTTCAAGTTGTTAATGTCGTTAATACGGAAAGTATATTGCAATTTTCGACTTTAGTTTCTTGTCTGTGGCATCTTTCCTCTCAGTCATTGAATTCTCAAATCCTGTCGTAGCTAGAGCGATCAGCTAGTCATACCCTAAAAGTCCTTATTTTCTATCCTTACTTTATCAAAAAACGAAAGATTGAAGAACGGAGTATGAACAGTTTATGTAGAACAACTTTTGTTTACATAACCTCCATTAGATGTCAATATGAGATAGGGAGCAAATACGATCGCAAAAAATATATTATAGTCCGTTATAATTTATATATGACAAGATCAGTGTTAGAGCAGTGACAATAGCATTATATAATTAAGTGACAGCATGCTGGAATAAACAGGCAATATCTGTAGGTGAGCAGCAAGGTTTTCTGTGGTAGTGACATTAGCCAATCTCTATCCAATCTCTGTCATCTCAATTTGTTACGTGGTACTCTGCCTACAATATTGATCGTAGGTCTATTCGTGAATGTTGGATGATAAAAATTTATTAAATTTTATAATACAAAAAATATAATGCCGTGGTTATACGAGTACGCAGGTATACAAGAGATCATGAGGTAAAACTAAGAAATGCTTTAAGATTTAAAAAAAAATATACATAGAAATCCGAATACACAAATTAATGAAATGTACACGTAATTTATCATACATATTCCGTGAAAATTTCATTTATAATTTAAGGAAAACAAAGATTTTTGTTTTAAAAAACACTTGCATTTTATTTAAATGAACTTCTAATTTAAATACTAGATTTAAAAAAATGTAACATTTAAATCAACGATTTTTCAATATGCTTAATTAAACTTCATCTCTTTTTCAATTTATATACATACCTATAAAAATAATTTAATTATCACCATCTTATTTAAACTACGGTGCAAAGTAATTCGATCTAGTTATAGCAGAGAAATGTGTCGTCTGTACACTATACATAAATATATTTAGAAAACTCAAATCTTAACAACAAACTTACATTAATTATTATTTGATTCAAATCTGGGTGATAAGTAGGAAGTTTTTTCTTTAAACCTATACAATATATATCTGTTACAAGCCATATCTTCTTAGAAAATAAAACAGCTGATAATACATTTTGAAAGATTGTACACCCGATTTTAAATTTATTTAAAAAATTCATGCCTTAGAAATTTTGCTAACAGCGACTTTCACTATTGGGCTTGTACCGGTATCATTTTGACCCTTTGAATTAAGGACGTTATCAGTAGGTCCGCATAAAACCACATATTAGGTATACTTCCTTGAAATTTTAACTCGTAAAATGTATAAACTCTACCAGCCTACCTCCATCATGTAACGGTCCAAAGAACTTACGGAAAACTTTTTGAATGTGGAATACGATCTGACATACGCGTACATTTAAGTGTACATATTACAATTAAATATATACCATTCATTTCAAGCTGCAAAATAAAACAAATATACCAATGTAACGCATCTTCATTTCTTCAACCTCTCTCCTCGTCGTTTATCTTGGCAATACATTACTCTCGTTGGTTGTTTATGCACTTATCTTTCTGTTCATTGTTATTTGTTACATTTGCAGTTCTAGTATATTTGGAGCCATTTTGACTGCAGTTATGTATGTGTACGCGTTTCTTATCAATCTACGTACTTAAGTATAATTAAATTTGATTTCTATTTTATAACACTTGTTGTCTTACAAAATATGACACGTGTTTTGCATCTTTGAGAAGCATCATCAGACTTAACATATCAAGGTTTACGAATAATATAAAAAATAAAATTGGAATATGTAAGTTTATATTAAGTATAGATAATAGACACTATCAAAGTTTGTATCTTATTTGTTTGTATAATTTAGAATTTCTACTGAAGGTGCTTGATGGAATTTCAATATTAAATTTGAATCGTTCAAACTATGAAGATTTTCACAGATTTTGTCACTAACGACCCGGGTTTCACCTTTCGGCATCTTCAGGCGTTCAAGTGCACGGATGACCTTGAACTGACTCAGTTCAGTCTCAGTTCAGAACTGTCAGTTCAAGTTCATCCGTGCACTTGAACGCCTGAAGATGCCGAAAGGCGAAGCCCGGGTCGTTAGTGACACAATCTGTGAGAATGTACATAGTTTGAACGATTCAAATTTCTGGATAATGATGATTCTCAAAGAAGTGAAGCACGTGCCACATTTTGTCGCACAACAGTGGAATACTAATTTATCAAATTTAATTTTATGTTCAAAATAAACTTTTACAAAGTTACCGTCGAAAAAATAGAAGATTTTAATTATTATGTTAAACTAAATCGATAAATGTAAAGAAAATATTATGCTGCTTTCATAACCGAGCGGTAAATGATATTGGGATCTCGTGGTTCTACAATATCCGTGTGCTTCTAATTGACAGTTTTCATAAAAATGCACGGTAGTGTAATGACAAGCTTAGTAACAAAATACAAAAAGATGGAAAAAAAGTCAATACTAAATAAATTTATTTTTTGTTTTTTTATGACGTGAAAATTTTACAATGAGAATGCACTAAGAGTATCAAAGCAATTAAATTTGAACAAGTTAACCCTATATAAAACACAATAACAAAATGCAATTAATCCTAGGAAACTATATCTCATTAAGTAATATTACGAACATTAAATATCTTTCGAATGGGCAATATGACGCTCGGTAATGTGTTTTCATATAAAACTAAAATGCGCAATACAAATTGCATTTCCCTGGTTTTATTACAAACACTCGTGGTCCTGGTTTATAGCTTAGTATTATGAAGATACGAGCAATTTGAATATTATTATACGGCTTGAATATTCGTAAAATAACGATTAAAAAACTAAATTAAAATTAAATAAAGCCAAAAATTTAATTGCCAACAAATAATCTTTATAACGTTTTTCAATGTGATATTAACTGATTTGCAAGTGAGTCAATATATGAATAAAATTAAATATTGTTTGATCCTAAAATCTAGGCTATTTACATACAAGAATAAAAAAAGTTAAGATGTGCTTTATCAATTCCTTGTTGTTTGACATAATGCAATCATTGATATGGTTCATACCAAATTTACCTGAAAAATTATTAACCATATTATTATATTGTTACTTTATTCTAAGTGATCTTTAAATATTTTTTTTTTTTGGATATCAAATTTATGGAGCTTCAAGTCAAGGTTCTTCCAGTCTCCTTCATCGATAAAGATTTTGAAAAATTGTAAATTGCATCCCCTTACCGTCGTTTGCAGACGGAAGGGCGCGATCACTACAGAGATAAGAAGTTCACGGGAACTCCATATGCATTATTTTGCAAATCACATTCCATATGCTTCCTCCATACTATATCCGTACATGTACACACACATGCGCATACATACATACACACATACAGTATACAAATTGTTTTTAAACAAAGAGAGTCATTTTCGTGATGCTAAGTTCGTTCTAAAATTGACAATTTTAGACGACATAAGATCTATGGAGGGTCGTCGAGCAGGACTGCTCTGGGTCTAAAACGATTCTCAAGGCAGTGGTCTCTGTCATAGTTGTGGGAGATTAGAGCTCGTTGGGTTTAAAATGTTTTCCCTACCTAGCTGATGAAAAACTTTTGGGATATTTCACGAACAAAACTCGCGGATGTGTAGGCATTTTCAAGTCTCATGAAAGATTCATATCGTAAACGTATAGTTGAAAAACTCACAACTCATCAAACAACAAGACATATGTCTTGTTCATATGTTCAGTGTGGATAGAAGGATATAGCTGAGACACGACGAGTGGTTCGCTATACGTGCTCGCCTGGCTCATCGGTGGGTATGACATATTTTCGACAGAAAAAATTGATTTTAGTACAAAAATTCACAAATCGGTTGAAAATTTAAATAAATGTAACTGTCCGTATGGGGAATTCGGGGACTTGGTCCGTGGGTCACTGCAAACTGGAGTCAGTGCAGTTGGGCACATAGTTTTTATCTACAATTTTTTTTATCCATGTCCCTCTTAATGTGACGAATATTATCTCATAACGAAGGAAACTGCTTTTTACTCAGTTGCTTGACCTCTATTTTTTTTCGATAGAGAGTAATTATAAAAAAAGAATAGAGTTAGGGACTGGACTAGAAATGGCAAACTAATCACTTCTCTACGCTTCACTATTTTAGGACTTGAAGGGTAGGAAGGGAGTTTTTAGACATCTGTAAATAATTCAATTTAAGATTTTTCCTATTACAAAATGAAGTGTCTTTAAACATGAAGTTTAGGGATATTTCTATTAAAAGATCCGTACAATAATATTGTGTGTAAACCTAAATTCCTCCCTCTTCGTCAAAATTATATGCTGAGCATGCTTTTTCAGAGCCGCGATATAACAAAGAAATGAAATAATTATTCTCTAACAATGTGCCGAATTTGATGTAAATTATGCCTCGTCCTTTTAGCAGAGATAATGTGTAATGCAAGGAATAAAAAAAGGGTTTGGGGCTCCTTTGCTTAACGACCGAATTAAAATTATGATGGGCATGCCACTGTGTGTAACGTGATACCTAGTAACCATTTACTATGCCATGAAAAATCGATTTTCAAACTGAGCTGTAGAAACGGAATAACTTTTTATGAAGGATCATTTAAGATATCAAAATCTTTTGTTAACGAATTATTTTTACTGCTGTACTATTTATTAAAAGGCATCCTTTATTGCCATTCACCACGCATATAATTTATTATGTTCTATTGTTTGTGTAGAATTAACTGCGATTGGTTGGTGATATTTAATTTGAGTTATACATAGGAAAAATAAAATGGTTAAGTTAAGCGTTGCTAAAAAAACTTTTTTTGGCTATTTATTTTGGAGATGCTTTGGATTTTTATTTACTGTAGTCAAGTCTGTGCAAAAGTTTATCATCAATTTTATTAGTAAGATCATTACCAAAAACGTAAATACAGATCCTAATCAATTACTTTTGATCAAAACAGGGAATGAAAAAAGCGGGTACGGTGTGACAAGGTGGCGCAAAAGGAAAAAACAATTGCAATGGTCCAACTTGTACAAAAATAAATATGGAAAAATTCATCGCATTCATTTTTTTTTTTTTGAATCAATGATGTGATCTAACGTTCTTCTGTAATAATACTTGTTTGTATAAAAATCCATTTATTGTAAGAGAAGAAGATTTGGACGGAGTTTTTTTTTCCAATTCATGATGTACAATAATAAGTATTTCAATTTAGTAATTTAACCAAAACTATGCAAAACGTGCAATAACAAGTCCTTTTAGTAAGTCCTTTTACTTATCAAATTGTTTTAATTTTGTTTATATTGAGTAAACCATACATGATAGATGTATGTTTTATTCATTTTATTTATATGT
Organism: Himalopsyche anomala; assembly: GCA_031772345.1. Taxonomy (NCBI): domain Eukaryota; kingdom Metazoa; phylum Arthropoda; class Insecta; order Trichoptera; family Rhyacophilidae; genus Himalopsyche; species Himalopsyche anomala. The sequence continues at coordinate 11,095,815 of CM062827.1, forward strand.
ATGTATATTTTGTACAGGAAAAGGTCAAAAAACTTTTCA
>CM062827.1:11095953-11128414 GCA_031772345.1 Himalopsyche anomala
CATCCTTCTTTTCTTGTTCTATTTTAAGCGATTGATTTAGTATACTAAATTTTACAAAAACAAGTGCTCTACTCTTGGAGCAAACACAGTTAGAAAAATGAAAAATAGTCAGGTCGACAACCAAAGTTTGCTGGTAGTATAATATAATATTGTTTCCAAACTATTCATTATCTTCCCGCTCTTTAAAACACGGCTTCATATTTAAACAACATTTCGATCTTCTAGGCTTATGTTTCTCTACTGCTCTTTTTATGTTTTTATTCCAATTTCAAAATTTGCATTTCATTTATACTGTCCCTTACGAAAAGCAATCAAAGGAATGAAAAAACGTCTGTCATTTGTTTTAAAATTTTCCTTATCAAGGAAAAATATCTATAAAATATGTCATGAGAACTGAACGACCTACTGCGTTCAGACTGTAATCATACAAAAATATGTTTATTGAAGCGGAGAGAAATATCACATCGAGGATTTAAATTTGATAAAATTTAATATCATCCCGCCAGGCGACGCTTTACGAAAAATAGATGCGACATTTTGGACAGTAATCGACAAAATAAATGAAACACCTACACCTCGATTTACACTTCAAATTGTTTTATTATAAAATTTAAATGTTAATATACCCTAAAATTTTATACGAAAGATTTGTTTCGAAAAATTATCAATTTTATTGTTTGGATTTTGATAATTATTGAAACTGTTGCGAGAATAACCAAAGCTGTAGGTATTTAAATGATTTAAAAATATGGTTAATATTATTTTAAAAGTTTTTTTTGACTTATGATTGTTGTGGTACTATCACTGATTACTTTGCTACTGGCAGGGCTTGAATATTTACATATGCTGTTAAGCGAAACCCAGGTCACTGACATAACTTTATAAAAGTGATCAAGTTTTAATAGTTTACATTTTAATGTTTATCTGCGTTTGACAAAACAAAGAATGAAGATGAAAGGTTTCAAATAATTTAATTATGTAAATTGGAATCGAATGTATTTGAAAGAATCAGATTCTTTGACTTTCATTTTCTTCCTAAGCATTGTCCTCAATCGTATTTTTGCAGTTTTCAAGGGAAGCCAACGATGTTTATAGTAAATATTGTCATAAAATGTATTTTCTAGCACGTTTTATTCTTTGAGCACAGTGCCTGTCTTCTGTTACTCGGATAAATGAAGCGGATTCGGAAATAATCTCTCATCTTAATAATAAATACGGTAGATTCTTCTAAACGATTTAAATCAGTAAGAACTAAACGGCCAAAATTTTAATGAAATTATATCCATAGCGCGTTGAATTACGAAAAGGAAAGAGAATCCGTCAAAGGAGATATAAAATACTTCCCCTGGGAAAGGAAAATTCTTACGCTGGGTATTGACTTGAGCAGTTGTACGCGTAAAGGAATTTCGCTCGCAATAACATGCGTGCGTATACATATTTTTAGCATATTGTTTTTATTAAATATATTCGTAAAACGTGCTTCAGGAGTTTTTTTTAATGAAGTAACTAAAATGTCCAAAAATTCCATAATATCAGTAAGTGCAGCATATTAAGTATTTATAAAAAAGAAATGGTGGCTCACTCAACTTTATCGTAGAGAATTTTTATAATTCAACATCTAGCAGCTTCTACTTTTATAGAACTGAAGATTGCTTTCACACATAATATGATTATTTTATAAAAATACAGTAGTGATGTTAATGCATAGCGTTGTACAATATATATATATTTTAAAATATCCATATAATGCAAGATCGATTAAGTAATAGGTACAGTTGATTTCATTATTGAAATAAGGTGCCCTACTACACTTACATACATGCGCTCTACTACACACAATCTCTATGATGAAAAAAACCAACTGATGAATGGTTTTCATGCGCGTCAAAGTGTACGAAATATTATGTATAATAATTCATATTGATGATAAATTATGGGTGATGCGTTTTCAGGATCGAAATATGTAAAAGAAAATACATTTCCGAGCTAAAATTTTATTTGAAGCCTAACGCGTAAAATATTTTTATTACTGTTGAAAAATAAATAATATAATTGATAAAAATAATATAATGATATCAATAATTCTAATGGAAAATTAGACGATCTAATTATTAATTTTTACCATATCATATTGATATACAATAAAGTGAAAACTTTTAAAAGTAAAAAGATTTAAGAGCAAGAAAAGCTCATTTCAGGGAAAAAAACTTATAGTGGCTTAAGAGGGATCCTAAATCTAGACAAATACATTGAATATATATAAAAAAAATATATTCATCGGCCCATTGCATTTATACATTTTTTGTTGTATACTTTAATATATATTATAATGAGCATTAATCAAAGTTAATAAAAAAATTGCAAGCTATTTTTATATTCATTATTAAGTGTTTAGGAACGCTTTTTAAGTAATGGTTATATAATTTACTAATGCCTCATCGTCGATATAAGATTGATTTCACCTGAAATTTTCATTTTTTTATAACCAATGTTTTAAATTATTTCAAAGAAAGATTATGATTATAATCTATTTTTGCAGAAAAAACATGACAAAGACTCTATGATAACTCTAATATTAACGTAAGTACAGCGTATTATTTGTAATCTTGAATAAGATATTGCAATTTTTTCCGTGCTAACTCTTGACAGCAGTTAATAAAGATTATACGTAGAAGGAGAATCTTTGAAATTACAGAGCGTAGAGAAAATTTGCGCCTTGAAGAAAGGGTATCGAGGCTTAGATTCCCTTTGGGACTTAGACCTTTTATACTGCCGAGGTACGTGGGGTGATAAATAAATTTATACTCTTCGGTGTTCACAATGGCGGGGAAGCGTGGGAAAAGTTTTGTGTTTTGAGGTTTGTATCGAGACGGAGATTGAAGAGAGGATCTTCCAAAGTTTATCCCACTTCATATAATATTCAGCTGCTACTTTAAGTATGCAAATTTAAGACGAGTGTAAGCATCCAACATTTCGTATGATATTTATACGTTGGATACACTGTTAATTTTAATATAATTGAATATAAAAACATCGGTGATAAGATTAACATTAAGTTATTTTTTTTTATATATGCATAAGCAAAAGTATGGATTGTAATACCAGTATTATATTAGAATAAAAAAATATTAAATAATATTGACTCAAAACAAGATGGAATGTTTTTTGGGCATGCTATCACTTTTTTATGATTTTTTATGAACAATTAATTAGGTAAGTATTTACAAATCATATTGAATATATACACTACTTGCTTGTTTAAATTATCAATGGTGTAATTTTTATTTTTTGCTTATAACATATGACGGTTATTTTGGAGTCCCTAAATGACCGCTTCTGATATTGAGTATATAAAATATATAGATTTATAATGGAACACCTCAACAAAAAATATTATGTTTTGCTCTTTTCGTATTTTTGATGGATAGAGTTAGAAAAATAAAAGTAGTTACTTATCACTCTCTCAAGAACCCATTTTTTTTGTACCGGTTTGTGAGAATGAATATTAACATCACAGAAAAAATATATCTTTGGAAAAAATAAATAAATAATTAAAATTGTCCATTGTCTAGATTCGAACTCCTGACCAGAGCAACCAAATAGAACGAACGTCCAATATCGTTGGCCACTTGGCTAAAAGATAAGACTTTTGGACGAAACTTACGTTGGAAAAAACGTCATTAATAATAAATTAAATATAATAATCAAACATATGCATCGATGGACATTTTTCTTTATTATTGTTGAAGTAAAACGAAATTTCTCGCAAAAGTTTATCAATAAATCAAAAATCCGTTTGTTTAGGATAGGTATTAAAAGCTTAGACAGCATCATTGGGATTATACATGAATATATTTAAGATAAGTGTGTTATGGAGTTTAGCTTTGAAATTTATAATGTATTATATTTTTAAATAATGATTGAACATTTGTATCGTCTGAGGACTTTTGAAATTTAGTCGATTGATGTATATTGTATATTTATTATGACTCTTGAAATTTTCACTTTTACAATACGATTCTTTGTCATTCTATGTATATGAGAAATCTTTTACTGGAAATGTTTTTTCCAATGTATAAAGCCAACCTACCAATAGTGATATCAATGGAAAAAGTTTTACCAATGAGCTCAGACAAATACTACATTTTTAAATAAAAGTTTTTCGGATTTTCTCTTCAATTGAAATTTTGCACACATACACTCTGGCTTTTAGGCTTCATAAAAGTTTACAAAAATAATAAACCGGAAGCTAGTGGTTTTTGTAATGTGTTTTGTTTTATGGCTTTGATAAGAATTGGATAATACTTTGGGTTACCAAAAACATTCCGTTTGATGAAAACAGCTAGTCTGTAAATCAACGGAATAAATATTTTCCTGTAAAAGGAATAGTTATATCTTTAGGAAGGTTGAAATAATATGTTGAACATGAAAATAATCGCTTGAAAATAATTAAATGTCGATTAAATGAGAATTGTGGTTTAATAGAAAACGAAAATAAATGTTAAATTTTAATAAAATCACGACGTAAAAATCTTTTAGACACAATTTTACTGTCGAATTTAGGATGGAGAGCAAAAGCGAACGTAAAAGGGTATTAAATTTAATTATAAGTGTTACGACTACTTATTCCTCCTATAAAATGTTGCCCATCCGGAGTTTTTAAGGAATGCATAATGGGAAAACTATTAAATAAATACTAAACTGGCAACAAAACATATTGCGAATTGATAAAACGATATTTTTACTACAGTCACCCATTCCAAAAACACTATTCGTTTTCAATTACCTGCATAAAAGTGGAATCCCAAAGATATTCCTTTTTTATTTTATTGAGGCCATTAAACTTAAATTATACATTTTATGTTCGCTTGGAGAATTTATATAACTATCAATTTACATTATTATACCCAATTCTCACAATTTCATATTAATCGATAATCATAAACAATTTTTTAAATGTGAGAATTTTAAATTTATTAATACAATGTTTTTGCTCAAAGTATCAATGTTTTAAAAAACGAGTACAGTTTTTATTATAATCGGCAATAAAGTGCTGAGTTTTTAAACTGTCTAATAAGCTGGCTCTATGGGTCCTATCCCTATGGCGCAGCGGTTAGCGTTGCTGGCCTCCGTGCCGGATCGAGTCCCAGTACGAGCAGCATTTTTACGATCGAATTATCGATTTCTGTTCGAAGGCATGAGTGCTTGTGATTTCTTAATTTCCCTTCCACCTTTCTCATCCTTCAATAACTGGGCGTAGTGAGAGCGATTAGATGACCACTAGTCCTGCCCTAGCCTTATTCTTTTATTCCTTCTACTCTCTTTGGAAAAGAGAGGTTGGATGACTGACTAACAAACAGTTCATGTACTCCACATTGAGAGCGGATACGGGTTAAAAAGAAAAACAAGCTGGCTCTCTGGTTGTTTAAATATGAAAATAAATATGAAAATAAGATCTATGGCCACCGTTGAAAACAACCTAAAAATTAGTTAATAATTGGCTCCATATGGCTATCGAATATGGTTACAAAAATATGACACCAATAGAAAAATACTAATTTTTCAAAACTTGTTTGTTTTAGATAGAAGTGGGTCTGTTATAGGGCATCCAATCCCGGGATCCCGTTCAATTTTCTGATCCCGAAATTCCGGGATTGACATGGTCGCGATCCCGGGATTGAGAAATTTTGAGAAAATCCGGAAAATTGACACGAAATTGGCAAATTGAGGATTTCAAATTCGCCGGTGAGCTAAAAAAAAAACGAGTTTCTGTGACAATCTGGGAAAGAAGTATACCAAATCGAGGATTTCAAATTCCTCGGTGAGCTAAAAAAAAAAGAGCTTCTGTGACAATCTGGGGAAATGTATACCAAATCGGGGATTTCAAATTCCTCTGTGAGCTAATCCCAATCCCGGGATTGGAAAAGGGCTCCGAGATTGGATACCCTAGTCTGTTACTAATAAATTCATTTATAATAATGACGTCGTTCATAGATTTTATACATATGGACTAAAATAATTCTAAAAATAATGTCACAAATAACATTTATACTTTAAGTATGGGGCTCTAAATAACGATATTAATTTTAAAAGTTGCAGTATACAGTTCTGATAAAAACAATTATTGTGAAAGATTCGTGTTCGAAAGAAAAATATGAAACATATTCCAACACTCATTATTGAAGACCAATGTTTAAAAAGATAATTTTTCAATTGCATTTCCATTTCTTAAAAATAGCCCCATCAAAAATAAACACTCGTAAAATTTTATTCATTAACACCAATATTCCATATGGTTTTCTCAGCTGGTTCAACCCACATATTGTATTGAATAATTCAACACATGTCTGCACAAGATTTCTCTAACTGTGATGTATTTGAATATATATATAAGTTTGTATTATATTATATTTCAATGAGTTATTTTTTTACTAGTCTTCGTATAAACTACCCTGTATTAATTAATATATATGTATTTTTATGAGATGAACATGCTCGTCTAAAGCGAAACCGCTCATGATCTTAACAAATAAACATGGAGTCAACACAAATGAGTGTTTTATTTTTATTATAAGCTTTGTTAGTCACCCAGAGCCAAGTTCCCTGTCGGAATATTTTGAAATGTTACAATTTAACGCAAACGTCAGTAGTTTTTTTAAATGATCTCACGACTTTACGAAAGCATTAATATGTCTCAATGCAATTTAATATTATAGCGCTACATTTTTTTTTTTATTAGATAATGCTTTAAAACGGTAAAGAATGATGAAATATAAGTGCTTGGGCATCGATTCTTTAACCGTCGATTGATCATCGAAATGTATTGCAATTATAATGACGTTTGCTACGATAAAACAGTTATCTGTTTTGCCAACATATTTTTTTTTACTATAATACCTTTCAACAAGTATTGACAGTGAAATTTTGTTTATTTGAAATTACAATATGCTAAATTTAGAACGTAGTTAACAATGAATTGATGTTCTAATATTTTTGAAAGTTCAATACGACGATTGAGAAACGGTTTTCGTAGTCACATTGAAAGTTGTTGTTAATTAAAAAAAAATAACCGATACTGATAAATGTTTAAATAAGAAGTAAAACAGCCAATTGGAATCGCAACGACAGTCTGTGTTTATTATTAGAACTTGAATATTAAAATTACATGTTATTTTAAAAACATTCTTGAAATTAATTCTGCCAAAATTTAAAATAACGTTAACATAATAAGCAAAATGATAAACAATATGAGAGTGTCTTCCTTAGAGTTAATAGTGGTTAATTCACCCAGTAAACTTTGAGAACCCACTCATAAGCTGATGTAAGGGACTGTACTTCGTGGCTGTGTTAATTAATTATTGAAAATTCACTTAGTATCCCAAAGGTCGTTCTTTTGGGCTTATCAAGGCATTAAGGTGGGTATCAAATACTCTACAGAGGGAATCTTCTGCGGTAATTGGAATTATCAACAATGGTAGCTGCTCGTAAAATTAATGGAGATTGAATAATTTTATAACACTATTCCTCTCCGGAAACTATGCATATAAGACTCTCATTACATTGTAAGCTAATACTAATAAGTGTATTTATTATGCATGCATGTGGCAAAGTTATGTCAGTAGTTGATATGTTAATTGCTTTTGAGCTTTTTGAAAATACAATAATATAATGTAAAAAACAAATAATTTGTAAGCTTCCTAATGACATTGCGTCAGCTTTCTAATGACATACCGCTGTTTTAAGAACACTTAAATGCCTCATTTGTACCAAACGAGTAGTGTGTCGAGCACTACTATTCATAGGGTACGCTTCTTTTCCGATCCTTCAATAACTGGACGTAGTGAGAGCGATTAGTTAATCATTAGTCCTGTTCTAGCCTTGTCCTTCTATACTTACAACTCTCTTGGGAAATTAGAGGTTGAGTGGCTGAGTAAGAAACAGTTCTCGTAGGAAAACCTCTGCTAAGATAACTCCATTCGGAGGCCATATGCTCCACACCTGATTCCACCACTTCCACAAGCATTTTGTTAGCGGGTCAGTACAAAAAATGTTAAATGGATTAACCTTATGATGAAAAACAGCTGTTGAAAGATGAGTTAAAGGCCAAAAGAAGCGTATCTACACAGGAAGATGTATATGACGAAAAGACTGTTATATTTTCTAATACACTATTGTCAATAAACTCTTCACTCGTCACTAGTCAAACAACTGTTTAACACGCCTAGAACGTGAGAGGGCACAGAGCTACAGGTGGTGAGAGTTAGCTTAATCACACTAGCTTAGAATATATAAACGGTTTATATTTATTCGATAGTTTTTTTACTCGTCGGTTCACTAAGCTGCGTAGTATATCCTGAGGTCCTGGCAGTCATTTAAAAGCGCTCACCTCTACTACTCTACACTTATTTAAGCTTTTTGTTAAAAAAATATTACATACTGAAAATTCTTATTTACCAAGCGAAATCAATTGTAAAGTTTTATTACTTGTGATATTAACACCACCTTTATTCATTATTTAGAGAAAACAAATACATTATATGGGAATGTGCAAAAAGAACGACAGAGAGAGAGAGCGTGTGAGAGTGTGATCCATCCGAGAAGGATAAATAAATCAAGACGAAAACAATATGTTATGCAATGTGTAAATGAAGTGTATCTACAATAATGTTATATTGTGATTCTTTGAACGGTTCAAGGTTTTTTTTTAAATTTATTTACAGATGAAACACAATCCTTTCAAATACATTTTTTGACTAATTTATAATTTTAATAATGTGAATCAATTATAGTGGGAAAACGTTATGCTTGGAATAAATAATTATGATTAATTGAAAACTCACATGTAATTCTCCAAATTTATGCCTAGTTTCTTCGTGGTCAAGCAAAGCTTCCACAGCTTCTACGAATTCTTCAGATATGGCATGAAGTAGAGCGTCTCCAGTTTTAACTCGATGTTCGATGAGAAGTTCTACCATCTCCAGATTTTCGTTGTCTATGGCCATCAGCAGTGCACTACGTCCAAGAGGGTCTACACAGTTCACGTTTATGTAGTTCGTCTCTTGGGCGCGTTGCATCATCCTAAAAAAAACAATAACAGCGTTTTTAGACGGAATTTACGAACACACAAATTTTATTTCTGTCTATTTGCGTAACAATTTTTAATAGCACCGCAAATTTATTATAAATATATTTGATATTTGAATGTATTTCAGCTTTTTCTTTGATTATCTTATATTCAAATATTTGATAAATTACTCAACATTATTCGTTAATATAAATATTGTAGATTTTACTATTGAATAGAAAAAAATGTCACTTAGCGTTGCATTATATCTTGATAAATAAAATCGATTTTGTATATTAAAAACCATAATATGGCAACTAGAACGTACTAAAAATAGTTTTACAGACGAAAATAAAATGATGAGAAAGTTGCTAACATTCTATTCACACATTACATATCGACTGTGGAAAGGAAAAAGGACGTAACCCTCAGTTTTACCAAAACAGCTTTTTTTCGATTATCACAATGTAAACAACTTGACACACGTTCTATCAAAAGGATGGAAGCTGAAAATGCCAAATTAGTATCTAAATTTAGCTTTTAAGTTTGAAAAAAGGAAGGCTCTTGAAAATTGCAACCAGGAAAAAGGACCTAAAAGAAGGTTTTTCTTGAACAATTTATTAAATTAATATTAGGCTATGTCAATAAAAAACAGTTTATCATTCACCGTGCACTGCAGGGTTGTGTATATTTCATAATTTGCTTTTAGCCTAAAATCATAACAAAACGTTTTTTGTGTCTCCTGTAAAATTTGATATGTTTGGGTTACGTTCTTTTTCCTTTCCACAGTCGATATGTATATTGTTCGAATACCATATGGCTTAAAAATTTCGATATTAGAATATTTGTTTTGGAAAAATATTTGGCACCCTTACTAAAAGTATCAACCAATGTAATAAAAACAACTATCTGGCATATTATAAATAAATATCGTGAAAAACTTTTTTTGAAATACAGAACCGATAAGAACTAAAAAATGGCTGCATTTTTAATTATATTTTTTTTATATTGAAAATATTATTAAAATATATAATGAAAATTTTACAAATCGAAAAGATATTTTGAAAAAACTTCACGTACGTGTACCTGAGATAGATTTTGATTATCGGATCATGCATAGTCAATAAATAGTAGAATAAGTCGCAGATGAAAAAAGAACCAAAAAACTATTTTGACAAACAATATTGGTGACGTTCTGGGCAGATAATTTTAAAACCAGTATTGGTTTAGTTTTTTATTTAAATTTACACTTACAGATCGCCGTTTTTTAGCGCTTTTAAAAAGCTCCAACCATAGTATCGAATATATTTTTTTCAATTTTTTAAATAACATTTAGATAAATATGGCTTCATAAAAATAGTTCCTTATGTGTACAATTTGCAAAATCTTTCCAAACTAAAAAATAAATACTACTAAAGAATTTATAACTAAAAATTAATCTTACGTTTAAAGTGAAATCGGTGAACTTTTGCTTTTATAAAGATAAATCAAAACAGAGCACCCCTTTGTTTGATGAGCGCTATGTACGTCAAACGGACTCGGAAGGTTAATAATGTCATTTAAAACAATAAACTGAATATAGTTTTATTTCAATGAATAACTTAAATTTGCATGTTAGATATGACGTAGAAGATTCACACTGTAAAACAATGAACGCCGCTGGCTTTAGCATTAGCGTACATTAATATCTTACTCATGCAAGAAACTTTCCGCGAATAGAATTCTTCGAGGGAACATTGATTGGCGAAATTCATCACTAAAACCCAACTTCTTAATTACGAGACCAAAACTTATACAACACTTTAGCAAATCGATTATTGAGATTAAATCCAGTAGCGTAACTTTAATGCGATGGTAACTGTAGCACATTCAAACTTTTCATGACTTACAGCCGACGTACCTTAAGTTCTGGGAAAGTTTTAAGCGCCCTTAAGTATGTTCAATGGAGTAGCGTGAGAAATCTTTTAAAAAGAGTGAATATCGCCGGAGTGAAAAGACTCTGTTAGCAGTTGACGTCTTTGTCAGATTCGACCACCCACTACCGGAACTTAAATACAATTTTATTTGCGGCTATATGCAGCTTGTTTGTAAAAATTACCGATACAGCTCTTTAAATCGTAATATTTACGATTTTTATAGCTTAGATAAGACTTAATTTTTCTGCGCATTTAAATTTGTTTTTTGATTGCTAAATCGTTCAATTGAGCATACTTAAATTAAAAATACTCAACTATAAAAGAAAACTAAAAGCATTTCGACTGCGACTCCGTAATTTAAAACAGTCCGACTACGGCTTCAACTCTGATTTGAAAAAGATGCAAAATTGAAAAGCAAAACAAAATTATTTAATTTTGTTTTTATTATATTCTATGTTACCTGATAAAAGTATTATGTCTGTCACATATTTTATACCGCTAATGCATGGTGGCGTTTATAAAGCACAGAATGTTTTTGGGTGAAATCATCTAAAAAAAAAAAACGTAATCACACATATCCACTGCATATTAAAAAAAACATAATATTGATTTTTCTACTTACATCAAAATCGAGAAGAAATTTCTACGTCAAATGATTTACTTAAAGTATTTTAATTCGTTATTATACCAAGAAGAATTCATTAATTGAGTGAATTTAAATTTGGTTGGGGTTTGTTAAATCAAAGAAAAGTTTTTGAAATATTTTGCGTGAGGCATTTAAACTGAAACCAGAAGGTCGAATTAAATAACTTTGCCAAAAGAAAATTAAACACGGAAAACAAATGATCCAAATAATTACTTATTGAGAAAACTTTTGACGATTATTTTTACCAACGTTTGAAAAGATGTGGAACAGTATATAATAAAAATATTTTTAACTCTAAATCTATTAATTTGTATTGTGTTATGTAACAGGGTTGTCCAACTTGTTTACGGATTTTTTTTGTTTAAAATTAAGTGGTAATTCATGCTGTCAAATTAATTAATTAAACGTATTTTGAAATCAAAACATTTAGTATTTCATATATGTTTTTTGTTTGTTTTAATGTTTGACATGACGCGAAGCTTTTCAGGTATATATTTGTGTATGTTTAAGTAGTTTTTATTGTTTCAGTTGAAGAATTATCAATTATAAATAAAGTACAAAAGAATATTGTGTTTTAATTAAAATTCTAAAAACGTTTGGTTTAATGTACATCTTTAAATGATGCTATAGTTATCAAAAATAATCGTAACTACTATTCAGATATAACGACATTTTAGAAATATAATCAAAGAGTACGCCAGATCGTCAAAAATATAGAATAGGGAAAAAGTCATGAGCGAAGTTAGTTAATTATAATTTGTGGTTTATCAGAACAAAGGCAGACATCCAGATCAATATTTGAATAAGGCTAATAATAATTTTGATTACTCCAAGAGTAATTCTTTGGAAATCATGTTTATTATAAATTTGATGAACTAAGTATCACTAACCACTAGTAGTTTAAGTTGTGACGTATATTTCTTTTTGAGGAGCATATTTAGACAAAGTTAAGCTTAATATATATCTGCTGGGAAAAAAAATAAATGCTCAGTCATACGAATAGTGCCAGCATTGAAATTCAACTACTTAGTAATAGGAACGTTTTAAAAAAAAGAGACCAAGATAAGTGTAAAATCTTTATTATTATATGTATTGGGCTAATGTTATATGTGAGGAGCGTGCTTTGTCTATAATATATAAATATATATATATTTACTATTGATGTTAAGAATATATTTAGCACATACATATCGACCCCTAGTCGACAGAAAAGCGTAAGCAACAATTAATACATTGTACAGAAGAAGGTTTTTTAGATGTCTCTCAAAATTAGTTTTAAAAAAGAAACTAAAATTGACCAAATATTACTAACATTATTTCATGAATTCTTTTTGCAAAAGAGTAATTTAAAAAACTTCCTTCTGTAAAATTTGTGAATAATTGTCGCATACGCTTTTTTGCCGATTATGGGTCGATATATTCAAATACGACTGTATGAGGAAGGAGGAGAGAAGAGGGAGAGTTAAATGATATTAAATACATTATATTTGTTCAAATTGTTCTGAATATAAGACTTGTAAGTGCTACAACGTAATTAACTGCATATTATATCAAAAATCTTATATAATATGTTGGATGTATTTGTGGCACTTTTACTGAAGTTAAAAAAAACGAACTCAGTACCTAGAAGTATTACAAAATGTTTCATTCATTCATAAAAATACTGGCGTAGCATTTAAAAATGGAAATGAGATATTTCGAGTTTAGCATTTTGAATTCTTAAAATAAGGACGTGGCAAAAAAACAATGTCAGCCACTAGTGGCCCTCATTGCGACATAAATCAGACGAGAAACGAGCAGAAAGTTCTTTTTGTCCAGCATTTCGTTTGTTTCAAGGTATGATTTATATTTTTGCACCACTTGTTTGTCACACCCCTTGGACACTCGTAGGCCAACTGCGATTCTGTGAATACATATTTTTCGGACAAAAGAATATTATTATATTTTGAATGAAAACAAATACGCACCTCTGTAAATATAATACCCACATCACACTATACGTGTATTGGAATTTCCAGGAATTATATGAGAGACTACCGAGAACACGTATAAAATATTTCACGATGGAAAGAATGTTTGCGATGGATTTTGTGGATTGATAGATGATAGATAGATGATAGATAGATCCTTTATTTGTTATGTAACCAAGTATTTGCTTCTGATGAGCATTATAAATCGAAATGTATTGTTTTTAATATTTAATAATATTATGTTTCGTCCAATGAATATTAAAATAGAGATGGGATATTTTGCCACCATTTTCAATCAAAATATTTTGTAAAGTCAAGAATTTTAATGGCATTAAAATAAAGAAGGTATATCCAATCGTCATGGTATTATTACTAATGCTACATGTATTGATTTTTTCTTTTCGCTCGATTACCAGTAAAATACCAACATCCAAAAATTTGATTATAAAAGTATTCCATCCTATTTTATTGTTTTAAAATTGTAGTTTTTTCTAGGCCACCTCGTCTAGATTTACATGATTCACGTATAGAGATATTAAAAATCATAAGTAAAGTTGAAGCAAAACGAGGACTTATGGCAAAGTGGCTTAGTGGCAAAAAAACATTTGATTTATTCAATACAGTACATTAAGAACCAATTACAAGTACCATTACAATTAATCGCAGGTAAACATGGCTGATTTGCACCAACTAAGCTAGTTTTAATTTTTGATGATCAGTTCTCATGTAACATTGTCCAAAAATGTATGTTCAAATTAATTAGCTAGCAAAGCCACAGATCACTTTTAGGGTGTTCACTGTCAATACTTGGTGGAAAGGCATTATATTAATAAAAACACAATAATCCTTTGTACTTCATTCCACTTTATTTAATATGTCAGGACCGGTTTTAATTATGTTTGTAATTACTTTCAATTCCCATTCTAAATTTATTAATCTGAGATGACTTTTTAATTATATGTTAGATGTGTTAAACATTTTAATTTTGTGCTATTTTAGAATCACTTTTAATGTAATTGGTATTTTCTTTTCAATGCCAATTGTTGTTTATAACTGTTCATTTTTGTATAAATAGCACTGTTAAATTATATTTCTTATCAGTTGACGATGCTCGTAATGAGCGAAACCGGTCCTGACATATTAAATAAAGTGGAATGAAGTACAAAGGATTATTGTGTTTTTATTAAAGCCACAGATTTTACCAAATGGTCAGGACCACGAACAGGATTAAGAAATGATGAATGAAACTGATCCTGATTATTTGAAATTATTTTTAAATCAGTGAAACAATGTGTTTTATCTATTTATTAAAAAAAAAAATGTGAATACGTTTTCTTTTATTTTAAATATTGCAAGATAATAATAGTAAGTAACTATTTCCGTTTAAGTAATTTCAAGAACTTTTATTATTTCAATGGAGTTCTACAAAGTTTATTTTGATGTTTGGCTGTCAATCAAGAATCGAGAGCTAACACCACATAAACAAACGACCATTTCAAGGCAGGTGTCAATTAACTTTTAATTTAGTTTTAATTGACAATAATTGAACCAAAGATTTTATTTACAGCAAGACAATGTATTTGATTTCGTGATAAATCTGTAAACACGTGAGTATTCTAGATAATAATCTATTGATTGATATTTCAAATATGTTCAGATCAGTTATTACATAATGAAGTAAGGCAGTTAGTTACGTGGAGTCATGAAATGATTAAAGGGAAGCTCGGATGACTTGCATCTACGCATCAAATGACTAATTGACGTCGGAAATTGGCGAAGGGTGATTAATAATTCGTGGAGCTGTGTAATTTTCCCTGTCAATAAATCCATTGTCGTCATTTAATAACATGATGTATCTATATTTTAAGGAGAAACATTTAAAAAGTGTATATTATGCCAGCATGTATTTAATCATTTTGTGCAAAAGATATTTTATGCAAATGTACACGTCAAGCCGTACATAATTTGCAAAAATAACCAAAAAAAAAAACTTTTTTTTTAGATGCATTAATGCCGTTTATGTCAAAGTTTTTAGCTGGCGTTATCACCAATATACCGAATTCAATACAGTAGCGCATAAGCAAACGGAATAATTATCAATTAAACAAATTACTCGGCTTGAAAAGGGTTACAAAAATTATTAAAAAGTAAATTAGCATATCTTTCGATTCTCAGAAAGCTGTACGCTGAATAAATTTGCGTGTTGAAACAACAGATAAAAAAATGAAACTTTTTAATATAAAAGAATGCATAAAAAGTACTTTTATTCTTAAAAATCGTTGTTGAAAGTAATGTAGGCAATATAACTTCTAACGATGCTAGAAGAGCTTTTAAAAAGCTCTTAGGTAATATTTTTTGTCAATTCGAATACATACTTACAACTTACAATGATATCCTAATTAAGATTTAAATCAAATAATCCATTATGTCGAGCCTGTGTTCAAGTTGTTAATGTCGTTAATACGGTAAGTATATTGCAATTTTCGACTTAAGTTTCTTGTCTGTGGCATCTTTCCTCTCAGTCATTGAATTCTCAAATCCTGTCGTAGCTAGAGCGATCAGCTAGTCATACCCTAAAAGTCCTTATTTTCTATCCTTACTTTATCAAAAAACGAAAGATTGAAGAACGGAGTATGAACAGTTTATGTAGAACAACTTTTGTTTACATAACCTCCATTAGATGTCAATATGAGATAGGGAGCAAATACGATCGCAAAAAATATATTATAGTCCGTTATAATTTATATATGACAAGATCAGTGTTAGAGCAGTGGCAATAGCATTATATAATTAAGTGACAGCATGCTGGAATAAACAGGCAATATCTGTAGGTGAGCAGCAAGGTATTCTGTGGTAGTGACATTAGCCAATCTCTATCCAATCTCTGTCATCTCAATTTGTTACGTGGTACTCTGCCTACAATATTGATCGTAGGTCTATTCGTAAAAGTTGAATGATTTTTAAATTTATTTAATTTTATAATAAAAAATTTATTAAATTTTATAATACAAAAAATATTATGCCGTGGTTATACGAGTACGCAGGTATACAAGAGATCATGAGGTAAAACTAAGAAATGCTTTAAGATTTAAAAAAAAATATACATAGAAATCCGAATACACAAATAAATGAAATGTACACGTAATTTATCATACATATTCCGTGAAAATTTCATTCATACATTACGAAAAAAAAAGATTTTCGTTTTAAAAAACACTTGCATTTTATTTAAATGAACTTCTAATTTAAATACTAGATTTTAAAAAATGTAACATTTAAATCAACGATTTTTCAATATACTTAATTAAACTTCATTTCTTTTTCAATTTATATACATACCTATAAAAATAATTTAATTATCACCATCTTATTTAAACTACGGTGCAAAGTAATTCGATCTAGTTATAGCAGAGAATTGTGTCGTCTGTACACTATGTATAAATATATTTAGAAAACTCAAATGTTAACAACAAACAAACATTAATTAGTATTTGATTCAAATCTGAGTGATAAGTAGGAAGTTTTTTCTTTAAAACTATAAAATATATATCTGTTACAAGCCATATCTTCTTAGAAAATGAAACAGCTGATAATACATTTTGAAAGATTGTACAGCCGATTTTAAATTTATTTAAAAAAATCATGCCTTAGAAATTTTGCCAACAGCGACTTTCACTATTGGGCTTGTACCGGTATCATTTTGACCCTTTGAACTAAGGACGTTATCAGTAGGTCCGCATAAAACCACATATTAGGTATACTTCCTTGAAATTTTAACTCGTAAAATGTATAAACTCTACCAGCCTACCTCCATCATGTAACGGTCCAAAGAACTTACGGAAAACTTTTTGAATGTGGAATACGATCTGACATACGCGTACATTTAAGTGTACATATTACAATTAAATATATACCATTCATTTCAAGCTGCAAAATAAAACAAATATACCAATGTAACGCATCTTCATTTCTTCAACCTCTCTCCTGGTCGTTTATCTTGGCAATACATTACTCTCGTTGGTTGTTTATGCACTTATCTTTCTGTTCATTGTTATTTGTTACATTTGCAGTTCTAGTACATTTGGAGCCATTTTCACTGCAGTTATGTATGTGTACGCGCTCGTTATCAATCTACGTACTAAGTATAATTAAATTTGGTTTCTATTTTATAACACTTGTTGTGTTACAAAATATGACACGTGTTTTGTATCTTTGAGAAGCATCATCAGACTTAACATATCAAGGTTTACGAATAATAAAAAAAAAAAATTGGGATTAGTAAGTTTATATTTAGTACATATAATATATACTATCAAAGTTTGTATCTTATTTTGTTTGAATAATTTAGAATTTCTACTGAAGGTGCTTGATGGAATTTCAATATTAAATTTGAATCGTTCAAACTATGAAGATTTTCACAGATTTTGTCACTAACGACCCGGGTTTCACCTTTCGGCATCTTCAGGCGTTCAAGTGCACGGATGACCTTGAACTGACAGTCAGTTCAGACTGACAGAACTGACTGTCAGACTGACAGTACATAGTTTGAACGATTCAAATTTCAGGATAATGATGATTCTCAAAGAAGTGAAGCACGTGCCACATTTTGTCGCACAACAGGTGGAATACTAAAGTTATCAAATTTAATTTTATGTTCAAAATAAACTTTTACAAAGTTACCGTCGAAAAAATAGAAGATTTTAATTATTATGTTAAACTAAATCGATAAATGTAAAGAAAATATTATGCTGCTTTCATAACCGAGCGGTAAATGATATTGGGATCTCGTGGTTCTACAATATCCGTATGCTTCTAATTGACAGTTTTCATAAAAATGCACGGTAGTGTAATGACAAGCTTAGTAACAAAATACAAAAAAATGGGAAAAAAGTCAATACTAAATAAATTTATTTTTTGTTTTTTATGACGTGAAAATTTAACAATGAGAATGCACTAAGAGTATCAAAGCAATTAAATTTGAACAAGTTAACCCTATATAAAACACAATAACAATATGCAATTAATTCTAGGAAACTATATCTCATTAAGTAATATTACGAACATTAAATATCTTTCGAATGGGCAATATGACGCTCGGTAATGTGTTTTCATATAAAACTAAAATGCGCAATACAAATTGCATTTCCCTGGTTTTATTACAAACACTCGTGGTCCTGGTTTATAGCTTAGTATTATGAAGATACGAGCAATTTGAATATTATTATACGGCTTGAATATTCGTAAAATAACGATTAAAAAACTAAATTAAAATTAAATAAAGCCAAAAATTTAATTGCCAACAAATAATCTTAATAACGTTTTACAATGTGATATTAACTGATTTGGAAGTGATTCAATATATGAATAAAATTAAATATTGTTTGATCCTAAAATCTAGGTTAATTTACATACAAGAATAAAAAAGTATAAGATGTTGCTTTGATCATTCCTTGTTCTTTGACATAATGCAATCATTGATATGGTTCATACCAAATTTACCTGAACAATTATTAACCATATTATTATATTGTTACTTTATTCTAAGTGATCTTTAAATATTCATTTTTTTTTGGATATCAAATTTATGGAGCTTCAAGTACCAGGACGCGCCAGCGTCAAGGTTCTTCCAGTCTCCTTCATCGATAAAGATTTTGAAAAATTGTAAATTGCATCCCCTTACCGTCGTTTGCAGACGGAAGGGCGCGATCACTACAGAGATAAGAAGTTCACGGGAACTCCATATGCATTATTTTGCAAATCATATTCCACATGCTTCCTCCATACTATATCGGTACATGTACACACACATGCGCATATATACATACACACATACAGTACACAAAAAACATTTAAACAAAGATAGTCATTTTCGTGATGCTAAGTTCGTTCTAAAATTGACAATTTTAGACGACATAAGATCTATGGAGGGTCGTCGAGCAGAACTGCTCTGGGTCTAAAACGATTCTCAGGCAGTGTCTCGTCATAGTTGTGGAGATTAGAGATCGTTGGGTTAAAATGTTTTCCTACCTCGCTGTGAAACTTTTGAGATATTTCACGAACGAACTCGCGGATGGTAGGCATTTTCAAGTCTCTGAAATATTCATATCGTAAACGTATAGTGAAAAACTCACAACTCAACAAACAACAAGACATATGTATTTTCATATGTTCAGTGATGATAGAAGGATAGACCTGAGACACGACGAGTGGTTCGCTATACGTGCTCGCTGCTCATCGGTGGGGCATGAAAGATTTTCGACAGAAAAAATGATTTAGTACAAAAATTCACAAATCGGTTGAAAATTAAATAAATGTAACTGTCCGTATTGGAATTCGATTTGGTCAGTGAACACTGCAACTGGAGTCAGTGCAGTTGGCCACACAGTTTTATCTACAATTTTTTATCCATGTCCACTCTTAATGTGAAGAATATTATCTCATAACGAAGGAACTGCTTTTTACTCAGTTGCTTGACCTCTATTTTTTTCGAAGAGAGTAGAAATAAAAAGAATAGAGTTAAGACTGGACAAACTAATCGCTCTCTCTACGCTTCACTATTTTAGGACTTGAAGGATAGGGAGGAGTTTTTAGACATCTGTAATAATTCAATTAAGATATTTTCTATTACAAAATGATTTTTCTTAAACATAAGTTTAGATATTTCTATTAAAAGATCCGTAGAATATATTGTGTGTAAATCTAAATACACCCTCTCGTCAAAATATATGCTGAGCATGCTTTCATAGCCGCGATATTAAAAAGAAATGAATAAATATTCTCTAAAAATGTCCGAATTTTATGTAAATTATGCCTCGTTCTTTAGCAGAGATAAAGTTAATGCAAGAATAAAAAAGGGTTTGGGGCTCATTAGCCTTAACGACCGAATTAAAATTATGATGGCATGCCACTGTTGTAACGTGATACCTAGTAACCATACTAAGCCATGAAAAAACGATTTTTCAAACTGAGCTTAGAAACGGAATAATTATTATGAAGGATCATTTAAGATAACAAAATCTTTGATAACGAATTATTTTTAATGCTGTACTATTTATAAAGGCATCATAATTGCCATCACACGCATAAATTATTATGTTCTATTGTCGTGTATAATTAACTGCGATTGGTTGGTGATATTTAATTTTGAGATATACATAGGAAAAATAAATGGAAAAATTAAGCGTGCTAAAAACTTTTTTTGGCTATTTATTTTGGAATACTTATCATTTATGGATTTTTATTTACTTAATTCAAGTCTTTGCAAAAGTTTATCAACAATTTATTTAAGTAAGATCATTAAAAAAACGTAAAACAGATCATAATCAATACTTTTAATCAAACAGGGAGTGAAAAAAATGGAACGAGTGACAAGCTGGGCAAAGGGAAACAATGCAATGTCACTTGTACAAAAATAAATATGAAAAATTCATCGCATTTTTTTTTTTTTATAGAAACAATGATGTGAACATAACGTTCTTCTGTTTAATACTTGTTTTTTAAAAATCCATTAATTGTAAGAAGAAAGATTTGACGGATTTTTTTTTCCAATTCATGATGTACAATACTTATATAAGTATTTCAATTTAGTAATTTAAACAAACTATTCAAACGTGCAATAAAGTCCTTTTAGTAAGTCCTTTTCCTTATCAAATTGTTTTTTTTTTTATATTGAGTAACATACATGATAGATGTATGTTTTATTCATTTTATTATATGTATGTATTTTTGTACAGGAAAAGGTCAAAAAACTTTTCACTGTATTTTAGGCACGTAGATTAAAACCTTTTTGGAATATTTAGTATACAGAATTACCGACCGTTTTATATGAAATTATATTATTTGAATATATATTTTATTTGCTTTCTTTAAAAAAAATACCGCTCTTCGTCATTAAAACTGAAAAATTGCCATTGATGATTCCAAGACATAAAAGTATGTGATGTTTTTAATATCATCCAAATAAAGGTAATATATAAAGAACCAGTGATACGTATACTAGAGATTGCACATACAGCAATTTTTCTTGTAAAAGAATGATTAACATTTATGACGTTTATAGATGATTGAAAACTTTGTAATTAAATTATGAAGGGAAATATTTTCCATACTAGGACTCGCACCTGTGAATACTGAACCAGAAGACAACGGCATTGGACGATCGAGTTTTACTTAGCTTACTATCTGCTGATTATGATACTAAATAATTATCATAAATTGTGTGATTTACTTCAATATCTTCCATATATAATACAAATTTACCTTAAGTATTAGTCATGATTATATTTAAAAAAAAATAATGACCAATGTTTAAGATTAAAATGAGATTTTATTGTTTTTAAATAATGCAAAAATATTTTACTTATTTTATTCAATTCAAAATTATCATATGATTTCCCACTGATAATCTCTAGGGTGTTTTTCTCGTGCTTAACTGAATTTCTAATGTTTGTTATGATAAATTGTTGAAGAAGTGAAGAGAAAATGATAGGAAGAGAGAGAAATATTGGTGTGCAATGGAATGTAGGAAGGGCTGCGACGAAGGAGACTAAACAAAATTGATAACTTCTTTTTTCATTTCTTGGTTAGTGAGTTACGAAAGCTGTAATATAAAAAGCTAGATGTCAAACTGATGAGAAGGATAAACTTTGGCAAAATTGATTCTTCTGTATGATGAATTTAAGACTCTAGCAATATCTTTCTTTTAGTATTTATATTTTATGTTTAAAGACTTAAAAACATTTTTTTATCGCTTGAAGTTGCATAGAGATAACCTTAGTTGAAAATTTTTAATTTATACTTGTTGCCAATAAGGGAAGATTGACAAATATTTGACTTAATAATACATACTGTGTAAGACTTTGAAAATACTTACTGTGAGCAAAAGAGGTCCTCATAGTTTGATAAAAATTAGAAATAAAATGCATTTCTTTAAAAAGAAAATATACGCTATATGCCATAAAATGATTAATTGTCTCAATTTTCTGACTGTCGCCTTTTAGTCAATAAGCGCTCGTAAAAGTGAACATGACGAAAAATAATAAATAGTGTTATTCGTGGCAAAGCAAATTTATGTTCAAAGTATAATATAATACAAAAAAAAAATTGGTTGTCTGTAAAGTCGGTTTACGGACGATAGTTTAACGTGACAACGTCATTAGAAAACATTGATGAAATGATTGCATACTTTTATGAATAAAATGGAATCATTTTTATTGAATTATCATTATTTTGTATGGATACGAAGAAGGAGTGAAATGAAATCTACAATTTTTGACGTATATTTTTATATATTTTTTATTGTATATATTTATTTTATTTATTAATTTTATTTATTAAATAAATATATACAATAAATTTAAATATTAATCTTTCCAGAATTATAAATATATAAAATAAAACATCTATTATTGTATATATTATACAAATTTATACAATATATATACAATTAATTTATTGTATAATATATATTTTTATATATTATACAAATTTATTGCATAATATATAGTATAATAAATTTATTGTATAATATATATTTTTTATTTTATATATTTATACTGAATATTTGATTTATAATTTATTGTATATATTATACAAAAATATATACAATAAATTAATTTTATTGTATATATTTTTATTGTATATATTTATTTTATATATTTTTTATTTATTTATAACATGTATAATAATATATATAAATATGTATATACAATTTATATATATTATAACAATTTATATATATTATTCATTTGTATAATATATTTGACATATATTTATATATATTTGACAAATGTATTATATATTTGGTATAATGCATATTATACCAAAAACATTCGTCAACTGATAAATAAATAAAAGTCGCTCGCACGCTTGCCTTCTGCGTAACGAGACAATCCGGACAATGAGTCATGTTTTTTCGTGCGTGCAACGGACGTTCATCGATTTATAAGACGTTGTCACGTCAAAAGATGCAAGGAAAATGAATTGCAGTTCCAAGAAAAAGACTATTTTAATATAATAACAATATATTTTCCGAACGCAAGATTTATGCATAATTAGTAAATATAATATAAAATAAATGTTCTTATTAAAAAATCATTAAGGGATAATATACATTCTTCAGTAGTTTTTGTTTAGTACCAGTACTTATTCCTATAAAATTTCATTGAAAATATCAGTGGTCGATTACGTCACAAATAAAAATATCCAAAAAAACTATGCTTCCAAGAATTTTATTGCGGATGACGCTTTTATAAACACGTGTTGAGTAATTTTGTAAATTCAGCAGACAGTCTATTTTTTGGTTTATGTCCGTTAGAAGGTAATCAATCAAAAAGTCCAGAGGCATCTGTTGCCGCCCATAATAGTCTCCAAATTTCGCTAACATTATTATTCAGATCTTCGCTATTTTTCCTCCGTATAAAAATAATACATAATTTTTGTTATTCATTATTATCAAGAAAAAACTTGAAGGTATTGAAAAATTATTGAACTTAATACAACAATTTCAGTGATTCAGTAAATATTTCATCAAATCATCCTAACAAAAATTCCAGTTTCGATACAGGTCCGCTATTTAAAGAGATATGAATACGATGTTTTTTTTAAAATACAGATGTTTTTCTTAAAATACACAAAATTAAATAAAACAAAAGATTCGTCTCAGTATTTCCGATTGAATAATGCCTTTTGCGCAAATGTTTATTTTAAATTATAATTTGCACAAATTTCTTATATGAAACTTCTTGTGTGTACGTAAAATACTTTCGTCTCCCATATCCTTTGTAATTAGAGAAATATGCGTCCCTTAATTGGTAAAGTTTCTAAAGCACTGACAGTGATTGGTATAAATTAGTCGTTTTAAATACTGGAAAACTCTGTCGCGTTTCGAATAAACTAAGACGCTGAAATTATCGTTTATAAATACAGCATAATATAACGTATTAAACACACCTAATATTTCCACAACAATGATAATCCATTATTGCTTTCACGGTAGATATAATTTGTATGTATGTTAAAGTCACGAGAGATCAACTCGAGGATATATTAAATCACATACACAAACACAATATATGTCAATCATAAACTTGGAAAAAATGCTGTATTTAAAAGTAAAACAGTATAAACTAATCCCACATTTATTCAATATGATCAAAACCAATTTAGCTGATGTCAAGAATTTTCAGCTGATGAGAATATATGAACATTGATAAAGTGTATTGTATAAATTGCAAAAGTGTTTTTAACAGTCAAACTTGCACTATGTCTACATAGTTTGGAATTAAGGCATCCAATCCCTGAACCTTTTTGTAATCCAGGAATTTCGGGATTTACAATTTTTCCAATACATACCGGGATTGAGAGTTTTTTTTTAGGGGCGGATTAAAAAAAAATTGGATGGTTGCCTTGTTACAACAATTTTTCACAATTTTTCAATCCTTATTCTCAATCCCGAAATCCCGGAATTAAAACTGTCACAATCCTGGGATTACAGAACTTAGTTGGACTTCATATATCTTGATGTACCGTAACTAGATTTCTTTTATGTCATTTTCTATTGTTCGTATAGAGTCGAAAAATATGAATATAGTTTAAATTATTGAAGAAGAGTGCATTTTGCATAGATACGCAAAGACTTGTGAGACAACCTAAAATTAAACATTAGTTTCGAAACCGTTAAGCACAGTAAATTTTCATTATCCAGCTAATGTACGGCACAATGGTGATTACATTCAACGGATGTACCAAGTGTTGCGGGTCGGTTTAGTACACTTCACTGAATTTCATTGATTTTGTACAGCATTACAATTGAATTATCGAGCACACATTACACGCAATTAGGCCAAATGGGAAATGGAAAAGCACACTTCTAATAATACAGGAAGACAAAATTTCTCATACATTGCACTGTGTCTTACATCTCACAGATGAGACATAATGAAATGAATACATGTCAAATTTTTAGTTTAAAATAAATTAATATCGGTCAAAAATAGCGTTACATGAGTTTTGTATACTTTGAACAGTTACGCCGTGAGCTGCTAAAGATTTTTTTATCACGGGTAAGGGAGGGTTAAAGAGTTTTTTTTTAATTTACAATAATACATGTTAAAATAACGTATTGATGCACAAGGGGAATATTATTGAGAAATAATAAGAAGGGTAAATTCACCTTATTATGAACGCAACAAAAATTTGTTACTGATTGATGATAATGTCATCATTTTACAACGATTTTGAACGGAACATTCACGAAGCGAAATAACTAAATTTTATTACGGAAAATGATAACATTATAAGATGACTAAAACACATAAAAACCCCGTAATATCATTACTCATCTCAGGGTTTCAATAGAGTACAGAAATGTTATAAAAAAGTAACCATTATCAACGTGTTGATGAGTTTTTAATATCTAAAAATATTTCAAAGTAAAAATAAAATAAAAACATCATAATAATATATGTATATTGATCTTAATTTAATATTTAATTGTAAAATATAATTTAGCTACACAGTGATGGTTTTACGCACTGGGCTACATAAGCTCAGCCCGCCCTGAAGTTTTCAGCCAAAATGTTTAAAAAATATCTTTAGTTGACTTATTCAAAATAAACAGCAATTCGGACGCCGTAAAATCAAAAAATCCATTATGTACGCAAAACGTAACTAATCTATCACATATTCATACAGTATCATTGTTTTAATTGTCTTCCGTCATTAAAAAACTAATTACCTAATTCTCAAATTCTCTAGTGCATGCATATTAACAATAAAAAGTAAGGCTGGGCTAATTTTAAATCAGTCCCTAGTAAACAAACGTTTTTTCACAATACTCCTTCAAAATGCGTTTATAAGTATTTCTTTAAATGTATTAGCATTGAAACCGAGCTGGGCTTAAGATAAAATATTACATACACGAAAACACCAACAAACTAATGATTTTTCTCGATCTGTCGAGATTGAAAAAAAATAGATCCAAAATTTTATTAATAAATGTTTTACGCTTTATATATGTATGTATATTTGAATAACAATTAAAAAAAATTGCTTCGAAAAGTCATGTTTGTTTTTACACGTAGTTTTCATTTTATCTTACTCATTGCGATAATACTTAAGGGAAATGTATGGTTTTATTGACAGAACAAATAAATATTGAAAAACGCATTATAATTCAATAGAAAAATTGTTTTTCACAATATACGACAGCTACCTATGCAACACTGTATGAAACCGATCGTTGATTTTAATACAATATATATAATTTCAATTTCGTTTTAGATTATTATTATTCAGTGAATTCATTGACCCTTTACGAAGTCACTGGTTAATTTCACGTATGGAATAGGAAACTGACAATTTAAATAAAGCGTTACCGTCTTATATATCTCAAGTAACCCTTTAGCTTTGTAAATGTGACTCAATGGATTAGCAAGTTAGCTATTAAACTTGATAAGCTCATACTATACATTCGAAATATAACAATATACTAGCTGTAAGCCCGTTGACCTCAACGGAGAGATTTTTGTTGCATTTTTAAGTAGTCAGAAAAGTTACTGGCGTGAAAAATAAATTACTAACCTATTTATTGAATAATCCAGAAATTCTGATAGTAAAAGAAATATCTCGGGGCGTATATCGATAGCCCTGCCCTGCAGTATTTAAATTGTAAATTATTTATTTTTGGAATAATGTTCTAGTTTGCTAACAACTATTTTTCGTAATAGCAGAAATTTTGTAAATTATTTAATTTTTGGAATAATGTTTATGTTTGCTAACAACCATTTTTCTTAGAAGCAGAAATTTCGTTAATTATTTTATTTTTGGTATAATTTTTAAGTTTGCTAACAATTATTTTTCATAGTAGCAAAAATAGTCCTTGTAAATTACTTAATTTTTGGAATAATGTTTAAGTTTGCTAACAATTATTTTTTCTATTAGCAGAAATAGACCTCGTAAATTATTTAATTTTTGGAATAATGTTTAAATTTGCTAACAACCATTTTTCATAGTAGCAAAAATAGTCCTTGTAAATTACTTAATTTTTGGAATAATGTTTAAGTTTGCTAACAATTATTTTTCCTATTAGCAGAAATAGACCTCGTAAATTATTTAATATTTGGAATAATGTTTAAGTTTGCTAACAACCATTTTTCTTAGAAGCAGAAATTTCGTTAGTTATTTTGTTTTTGGTATAATTTTTAAGTTTGCTAACAATTATTTTTCATAGTAGCAAAAATAGTCCTTGTAAATTACTTAATTTTTGGAATAATGTTTAAGTTTGCTAACAA
Organism: Himalopsyche anomala; assembly: GCA_031772345.1. Taxonomy (NCBI): domain Eukaryota; kingdom Metazoa; phylum Arthropoda; class Insecta; order Trichoptera; family Rhyacophilidae; genus Himalopsyche; species Himalopsyche anomala. The sequence goes on from CM062827.1 coordinate 11,123,841, forward strand.
TTATTTTTTCTATTAGCAGAAATAGACCTCGTAAATTATTTAATTTTTGGAATAATGTTTAAATTTGCTAACAACCATTTTTCATAGTAGCAAAAATAGTCCTTGTAAATTACTTAATTTTTGGAATAATGTTTAAGTTTGCTAACAATTATTTTTCCTATTAGCAGAAATAGACCTCGTAAATTATTTAATATTTGGAATAATGTTTAAGTTTGCTAACAACCATTTTTCTTAGAAGCAGAAATTTCGTTAGTTATTTTGTTTTTGGTATAATTTTTAAGTTTGCTAACAATTATTTTTCATAGTAGCAAAAATAGTCCTTGTAAATTACTTAATTTTTGGAATAATGTTTAAGTTTGCTAACAACCATTTTTCTTAGAAGCAGAAATTTCGTTAGTTATTTTGTTTTTGGTATAATTTTTTAGTTTGCTAACAATTATTTTTCATAGTAGCAAAAATAGTCCTTGTAAATTACTTAATTTTTGGAATAATGTTTAAGTTTGCTAACAATTATTTTTCCTATTAGCAGAAATAGACCTCGTAAATTATTTAATTTTTGGAATAATGTTTAAGTTTGCTAACAACCATTTTTCTTAGAAGCAGAAATTTCGTTAATTATTTTATTTTTGGTATAATTTTTAAGTTTGCTAACAATTATTTTTCATAGTAGCAAAAATAGTCCTTGTAAATTACTTAATTTTTGGAATAATGTTTAAGTTTGCTAACAATTATTTTTCCTATTAGCAGAAATAGACCTCGTAAATTATTTAATATTTGGAATAATGTTTAAGTTTGCTAACAACCATTTTTCTTAGAAGCAGAAATTTCGTTAGTTATTTTGTTTTTGGTATAATTTTTAAGTTTGCTAACAATTATTTTTCATAGTAGCAAAAATAGTCCTTGTAAATTACTTAATTTTTGGAATAATGTTTAAGTTTGCTAACAATTATTTTTCCTATTAGCAGAAATAGACCTCGTAAATTATTTAATTTTTGGAATAATGTTTAAGTTTGCTAACAACCATTTTTCTTAGAAGCAGAAATTTCGTTAATTATTTTATTTTTGGTATAATTTTTAAGTTTGCTAACAATTATTTTTCATAGTAGCAAAAATAGTCCTTGTAAATTACTTAATTTTTGGAATAATGTTTAAGTTTGCTAACAATTATTTTTCCTATTAGCAGAAATAGACCTCGTAAATTATTTAATATTTGGAATAATGTTTAAGTTTGCTAACAACCATTTTTCTTAGAAGCAGAAATTTCGTGAGTTATTTTGTTTTTGGTATAATTTTTAAGTTTGCTAACAATTATTTTTCATAGTAGCAAAAATAGTCCTTGTAAATTACTTAATTTTTGGAATAATGTTTAAGTTTGCTAACAATTATTTTTCCTAGTAGCAGAAATAGACCTCGTAAATTATTTAATTTTTGGAATAATGTTTAAGTTTGCTAACAACCATTTTTCTTAGAAGCAGAAATTTCGTTAATTATTTTATTTTTGGTATAATTTTTAAGTTTGCTAACAATTATTTTTCATAGTAGCAAAAATAGTCCTTGTAAATTACTTAATTTTTGGAATAATGTTTAAGTTTGCTAACAATTATTTTTCCTATTAGCAGAAATAGACCTCGTAAATTATTTAATATTTGGAATAATGTTTAAGTTTGCTAACAACCATTTTTCTTAGAAGCAGAAATTTCGTTAGTTATTTTGTTTTTGGTATAATTTTTAAGTTTGCTAACAATTATTTTTCATAGTAGCAAAAATAGTCCTTGTAAATTACTTAATTTTTGGAATAATGTTTAAGTTTGCTAACAATTATTTTTCCTATTAGCAGAAATAGACCTCGTAAATTATTTAATTTTTGGAATAATGTTTAAGTTTGCTAACAACCATTTTTCTTAGAAGCAGAAATTTCGTTAATTATTTTATTTTTGGTATAATTTTTAAGTTTGCTAACAATTATTTTTCATATTAGCAAAAATAGTCCTTGTAAATTACTTAATTTTTGGAATAATGTTTAAGTTGGCTAACAATTATTTTTCCTATTAGCAGAAATAGACCTCGTAAATTATTTAATTTTTGGAATAATGTTTAAGTTTGCTAACAACCATTTTTCTTAGAAGCAGAAATTTCGTTAATTATTTTGTTTTTGGTATAATTTTTAAGTTTGCTAACAATTATTTTTCATAGTAGCAAAAATAGTCCTTGTAAATTATTTAATTTTTGGAATAATGTTTATGTTTGCTAACAACCATTTTTCTTAGAAGCAGAAATTTCGTTAATTATTTTATTTTTGGTATAATTTTTAAGTTTGCTAACAATTATTTTTCATAGTAGCAAAAATAGTCCTTGTAAATTACTTAATTTTTGGAATAATGTTTAAGTTTGCTAACAATTATTTTTTCTATTAGCAGAAATAGACCTCGTAAATTATTTAATTTTTGGAATAATGTTTAAATTTGCTAACAACCATTTTTCATAGTAGCAAAAATAGTCCTTGTAAATTACTTAATTTTTGGAATAATGTTTAAGTTTGCTAACAATTATTTTTCCTATTAGCAGAAATAGACCTCGTAAATTATTTAATATTTGGAATAATGTTTAAGTTTGCTAACAACCATTTTTCTTAGAAGCAGAAATTTCGTTAATTATTTTGTTTTTGGTATAATTTTTAAGTTTGCCAACAATTATTTTTCATAGTAGCAAAAATAGTCCTTGTAAATTACTTAATTTTTGGAATAATGTTTAAGTTTGCTAACAATTATTTTTCCTATTAGCAGAAATAGACCTCGTAAATTATTTAATTTTTGGAATAATGTTTAAGTTTGCTAACAACCATTTTTCATAGTAGCAAAAATAGTCCTTGTAAATTACTTAATTTTTGGAACAATGTTTAAGTTTGCTAACAACCATTTTTCTTAGAAGCAGAAATTTCGTAAATTATTTTATTTTTGGTATAATTTTTAAGTTTGCTAACAATTATTTTTCATAGTAGCAAAAATAGTCCTTGTAAATTACTTAATTTTTGGAATAATGTTTAAGTTTGCTAACAATTATTTTTCCTATTAGCAGAAATAGACCTCGTAAATTATTTAATTTTTGGAATAATGTTTAAGTTTGCTAACAACCATTTTTCGTATATATATAAATAAATAGTTAATTAAATTATTATATATAATTGAGCAGCCCTATATAGCCGTTCACAACCCTGCAGGTGGAAATCTTGGAATTCAAAATCGTTTAGTGCAAGATTTCACCCACAGATGTCATTATTAGTTCACTTAAAACGCGTTCTTTTTTTTGCTTTGTATTATTTAAATTATATAAAGTTTTTATATCGCTTTTCTCAAGTGGATTCGTAGATCAGTGTGTAAGCCGTCCGAACGTCGCGCATGAAAATTGGGGCATGGTATCGAATCCCACAGCTTGAGAGAATATTTTTTGAAAATTAATTGTTTTTACACATAATAAAATAAAAATGTCATGATTTCAAAAATTCACTCATGACGTCAGAGAAAAATGAAGAAATGAATTAATGACGACAGCGGGGCAGGATGGGGGGGAGGGGGACCGTCTTTCTTGACGTCATCGAATAGGCGAAATCGCGACCATAATATACAAACGAAAAAAGTATCTCTTTAGTATGAATAAAAAAATGTTGACAGCGTGGCTGGGGCGGAGGAGGGGAAGGGGAAATCGGGGACAATTTACAGACAGACGGACAGACAGACGGACGGACGGACGGACGGACATTAACGACTATTAATATATAGACTAGCTGTAAGCCCGTTGACCTCAACGGGGGGATTTTTGTTGCATTTTTAAGTAGTCAGAAAATTACAAACCTATTTATTGAATAAGCCAGAAATTCTAAAAGTAAAATAAATATATCTCGGGGCATATATCGACAGCCCTGCCCTGTAGTATTTAAATTGTAAATTATTGAATTTTTGGAATAATGTTTAAGTTTGCTTACAATCATTTTTCGTAGTAGCAGAAATCGACCTCGGAGAATATATCGACAGCCCTGCAGTATTTTAATTGTAAATTATTTAATTTTTGGAATAATGTTTAGGTTTGCTAACAATAATTTTTTTTAGTAGCATAAATCGACCTCGGGGCATATATAGACAGCCCTGCAGTATTTAAATTATAAATTATTTAATTTTTTGAATAATGTTTAAGTTTGCTAACAATCATTTTTCGTAGTAGCAGAAATTTCGTAAATTATTGAATTTATGGAATAATGTTTAAGTTTGCTAACAACCATTTTTCGTAGTAGCAGAAATTTCGTAAATTATTGAATTTATGGAATAATGTTTAAGTTTGCTAACAACCATTTTTCGTAATAGCAGAAATATCGTAAATTATTTAATTTTTGGAATAATGTTTAAGTTTGCTAACAATCATTTTTCGTAGTAGCAGAAATAGACCTCCTAAATTACTTAATTTTTGAATAATGTTTAAGTTTGCAAGTTTGCGTCTTTCTTGACGTCATCGAAAACGGGACCGACAGACGGACATTATCGACTATTAATATATAGACTAGCTGTAAACCCGTTGACCTCAAC
>CM062827.1:11128514-11144184 GCA_031772345.1 Himalopsyche anomala
GTTATAAAGTAATTTTATTTATTTATTTAATTAACATTGCAAAAGGTTGACAAATTATAAATTTAAAACTTTTACAATGGAGAAAAAAAATAGTACAATTTAATATTGAAATCAGTAGAAAAAAAATGGCAAAGAAGTCAACTGAGTAAGCTCCGACGAACTCTACTTTAATACATAAAACATAGTATTCGTCGGAACTCACCCACGTCTACGTGGAATATGTCGACATCCGAAGCAATATTGTTGAACACCGTTAAAGCTCTCCCCAGTGGCATCCCCATTGGCAGGCTGGTTCTACACCTTGGGAGAACAAACAATTCATGTCCACGATTTCTCAAAAAATAATCAGGAACATTTAGATTCACATTCTCAAGAATGGTGGAATTCTCATTTTGGCCACGTATAAGTCGAAAGAAATATATGGCCAGATACATTTCTCTTCGAACATTCAAACTATTGAAGTTAAGCATGCCTAAGAGAAAGTCAGTTGGATAAAGCCATGGGTAATATCCATACACCCTCATATAGAGAAGTCTCAAAAATTTCTTCTGAATCTTCTCCACCATAAGGGTATATTTCGAGCATCTTGGGGCCCAAACAATTGACCCACTCTCAAGTCTGCTTCGAACCAATGTTATGTTCTGCGTTATTCCAAATATTCCCACTTGGGCACATCTTTGGCAAAATTTTGAAAACAAAACGTAAACCTGTAACGGGTTGTGGTTTTTCTTAGTATTTTTTTATTCAATCGTCCCGAGTCTCGAACAACTAATTTGTACGGAAAGGAGGGCACGGCCTTAAAAAGATTGAGAAACTACGGTATATACGATGCTTGCTGAAAAGTTTGGAGGCCACATAATATAAATATTGTTTGTGCCTATTGAAATTTAAATACATAAGCAATTATAAATGTCGATCTATAAGTCGTAGTTACACCACTGATATACTTTGGTGACTTGATAAATTGATGATTATGTTATCTTATCAGCGAACTGGTTCATTTTTTTTTATAAATAAATGTTTAATTTTAGTTTCATTTACCGTCAACATTTCTACTGTACGTCTAGGGCTTTCAATCCCGGAATCCTTAACAATAATTCAATTCCGTAATCCCGAGATTGTCTTAAAACCATTACAGGCATTTTGTGACTTATATACATTCATAATTAAATTGTAAATACTACCCGATAAACTATACAAGTATATAATGGGAATTCATTCATATTTGAAACGTGAATTCTTTCCCGATGGACTATATACATAAAGAAATCTTTTACTGGTGTATTTTTTTTGATTTATGTACACACATATGAACACTTTTTTTTGTATGTACTACTCAATCACCTTTTGTGAAAGTGTAGAATAGGCGTGGTGAACCTGCGGCCTTTTGGCTACTCTGGTTCGGCCTTCTGGCCAATTCTGTAATTCTGTAAATTTATGTAAAATCGTAAATTGCTGACATATATTCTGACCGTAAAGTCCTATTTACGGCCAAATATTCCCTAGCCAATGTATACTGCGGCCATATGTCGAATCAGAAAAAATGAATGCGGCCTTTAGATAATAAAAGGTTCCCCACCCTTGGTGTACACATTTGTCACACAATTTTGATATTTTACAAATATGTACATACATCAGTTCAAATCAATTTTATTTTTAGATGTTACTGAAGCTTTAGTAATTTTACTGTGGAATGTTTTTAATTTCTCCACTGCTTCAATTAATATACACAATGCCAAATATCATTGTTATTTTGTTACATACAAGTGTCTCTGCATACAAAATCTCTGCACTTCGTATATAAATAAATCGAGTTACAGATAATTATTTAAAAAATAAACAAACGTTGTTTTATGTCCTGCACGTATTAAAAATTATTTTTATTTATTTTTTCTAATGCACTAGTAAATAAAAAACAAAATTATAATTTTGTCGCCCTCTGTTGTTTGGTTGGTAAGAACTTTGCCCTAATGATCAGGCTGGGCTGCGTGGAAGACTTAAAGGTTCATACAAAATAAAGAGTTTTTAAATTAAATTTGAGATCATGGAAATGACTTATAACAATTTTCATCGAATTTGTATTGTATGATTCTCCAATATCCTAAATATGTGGCGCATTGGCTTTAGGATTAATGGTAAATATATTTTTTAAATTAATTGAAGATACCTACTATTAAAAAAAATACATGCATTTTGTAGCGTATCCTTTTCTATATGGATTTTTCTATTCTGAACCTATGCTTTCATATTAGCTTCACATCTTTTTTCCGCGATTTTCATTTACACAGTTTACTGTAGAGCATATCTACCAAGTACGCCGATAGACAAGAGTTAACAATTTTAAACATAATATAATCCTATGTAATAATCAATCCCGGATTCCAAGTTTGAAAAAAAGGTTAGATGCCCTAATTACGCGACGTTGCGTGCGAGTTTTTGTTTGCGAAAATCCCTGCTTCTTGAAATAAATCAGTGTTGTCCGATTGAATATTAATTTGGTTATAGTTTTATCAGCTAGCAATACCGCGTAGGGATACTCAGCTAAAAAAATCCCATTTTATAAAATTATATTCGTTCATATTAAAATTATGGGTTTGTTTTTATCTATAAAAAAATACAAAAATAAGAAATAGTATGCAATTTTACACAAGAGTCTTTGGGTACCAGTTAAATTAAATGACTCATTTTTATATTTAAACTAGCTGGCCCGACGAACTTCGTACCGCCTCAGAATCAATAAATGTTGTGTTGGCTGAATTAAATTTAGTTTAAATGAATACTCAAAATTAATTAAGTTCAATAAATGTGCAAAATTCAAAATGAAAGGTATTTTAATTACATTGAAATGATGTTATTCACGTGGCACAGTCGATAGATTTAAAGGAATGCAGTGGACCAACGATTTGATTTTGAATTTCGAAGTTGAAATGATCCACATCTTTGTTATTTGCTGCAAGAATTGCTCGTTCACTCAACCAATTATGATGTTTGTGATTAGCAATGATATTCAGGAACACTTTGTTACCACCATTTTCCTCATCAATTTCCTTCATTAAAGTATCGTACACTTTCTGTTGGGGGTTCAACAAAGGTACATTCGTTCGAAGTGATTGGTTCAATACATCTCGATCATATTCACGTTTACGTTCCGATTCTCGATTGAAAGCGTCGTTCATTCCTCGATCTGGCGACGCATCATGCAGCCCATGAGGTAACACATATCTTCGATCAAAAGCAACGCCTGGTTATGTATCTCCTCATTCATCTCGAGATCGGGATTCCCTGAACTGACGCGAATTCGGTGTAAAGTGTCTTCGGACATGTCATCCTTGTACTTGTTCCACAGTTCAAGTGGATTTGATGGGAAGCATGTCAAAATAATGATAGCAAATAATGTGCGTATCTGACTTGGAGATGCAGAAACAATTGCTTCAGCGATTTCATGTCTCAATGAGTATAGTTTTCAAGCAAATTGAGCTATTGACATGCGGCACGAAATGTTGGGCATACTACGCCATTGACAGTTCGAAGTGATTCAATGATGTCGACCCGAAGGGAATTATTGGCTTTTTTTCAGATTTTTCATGTTCACAGAACTGAAAGACTCTTAGAAAACCATTTCGAGCACTCTTACGGATTGGTTTAGAAGTACTTGGCATAGCTAGTACTTCTTTATTTCACTGTATTTTAAATAATAAAATTACATCTTCACAATGTTGACAAACGACTACTTTTGTTTGACAGTAACTGTCAAACAAAGGCTGTTGCTAAGGAATGTGTTAGTCTAGGATAAATTTGTTCTCAATGCAAGTCACCAACATAATGGCAGGGATCTTTTCAAAACTATTCAAATAATACTTTTTTATAATTTTACGAAAGTTCATTCTAAAATTTCATATTTTTTTATATTACGAAATGATATAAATTCTCATTATAACAAAGAACGCAACATTTTCCAAATCTTCAATTTTATATTTATGAGATTATCTTTCATTAGAAAAAAAAAAATGTTTAATGTTCCACACATACAAACAGTTATACAGTCAATCCTGTTTTTATGCGGTAGATGCGTTCCACGAAATATCGCAAAAAAAATCGCATAAAAAAACTTGACTTCCATAGAAAAAGTGGGATGAGTTACTTAAATTTTAAAATCCGCAAAACAGCGAGTATAAGAAAATTAGGGGAAAACCACGGCGTGTTTTTTTTTCAAATAGTCACTGTATGACAATTCTATGTGTATTTTAAAGCATATGGTTCTAAATCACTCTTTTTTGGAAGAAATAGTATGCCCATCAATTTCATAAAACTATGGTTGTTTTCTTTCAATGAAATTAGTGATCAGAGTTTGTTCAGATTTTCTTTTTCGATAATTAATTGGCTATGCAGTTTGTTACACCCATATATATATACATATATATATATATATATATATATTAAAGTAATCGATGAAACTTGAATGCGCGATCAGAATTTGAATCATTTAGAATGAAATTATCTTTTAATTTACTGAAAAGTTGGAGACCTTCTTCAATTATTTTCGCAGTGAAGTATTGCAGAATTTCTTTCAGTTCGTCATTGTTTCAGTGGTTTCATCGACTGTAACACACCTAAGTAAGTGGACTTAATTCAGCGATGGCAGATGCAACATGATTTAAACAGTTCGAAATCGTATTTTTTTTCAAATGTCGGTTGTGTTTATAATTCTCTCTATTCTATCCAAAATACAACGATATATGCTCTCGATGTAATATTTAACATTTTTATATATCGTAAAATATGGTACATTAAAAAAAATGCATTTCTAAAACACCGCATTACTTCGAAATCGCATAAAAAACCGCATAAAAACAGGATTGACTGTATATGGGGATCAAAAATAAAATAATAATTTGATAGTATTCTATAACAATATAATATACATGAAAAGTATACTGATTTTTTTTTACATACTTTTTGATTTTATGTTCTTTCATTCGTCTTTTCACATTTCAGTATATATTTTAGCGACGGTGATGAACATGAGACATAAATTCCTAAAAGTTTTTTTTTTGACGTGACAACGTCTTATAAATCGATAAACGCCCGCTGCACGCACGAAAAAACATGACTCATTGTCCCGTTTGTCGCGTTACGCCGAAGGCAAGCGTGCGAGCGAGAGCGCGGATAAGCGATAGAGAGGCACGATCGGCCTACCGTTCGGATTGTGCCGCATCTATCTCTCTTCCACTCGATTGGTCGATGCGTCTGAGTAGAAAAGAGACAGTGGCAGCACACAACTCACTCTGGCGATATTGAAACGGATACAGTGATACAAAGGTCTGATTATTTGGTATTGACCGAAACGTGGATGCGTGACACATGTGATCCAGTTTTAATCAATAATTATGAGTGTGTAACCCGGCAGAATAATCGATTGGATTCTGATACAAATGCAGCTGGTGGAGTGGCTATTTATCGAAAATTATCATTGAGATCCACGGCTAAAGTTCTCCACGTTGAATTGTCGGACGCAACTCGTCTCACCAAAAACACGGGCGACGTGTGCTTGGCTGAAATTACATGCTTCACTGCTGATACAACGTTTAAAATTGTACTTGGCGCAGTGTACATTCATCCTGAAGCAAGTGTCTCAAACATTAGTGTATTGCTGCATCAAGCATTTTTTCCGTATGTGCACAACAGCCAGTATGTACATCAGATCATGCAAGTTGATACCGATGTACCAATTCTTCTTTGTGGCGATTTCAACATAAACGTGAAAAATGATGAAACATTCCTCAAATTCATGAAAGATATGTACAATCTCGATTACGCATCAGATGTAAATAATTCAACAACGCTGAGAGGAACAACCATTGATTTGACTTTTTCGAGACACATTACAGTTGAAACACTCCAATTCATTTCCTACTTTTCCTATCACCGACCTATCTTTAACAGAATAACACAGATTGGAAGACGTTAAATATCACACATGTATAAAAGTAGTAAATAAATTGCTAAAAGCACATTGTTACTTGTAAATAAACTGTTCATCAAAGTAATAAACATATTTGAATTAATGATTGCGAATAAAATATATCAATAAAAAATTGTAGATTTCATTTCACTCTTTCTTCGTATCCATACAAAATAATGATAATTCAATAAAAATGATTCCATTTTATAAATAAAAGTATGCAATCATTTCATCAATGTTTTCTAATGACGTTGTCACGTTAAACTATCGTCCGTAAACCGACTTTACAGACAACCAATTTTTTAAATGGATATTGAAGATTTAGTTTCGAAATTCTGACACAGCCGTTCGTCGGTACATCTCTAATTCAAAGTATGAAACAAATGAATTTTACAATCAACGCCACCTTGTGTATTAAGTAAACAGCATACAACGTCATGTTCCGCGTTCGATTTGGAAATTTCAAAAAAAACGAAATGTATGGAAACATTAATTTCTTCATAATTTATTTTCCGTGATATTTTTCCGATGTTTTTATGTTTATTCTGCTATTCTAGGGAAAGACAAATTTAATAAATCAAAGATCATTGAAATCCGTTATGCATTTCTCGAGATATACGTGGTGTAAATAACCCGACTTTGTTTTATATATTTAAATTTAATGTCACTGTATGGTATCGAATCGGCTTTAGAGCTTTGTGGCACGGTAGCGATTACATGCAGAGCGTTTCATTTAATTGAAATATGTCTTAACTGCAACTTTGGCAACAAAGAAGATTTATTAAAAAGAGATCTAATTAACGTTAATCGATTTATTAGATATTTGAAAATTGTGCATCGGTCTAACAAACAGGGTCCGATGTGTGATTTTACTTTGATTTAACTAACATGAATTTATAAAAAGACGACGCGGCATGAATTTGTGGAGTGTTGCTTTTTACTGTTCAAAATATGTACCAAGATCTACTCAAGTCTTGAATAATACGTTCACAATAGATTGAAGAGAAGAAAAACAATATTTTTATGGAAATTAACGTATCTCTTTTCTGGCAACACTTTTACCGTGGGAATTTCCATTTTACTTACTCTATCTGTCAAACAGAAATTCTCTATCAGCCTCTACTTGCGACAGTAGTGCAGTTTCGTCGTGGTCTATTATCAGGTACTCATTTTTCCAGTAATTGTTCTATTTGTTCAACAAATTATGTTGTACTTTTTGTTGAAATATACATAAATATGTTAAAAGTTTAATCGCAACCCAATTATTTAGAATGTTATACTTAGTATGTAATTCAGTTTGAATATTTTTTTAACCTACTGACTCCGCATGAGCATTCCGGCCCTCACGGTCGATCTTGAGACCACAGTAGGTGTAATTGTCAAATACCATCATGCAGGCTATGAGAGTCAGATGCAATGGGCTGTCTATAAACACTAGAGTCTGAAACTATCTGACAGTTAATTTAGTATGGTCGCCGTGTCAGTGCTGGCAATACAAAAACATAACTCACTCAATAATTATTATTATTAACAAGAAATACTTCGATATATACTGTCTGGTAACGCCAATTCGGCATAAGTAGGGATTTATTCGGGTCCTATTTGGATGAATTTGTGTTTAGTAATTTGTTTCGCTCCCCAGGCAGCAGTATTTTTGGAGTATTTCTAACGATTATTAGAGACAATTACGATTCTTAGGCATGTACAATATTTACAAATAATATTTAATAATAATTATTGAGTGAGTTATGATTTTGTATTGGCGGCACTGACACAGCGGCCATACTAAATTAACTGTCAGGTGGTTTCAGACTAGTGTTAATGATTACCAAAAAGTTTAAAGAAAAATAAAGTAGACTGTTCTGTGTTGCATATTTGGGAAACTAAATATACAGTGTTGCTCACACTTATTTGTGGATTTTATTAGTACATAAATATTTTTGTATATTTTATTGAATGTTTTTGATGAAGATTCAAAATCATGCTAGGTTTGTTGCAAAATGCAGGATTGAGTTTTTGTAAACAGCAGGTAAGTTCTAAAATTGGCAAATATACTCGATTCTTCATTGTTGTTATCCAACCAGACCCATATACTACGCCTTATAAAGCGGCCAACGTCATTGACCTTAGTCACGAGTTCGAATCTCAGTAGGTATGGATAGTTTCATAAATTGAATTTTCAACAGATCTATGGATTAATGTTCATTCTGCTGCATATAGTATAATAACTATACTGTTAAAAATACTTCTACGGTAATGTATGCATTCATCACCAGGAAACTGACACGGCAATTTTGTATAAATACAATTTTATGAGCTATATTCTTTCTTCCTCATAAAAACATCCACTTAGCCAGACTGAGTGGTGAATTAAATTTCATGCGTAATCAATTAACTATTTTATTCAAATCGTAATATGTGGATATTATTTGCAAACACGGCTCGTTCCATAATGGTTAAAAAATGAAACTTGAATTTCATTTTGGAAAACAATATACGTTTTAAAAATATTTTTAGTTTTACATTACTTTGGAATGATATTTTGTGTATTATCAAGCCATGTTTGAGACTGGTTTCTATAAATACTTTCAAAATTTATTTTTATTTATTTTTTTAATACTTTCTACAAGCCGCTCTTTAGCTAACTGTATGTCTAACATGGACGAAATCAAAGCAAATGCAAAGCAACTCGTTGCGGGATGAAAATGTTAAATGGTCTCCGCCGCTATAGTGTCCACGTGACAAACCGCACGCCGCGATCAGTTTGTTTGGTATTTTGATTTGCTTTAAATCGTGTTCCAACTGCGTTTGCAGTGACTTTGCCCAGGTAAGACGTAGCGCTAACCACTCTCAATGATTTGGAAATCCACATTATCAGATTTATTATGAATGCTTCAAGTGTGTTTCCATGGATACTGTTACTAAGATACTAAATAATGCGTAATTATTCTCATAGCATACAAAATATGTCCATCTTGGAAAAAGAATTCTAAATTATTTACTGCCCAACAGTCAATTTGGGAATTGTTACACGTAAAACAGCATTTCTTTAACTATCAAGTAAGATATTATGGTTCTTATTTTTTTCTTACAAAATTATATACCGATAATTCTCTTTTATGTCAGCAAATAGTGATGAACCTAGATTACATTATATCTTTAAAATATTCTTCAGGATGACACAATAATATTTAGTAATATTTGGCAGTTTTCTAATGTTATCCTTATTCATAATGAAAATTCTTTTGCTTATAATAAATGTTTTGTATTCAATTTATACCATATCTTGCTATTCTACTTAAAAATCAATAAATGCATTTTATCTTACTTTCTCCTTGGCTTAAGATAGTCAATGATAACTTGATAAACATACCAAATATGATTATTTTTATTTAAAGAGTTATTGAAAAATCTTTCCCTTGTTTCAGTGTTGATCGATCTAAGTGAGAACCCACCAAATAAAAAAATCAAGATGGGTAGAAAAGTGACAGTGGCAGTCTGCACCCTAAACCAGTGGGCAATGGATTTCGAAGGAAACAAAAACAGAATCCTCCAGTCCATATCGCAGGCCGTGGAGTTGGGAGCTGCTTATAGAACAGGGCCAGAATTGGAAGTGACGTAAGTCTCTATTCAAAGTAATCTCTTCTATTTTTCATTAATTATATATTTTCAGTGTAGTGGTAAGGGTGTTGAGATAATCGAGCTTTTCAATAATCTCTTATACACTTTAATCATTATATTATAGCTACTTTCTTATTAATTTATGAATTTAATTATTTATAGTGCTTATCACAATAACTTTGAAAGGAACTGATCAATTGAATATTAAATTTCTTCTTGAATTACAGAAAAAAAAGACACGAAACTTGACTGAGCTTGTTTTGAGACATGGATTGAAATCTATCCATCTTATTGCACCTATATTGCCATAAAGGTTTCGTAAAAATGAGTGTTATAGAAGTTTTCATTGTCTTTAAATTTCAGGGGATACAGCTGCGAAGATCACTTCCATGAGCCAGACACATTCCTGCACAGCTGGCAGGTGTTGCTGGAAGTGATGACAGCACCAATATGTCGTGATCTTTTAGTCGATCTAGGAATGCCAGTTCAGCACAAAAACGTCTCCTACAATTGCCGAGTAGTATTTTTCAACAAGAAAGTTCTGCTCATAAGGCCTAAGATGATATTGTGCGACGATGGTTGTTACAGAGAATCAAGGTGGTTTTCTAAATGGACTAAGGTAATTATTTTAATTTATGTTTAAAGTTCCCTTTTTGTAACCATGTTGTGTACATTATGCCATATGTGTGTATAAGCATAAAAGAGCATACACCAGCATGCTCTCGTATCTTTCTCACTCCCTTTATTTAATATGTGATTGAGTAAGGGAGAGACAAATTCACAGCATGCGCCTGATGCATATGCATCGATCCTATTTTCTATGTTTCGGTATTCAAGTGTTAAAAAGGTGTAAGCAACTATTAACAATGAAAAGGATTTTAATTACATTATAATTACACAAAATTAATATCCATTGTTGTTAACCCAACTGCCAAAATGGACTATGAAATCTTAGGTGTACAATTGAGTAGATATTTCATGAAAATACTATTGAATGTATTAAATATGCAATATATATATTTTTTTTATTTTTTTTCAACCATGTCCGCTTCCAATGTGGAGCATATGGACTCCTAATGGAGTTTATTTCAACAGAAGTGTTTGTACGATAACTGCTTGTTACTCAGTTGCTCAACCTCTCTTTTTCCAAAGAGAGTAGGAATAGAAGGATAGGGCTAGGACAGGACTAGTGGTAAGCTAATCGCTCTCGATACGTCCCTTCATAGGATAGGATGGGTGGGAGTGGGGAATTGAAGACATCACGTACATCACATACATCCATGTCTACGAAGAGAAATTCATAAATCGATCGAAAAATCAATTTATAAAACTGTCCGCTCCGGGATTTGAATCCGTGCCCTTCGTAACCGAAGCCAACGACGTCGACCACACAGGCGGCCTATATAATATTGCTTAACCTTTTTAACACTTGAGTACTGAAACATAGAAAATAGGATCGAGGAGCAACGGCGTACAAAATGACCCTTTGGCAAATTTTTAATATTTGCATTGCATTTATTGAGGTATTATTGAAGACTAGAATAAGTATCAGCTGGATATTCTTGGTATTTAGCGAAAAGTTGAAATAAGAAGTATTTTCAATGTGAATGTACCCCGCTAAGAACTCGAAGGTTAATGAAAGTTATAAGCTGTTTTTCCTAAAATATTCTTTATTTTCAAGGTCCTAACATTAGTCAAACACACGGGCACAGAATCGTAATGGAAAATGGAATGACGTTGTCGTTAAAATCAGTAACCACACTTAGCAAAAATACCAATTGAAACATTGTTTTAGAATGGTTTGAGTCGCTGCTATAATTTTATTTAAACAATAATTTCTTTCTAATAGATGTCTCAAAGTGTCTCTTATGACTAGTTTTGTAGGGCTGATGCATTATATGAAAACATGTGAAAAGGATTCAACCGATGGTTTTCATATTTTGTAAAAACACCGCCGCGGAACTCAACAGCTTATTTTATTAACCAAAAAGAAAATGTTGAACAATGATTTATCTTAAAAAATAAAAATAATAAAAGATTTTTATTATAATGCCATTCCACCAAGTATTGACAGTGAACACCTTGAAAGTGATCAATGATTTATCTATCCAATTTCATATTTATCTTGTTGAATAATTATGTATTCATACAAAGTTTTCTATTTTAGGAAAGAGAGACTGAAGAATATTATTTACCAAGAATAATTGCCAATGTGACTGGTCAAATAACAGTGCCTTTTGGTGATGCAGTCATTGCGACGAAAGATACTTGCATTGGATTTGAGATTTGCGAAGAGCTATGGAATCCTCAAAGGTACATGCTGCAATTACCTAATTTTACCGACTGATCTGTTACAACACACTAGTGTGTTATTTTCAGATGTCACTTGTGCTGTGAAATGTTTGGCCCTACTCAAAAACATTTCACACGGTTAATGAATAATCCTGTATAGTGTTATGGCCAATCAAGCTTTGAAAATTTTACTTCCTTTTTCCACGGTAGTTTCTCTTGATTTTTAAGATGCTTACACAGTGGTATCGCAATGCCAAATGTCATATTTATGTGTCTCTATTAGACAAATTTTACAAACCCCTGTGAGGCTATTGCGAGGCGAGCAAAACATCCAAGTATATTAATTTCTGATAACAACAATGAATATAGTCACAGTTAATGCATTTGTTTTATACCATCCTTCAAAAGATGATACAATAATATTTTAATAAGGAAAAATGTATTTAGTTATAATATTTTTTATAAGATGGGTTTATAGCTATTTTGGTGTGGGCCATCCAGCCAGCTACATATAGTGCATTAAAAGAGATTCACAATACATCTTGTTATTTGCTCTAACCTCTTAATTTTTATTACAATTGTTAAATTTATTAAACTTGACTTTAGTGTTTCTAAGAACGATTACTAGTATGGGGTTATTCAAGGTAAATTAATTTTAATTAAATGAGTATTTATTATTAGTTACATTAGAGGTTTTAGTAATGGTGATGGATTGATGATTGTTTGTTCATTTAAGATGCTGTTAGCTTGATTATGCCTGTTAATTTGTCATTTCTTGAGTGGATTAATATGCATAATATTTTAGACCATTCAAAATAAGTATAGATTCTTACGCACATGAGAATAGTCCCACTGGTCTATTACTAAAATTCTGAAATCTGGGTAACCGATACTCAAAATTAAATATTATCATATATGCAGCAATTAGCATATGAATGATTTTTTTCCAAGAAATAGATATGGTAATATTGCACCACTCTGAAGTTGGATATTTTTATTTTGTTTTCAGTCGTCATATTCCGATGTGCCTTGATGGTGTAGAAATCATTTCTAATGGATCCGGAAGCTACATGGAACTAAGAAAAGCTTATATCACAGTAGATTTGGTGACCAGTGCCACTTTCAAGAGTGGAGGAGCATACTTGTTCAGCAATCTACGGGGCTGCGATGGTCAGAGGGTTTACTTTAATGGCTGTTCGTGCATCGGTGTCAATGGCCATATTGTTGGGAGGACGCAGCAATTTTCATTGATTGATGTGGTAAATATTTTTTTTTTAATATCTACGCTCAAGTTAATTCTTTGTCAATTACAAGTAGGGCTTCCAAACCGGTTTAAACCGAAACCGGTTAACCGGTTTATCGCGCGTTTTGAAAAAACCCGAAAACCGGTTTATTTCACTCGGTTAACCGGGTTATATCAAAATTACTCTTTTCTTGTTTTTCATTGTTTTTTACAAAAAGAAAAATGTTTTATAATGAATTTACTGCGTCATATAGGAAACAATTCACAAACCACAACAAACATGTACATATATATAATTTTTTTAGAATAATCTACTTGTCTCAAAGTTGTCCATGTTGCGAACAGAAATGACTCTTTCAAATAATTTAACAATGTTTCGTAATTATTTATTAAGATACGAATGATTCTTATATGCACGTCACTCAATATCCTTTATTGATTTTTTTTTAAAAAAAAACGTCCTAATAAATCTCTAAAGACTATTAATTCCATATAATTAACATGTACCATTTTTAAGCGTATGCAATTTTATGATTAATAATCTAAATCTCTCTACCTATTTTTATGCCTATGTGTGCTTGTTAGTAGTTAGATTTGCATGATTTTTGAAATATAATATAATAAGTAATCTTGATTTTATCTTAACATTAACAATGCAAAAATAGCTGTTTTTCTGATAGTTTTAATTATTGTATCAACTTTTTATTCACCATCATACTAAAATATGACAAAACTTTTACCCAAGAGTTAGTTGTAATGTTTCATCTAAATGTTTTACCTAACGAATAGTCTAAATTATTCCAAGAAAGTTGCCTTAAAATCATATCGAAAAGCACTAATATTATAAATTGCGCCATAAACTTATTTTTATTCTATTGTTCAATAAAGCGGTTGCTTTTTGTGCATACATATGTTTTTGACAAAAGATGCATATTGGGACATATTGGAAGGTCATATTGGGACAAGGGTAGGTACCTGCCCTTTTCTCAGTTGCAAGCTCTCGATATTGCATATTGTAAAATCTCTTTGTCTTAATCCAGATGTGGGCAGAATCTTAGTACCCATCCACAAGTCGACAGTCAGTTTAAAAAAAAACAACAGCAATTGACAATGGGCAAACCAATAAAAATATCAGTCATTTTGTCATGATGTTTTAGGGGTCTGCACACTGGGGCGCCGTCTTATAGGATTATTTGATGTATGTTCCTTATGCCTAATGTGCACATATTTAAATGCGGAAGGAGAATTTCTTTTAGTTATTGACAGTTTTTATTTCAGTTATATTATACAAATTGCTTATACTTACGTAGCAAATATTAGAATGTAGGAAATTTACAATTCATTGACTCTTTCACGAAAATAGCATAATATAGCCACCCCAAAATCTATCTAAACACAAACAATATTTTAAAAAAGCTATTTTTGGTTCCTATATTCGATTGCACTATTTTTTGTGATAGACAAACACAACGCGGACTATGTTTTTTATATAATTTAATGTTAGTAATTTTGTACTAAATACGTAAATGCAAATGTTAATATAATATAATATACATCGAAATAGTTGTTCAGAAAATAAAATAAATAATATATGCCTAATAAATAAATATTCATAATAAATAATTTTTGTTATATAATATTTTAAGTACATGTAATATATTGATTCAATCTACTATTGCGCTTGTTATTCTCAATTATTATGGTCTGCAAATGATGAAAATGATAACGCCGAGTCCGCGGTCGAGTAGTCAATGTCGTTGTCTTGGGTTGAGGAGCGAACGGGCTCGAATTCCAGTATGGTCGGATTTTTGCAATCAGTTTATAGATTTCTTTTCAAAGGCATGAATGTAAACTGTAATGCCTAATATTGCATTCCACTATCTATCTATCCGATCCTAAAAAAGTAACGGAGTGAGAGTGATCAGCCAACTACTAGTCCTGTTCTAGCCCTAACCTTCAATCTTTTCACTCTTTGAAAATAAAGGGGGTTGAGCAACTGAGTAACAAGCAGTTCTCACCAAAAAAATATTTGATGAGTTCATATGCTCCACATTGGGAGTAGGGACATAATAAATAAAGTGAATATTTTGGTATTCTGCTCTACTTTTGTCTAAACATTGGATGTTTCGTCTTATCCAGTTGATATGCTTAAAAAATTGAATGCATTTAAACATCGCTCTTATGGTGAGTTTTATAATGATACTCTATTTTTTTATTTGACGTATATTTTTTTATCATAGTTTTTCACATATTATAGTAATTGTTACATATATTGGCTTCTTTGTTCTAGTTGTAAGATTCAAGTTCTAGTATCGTTACTTTGCCATGCCTAACAGGTTGGTAACTAGAGTGCCATTAAGATAAATATCGTTTTCTTGTTTGAAATTTGAGTATTAGCTGTTATGTCAAATATTGAAAAATTTCTACATTTTTTTTTGCATACCTACATAATCAAAATACATGATATTTCGGTTTAAACCGGTTACCCGGTTTATTTGTCAAAAAAAAACCGAAAACCGGTTAGTGTTTAAGTCCGGTTAATTGGAAGCCCT